>JAKWJD010001756.1:34934917-35405480 GCA_027705065.1 Solanum peruvianum | reverse complement strand
ATATTTTAACTTATAATTAACAATATTTATTTTATACAATTTCATTATCTTTATTATTAAATATTTTAGTACTATTTTGTGTGGCCCGCTATCTTTATTATTCATTTTGTCTTCTTTTAGTTGTCTATACTTCTCATAATTTCCGTGGATCCTTTTTCTTGCCAAGGGATGCATTTCTTTTTCTTTTTTTTTTTTACAAGAAATGAAATTTAATTAATTTTAAAATTCAAGTCTACTATCGAAAAGATGAAAAGAAAATGAAGTGAAGAAGAAACAAAGCATAGAGATGTGTACCAATGAGATAAAGTAGGGATTGGAAACTCTATGGACCACATTGTCATGGCTACAATTTGCACATAGTGAAGAAAAGATTGAGAGGGACAATGAAAACAATTTGGACGGTTGGGGCTATTACTTTGTCACTATCGAGTACCCAACCTAATAACACTATCACTTTTTTATTTTTAGGGTCTCATCACTATATATAGTAGAACTATATATTTAATATTTTTTATATATATTTATGTGAACCATGTTTTATCGAAAAAATACCACCATTATTTAAAAATGGCGAGAAATTGACTAGGTTTCGAAAAATCAATTAATCTTATTATTTAAGAAAAATCGACCTTCCAAATCACGGAGTCGCCACTTGATTTTTGATAAAATCAAGAAAAAATTTCAAAAGATTAAAAAAAACATAAAAAATCAATTGAAAAGGTTCGAAGTTCAATTTACATCCCGAGAAGGTGTTAGGCACTCGAAATGTCCGCTAACTTGCGGTTGACCGGCGATTTGACTGAATGACTTTTTAAAATTTAATTTTTACTTAAGTAACAGAAATTTCATTTTAATATTTTATTTCATTTTTATTTATTTATTCCTAAAGAGAGATATTTAAAGGGATTTAATTTAAGGAAAAACTAAATGGTAATAAAAGTGAATAAATAAAATAAGTAAATAAAGTAGTAAATTTGAAACATTGAAAAATGGCTACCCTTTAGGAGATTATTAAAATTCTAACAAAATATTAAATAATTTAAACAAATAATAAATGAAGAGAGAATAATATTTGAACTTGGCTTGATGGTCCAAATTCATTCAATTGGGCTTTGGCTCAGCTGTTCTATCAATTGGGCTTTGGCCCACCTGTCCTAAATTCTAATAATTGGGCCTTCTTTAACAATTCAAACATTCTGCAAAAAACAAAAATTGGCCTTTGGGCCTGTTAAAAAAAATGCTGAAAATGGTCCTGGCCCAGTTTCCCTAAAAAAAAAAATAAGAGATATACACAAGATGTATGCTACTGTATATGGCGTATATTCAATCCATTTTTATTTTTTTTTACTTTTGAGCCCTGCATTTATACACACATTTTCAGCTATTTCCCCACTGCATTTTCATATTATTTTTTACGTATTTGCACCTATATCATTTTTTATTTTTTTATTATTTAAACTTATATAGCAAGTGTATATCGTTACCCAACAATGTATACTAATGTACACGGGCTGCACCCTATGTCCGTATTCATTGCCTAGTCCTGTATTTTATTTAAAATCGATCTCCCTGTACATTAACCTGCAGTCAGCATTTTTTACACATATTTGTAGTATAACGTCTATGTATATCATTGTATATAAGTTGTATATCAGACTATTTTTTTACTCTCGAAAGTTGAAACTCCCTTTTTAGCAGCAGCGTGTTTTCACTGCCATCAAGTCAGATTTTGATTTCAAATTTCCTGTGCACTTTCGTTCTGTATATCAGTGTATATACTGTGTATATATCTGGTATACAGCTTACTGCAAGACCTGCAAATTTAATTTTTCAACATTGAAGCTGCTGGTTTCGAGACCTGTACGCCAGTTTTGAGGAATCTACGACTTGAGGAGAATGTTTTGAGCCTTCATGGCTCAGCGAGGAATGCGAGAATGGAATCCAAAGTGGACTCGAATCGATGCCACACACAAAAAAAAAAAACAAAAAATTAGCAAGGTTGAATGACAAACATCTAAAAAGAAGAAAAAAAATAAAGGATTTCACCTTCTTCGGGGCAGCGAGCTGGACAGTGCGAGCAGGGGAACGACCTTTCACTACACAACTTCGAATTCGAATAATAATAATAAAACTCCGCAATTTCTTCTGTTTTGAATTCGACTTCAATAGATATATAGGTGTGCTTAACTATTGTAAAATCTTCCTATGAATAAACTCTTTCAATAATTTTTTTTAACAAGACGTAAAAAATTTCTCTTTTTTTTTTCTTTCTATTTTCTCCCAACAAAACAAAAAAACCTTTCCTCTTTCTCCTTCTCTCTCCCAAAAAAAACCTCCCCCTTTTCTCTTCCTCTTCCTCCTCTTTTATAAGACAAATTGGGTCAAAGAGGGGGAAAATTGTTTAAAAATTTAAATTTTGAATTTTGAATTTTGAATTTTGAATTTTGAATTTTGATTTTAAAAGGGGTAAGGTTGGAGGGAAAGAGGAAAAGAGAATTGGGTTGGGAAGAGAGTTTGTGGGCTGGGTTTTTAATTGGCTGAAGTGGGCTGGGAGAAGTTGGGCTGGCTGGAATTGAAGTGGGCTGCTGAAGGGAATAGCGGGTCGGGCTGGGAATGTTTGGAAGAGTTGGGCCAGGGAGATTGATTGGGAAAGGGAGAGTTGGGCCTGAGAGGAATTGAAGTGGGCTGCTGATGTGGGAATTGGGTTGGAATTAAAGTGGGCTGGGAAATTAATAAAAGGGAATGAGTTAATTTAATAAATAGCCAAATAGAGTTAAGATGATAAATTTGGCTAAACCTTAAATAAAATGAATTTGTATTAATTAATTAACGAGCTTCTTATTTAGTAACATAATTTTAAATTGTAAAATAGTGATTCAAAATATAACCATAATTTAAACTAAATTAGCTAAATTAGAATACTTACAAAAATTTAAAATATTTTGAGAAATAATCGTAAAATTTATAAAACTAATTATTTTTTAATTGTTTGGAAATTTAAGAAGCTCGAGAACTAATTTATACCGGGGAGGGTCAAAATTGGGTGTCAACAGTTGTCCCTCATTTTACTTGGATTGATGCAAGCAATTTGAGGAAAATGAAATTGACCAACCAATTTTGACCAACCCCATTCATCTTTAAGGAAATGATTTGGCAAAGGGTTTAGGAATTATGGCCGAACCCTTGAAACGGGTTTCTTACATATCTCAGGCTATATGAGAATTCAGGCCACTTGTAGTTCGATAAGTTTGATTTAACGCACGATTTTTGAAAAATTCAAAATCACCTCGATACCGAATTATGAAGGTATCAAAATGCTCGAGAATAAAATTGGAGAGGGAATGTTGGAATACAGCCGAGTTTTCAGCATTGAACCCGCCTACATATCCTTATACATCAGGAATCAGGCTGTGTGTAGTTCGACTCGATAGGTTGAAAAGGAAATCTATTATGCTAGATAACCTTTGGTTTTGGATAAGTGACAAATTAAACGAGTATGAAAAAGAGGCTTGTAACCTCTTAGCCATGAATGTGGCGCGCTTCACACCCATAATTAAGAACTTACATGGACATAATTTCCAAAGCTCTTGGCGCATTGTCACTCAGATTGGAAACTTGCTTCCGGTAAAACAATTTTCGGATGCGAGACTGAAACTGACAAAACTAAAGAAAAACCCACATGCCTTAAGATAGGGGTGTGGTTTGATTGTGGTGGAAGTCGCTCCTCTGCTCGCGTCCTAAGAGTTTGATATTCCTCTTTGGACTGTGCCCCAGTTCGCTGCTAAGAAAAGTTCCACGTTGTGCTGCATCCTTGTTGTTGTCGTCCGCACCTGTGGTTTGATTTGAGAATTCATCCTCTTGGATGCTCTCGACAAAGATTGAGATAAAAACTTGTCAGCTAAAAAATGCAATCAGGATGGGAGATAATGTCTTTTTACCATGTCGACACTTCATTGTTCTCCTTAATATTTGACGCTGACTCGATCGGTCTGACGTCATGCAAATAAAGTTTATGCCTTGTGTTTTGCAAATAAAATCTTCAATATACTCCTCATTTAAATATGAATGGCCCTCTTGGCAGTTTGAATATGAATAGCCCTCTTGGCGGTCTGAATATGAATGACCCTCTTGGCGGTATGAATATGAATGGCCCTCTTGGCGGTATGAATATGAATGGCCCTCTTGGCGGTATAAATATGAATGGCCCTCTTGGCGGTATGAATATGAATGGCCCTCTTGGCATTATGAATATGAATGGCCCTCTTGGCAGTTTGAATATGAATGGCCCTCTTGGCAGTTTGATATGAATGGCCTTCTCGGCAATATATAAATCTGACGAGGCAAGAAATCTTCTCGTCATGCATAATTATTGACTCGCGATGCATGATTTCCGCAATGCATGATTTTTAACGAGGCCTGGATGTCTCGATAATGTTCCAACTGTAACGAGGTGGATGGCTCGATGATGTTCCAACTGTAACGAGGTGGATGGCTCGATGATAGTCCAACTGTAACGAGGTGGACGGCTCGACAATGTTCCAACTGTAACGAGGTGGACGGCTCGATGATATTCCAAGTGTAACGAGGTGGATGGCTCGATGATAGTCCAACTGTAACGAGGTGGACGGCTCGACAATGTTCCAACTGTAACGAGGTGGACGACTCGATGATATTCCAACTGTAACGAGGTGGATGGCTCGATGATGTTCCAACTGTAACGAGGTGGATGGCTCGATGATAGTCCAACTGTAACGAGGTGGACGGCTCGACAATGTTCCAACTGTAACGAGGTGGACAGCTCGATGATATTCCAACTGTAACGAGGTGGATGGCTCGATGATAGTCCAACTGTAACGAGGTGGACGGCTCGACAATGTTCCAACTGTAACGAGGTGGATGGCTCGATGATAGTCCAACTGTAACGAGGTGGACGGCTCGATGATATTCCAACTGTAACGAGGTGGATGGCTCGATGATATTCCAACTGTAACGAGGTGGATGGCTCGACAATGTTCCAACTGTAACGAGGTGGACAGCTCGATGATATTCCAATTGTAACGAGGTGGATGGCTCGATGATGTTCCAACTGTAACGAGGTGGATGGCTCGATAATATTCCTGCAAGATAAAAAGAAACTTGTTTATAAATCACTTGAGGCAATATAAAGAAATAGAGATAAAATGAAATGGAAGATTTATAGGTTTTTTTTGTTGAGGAATCCACGATGGGTGCAAGTGACGCCTTTTGTCATTCTTGACAACTTTATATAGTCATTTTTGTGACTTCAATGTTCCTGCATCCAAAAAAAATTCTTAGTTTGAAAGACTGATTTGTGTTGGTTTTGTCTTCATGCTCCTTCTTGCAGTTGGCTTGCACGCTCCCCCGTTCTTTATATGAGATATTTGGTGGAATTTTTGAGGACCCTCCTCAAAAATTTGTCCCGGTCTACAATATAGAAGAACTCTTATAACTTGCTCTGTTAACTCTGAGGTTGCTCATACTGGAATTTTGAGGCCCCTCCTCAAAAAAAAATTTACCAGTTTACTTCAATAAGTAACATATGACATTTGTGGAATTTTTGAGATCATCTCAAAAATTCTGTCCCAGTTGCAAGCTAGATTGTCGTAATTTTTTAGATCCACCCAAGGCTAACTCTATAGAATTTTGATCTTCTGTTTTGACTTGTTAAAGAAGTCCAACTTCAAATGAATTTTTGAGATCCTCTCAAAAATTCTGTCCCAGTTTCCATTATGAAGAGAGATGGAAATTTTACTGGGAATATGGCTGAGCCGTTGTGGCACCTACGTATGTCATTGGAGCAGGAATCAGGGCAAACGTAGTTCAAACTTAGTTCAAACCGTAGAATTTTGGTCTTCTGTTTTGACCCGTTAAAGAAGTCCAACTTCAAATGAATTTTTGAGATCCTCTCAAAAATTCTGTCCCAGTTTCCATTATGAAGAAAAATGGAAATCTTACTGGGTATATGACCGAGCCGTTGTGGCGCCTACGTATCCCATTGGAGCAGGAATCAGGTCAAACATAGTTCAGACCATAGAGGATTAACCAAAATAGAAAGTTTTGATAAAGAAACGACCGAGGCCGACATAGGCCGCCTACGTATCTCATTCTTGAGAATTCAGGTCGAACGTAGTTCAAACCATAGAGGATTAACCAAAATAGAAAGTTTTGATAAAGAAACGACCGAGGCCGACATAGGCCGCCTACGTATCTCATTCTTGAGAATTCAGGTCGAACGTAGTTCAAACCGTAGAATTTTGCGATACATTTTCAAAAGAAAGGTAACAAAACTTCATATGCAAAATTTTGGCCAATGTTGGGCATTCTTCTTCTTGACCTTTGATGATGAATATCTTCAAATGATGCAGTTCAGAAATGTCTTGTACTCACTCTTGAGCATCCAATATGTCATCCATTCAGGTGGTTTCCTCAATATTGATCAAGTTGTTGTTGATCATGTTTTGTATCTTGTGCTTCAGAGTTGAACAATTCTCTGTGTCATGTCCAACGGCTCCTGAATGATAAGCACATCTGTGGTCGGCTCTGTAAAATTTTCCCAAAGGATTGACTGGTCTTCCTTCTATAGGATAGAGCATACCCATTGCCTTCAACCTTTCATAAAGTTGAGTTTGAGATATCCTTAATGGGGTAAATACTTTAGGAGCCTTCCTAAATTTTGGGAAGGAAATTTTTCCTGATTGACATTATGGTTTTGATATTTCCTTTGATAAGCTGGCCTCATATGAGTAGCCGTGATCATACTTACCTCCTCCACTTTTCCTTTTGATTTATCCATATCAATAATTCTGGCAGATTTTCCATTAGATCGCGATGCGGTAAATTTGGTGAGCTTTCCACTCTTGAAACCCTCTTCCAAAGCTTCTCCCACTTTGACAATCTCGACAAACTTTTGTCCCATTATACACAACATTCTTTCATAGTACTCAAGATCTTGAGTACGAATGAACATTTCGGTGATCTCACGCTCGGACAGTTGGAGGTTGAACTCTTGCGGCCTCTTTTCTCCAACGAAGAGCGTACTCTCGATAATTTTCTGTAGACTTTTGTTTGATCTTCTCCAAATAGTAGCGATCTGGGGCATCTTCTATGTTATGTCCAAATCTTTCCGTGAAATTCTTTGCAAGTGCATTCCAACTTTTCCATTGTTTCAGCTCTTGTGATGTAAGCCACTCTAGAGCTTCTCCACTTAGACTTCGACTGAAGAGACGCATCAATAATGCTTCATTTTTGCCAACTCCCACAAGTTGATCACAATAAACTTTCAGATGTGCCAGAGGATTTCCTGTTCCATTAAAGGTGACAAACTTTGGCACTTTGAATCCTTCAGGGAGGTCGAGATTCGGATGGATGCATAAATCCTCATAGCTCAATCCATCGACTTCGGAGAAATAGTGCAACTCCTTCATGGCTTTCCTGATCTCTTCTTTCATATTCATATCTTGGCCACTTCTTCTTTTGACCTCCACTCTCTTTCTTGTTCCTTATAGTGATCAAGCTCGGAACAGTCGGCATAAGGTTCATTTGAAGTTGGGATTTGGAAAGTAATCTTTTGAGGTATGGGTGGAACAATGGAGGGATTCTGGGTATTTTGAGTGGCTTGATAATTTTGGGGGAAAGTTTGAGGATCCGTATTTTTGGTTTTGAAGATATGGGAAGGTTTGAGCATCGTTTGTATTTTGGTTTTGCGGGAGATGGAGGATTTGAAGATTGGTATTTTGAGGAGGATGTGGTGCTTGACATGATGTGGTGGCATGACGGGGATTGGGGTAGTTAAGTCAATGGTGGGAGGATTTTGAGTGGGGTTAGAGAGAAGGTTCTGAACTTGTTCCGTGCTTGAGGGAGGAAAGTGGAGTGGAGGTCTTCCATCTCTTGGAGGGTTGAAGGATGAAATTGGATTAGGCAAATCTTGCATTCTTTGCATTTCGACCCTCATTTCGACGATTTGTTGCATCAACTGCATAATCAATTCATTTTTGTTAGCGGCGGCGGGTTGAGCCACGACAACATCATTCATGTCAATCTCCTCATTGTTATCCCCCATTGCTGTCTTTTCCTTTTGCAAATTTGCGTGGAAGGAATCTTTAGGGGCCTTAGACCTTGTGAAATACGGCCGATCAACCAACACAGATCAGTTTTAAATACCTGACAAATGAAAAAAAACTCAAAAGGCCAATATGTTAGTGTCTGGAGGTGGTAAATAATACAAGATATCACATACAGATGTAAACACATAAGAGTTGCTTTATTCGGAGATAAACTGGCTCACCAATATAGAGAAATGACTAGATAGACAGGAATTTGTCTACTTGACTTTGGGATTAGTGAGTAAAAATGTCGACTTGAGTCGAAATAAAGTTGACGGTATTTTTCATTATCGTACTTTGTAACTCTAATTTCTTTGTAAGAGTCGAAGAAGATAAATTTCACAAGATTCTTTTGATTTGAAATGCGGAATCTTTTTCAGATATTAGAGTAGTACTAAAAATGAAAATGAAGTTCAAAATTTTTTTTTTTTTTAGGAAACTAAAGACTCGAAGAGTATCTGGACGCACTTTTGAAATTGACTTGATATTTGTGCTTAGGGGTTCTAAAAGTATTTGAAGAAGAGTGAGCTAGAATATCTCCAGATAAAACAACATATTCACATAAGCAGGTATAACACATAAACAAATATTGCGCGTTCTAAACAGATATGTGGCCCTTTTGTGCCAAGGGTGGGCCTAGCGATTTGAGGGATGTATACGTCATTTGAAATAGTTCATTGCCCCAAAACTCAAATTTATACAAATTTAATGAATAAAACTTAATGGGGATACATAATAGGGAAAGGTATACAAAATAATCAGTCCCACGCAGGGGTACGATCCTAAACTATGCTTCCACACGAAAGATCCTTCTCCTTTCTTGATTTGTTGTCATCTCCGGGTGCCAACATCTTTGGATAGACCAGTAGCTTTCAAAGCTCTTTCTTTAACTTATATAAGCTATAATCTAATCCTTACCCTATAAGGCAATGATTTTCTCAAATAACGTATACGTCCTTCAAATTTAAACACATACGTATGAACGTCCATTTAGGCCGTGGGCCGTTTTGGACTCAAGGTGGTCTTCTAATGGGCCCAATGCGCCTTGGGCGTTGGGTCGTCTTAGTTCAAATGCTCCTACATTCGGGATTTGGCTTGGCTCTACGCTAGTTGACTAAGAGTGGCTTTGAAAGGACCGGGAACCCAAACGGACAATTTGGGCTGAAACTCGCGACAACCATTGGACGCCTAACGAACCAATAAATTGCCCCTAATTTCGAAAAAGGGTGAGTATAAAAAGTCCGGCTGCGGTTCCGCAAACCGTCCTTTAATATACTATACATACATATTGGAAATATGCCATGAATGCAATGACAGTTTATGAAAAATTAAACACATTCAGCGCAAATAATATTTCAACAATCAAAACAATAATCAAACAGTCAAATCTTGTGGTTAGAACTTAATTAATCCCCAGCGGAGTCGCCATTTCTGTTTTAAAAAATCGAAAAAATACCACCATTTATTAAAAATGGCGAGAAATTGACTAGGTTTCGAAAAATCAATTAATCTTATTATTTAAGAAAAATCGACCTTCCAAATCACGGAGTCGCCACTTGATTTTTGATAAAATCAAGAAAAAATTTCAAAAGATTAAAAAAAACAGATAAAAAATCAATTGAAAAGGTTCGAAGTTCAATTTACATCCCGAGAAGGTGTTAGGCACTCGAAATGTCCGCTAACTTGCGGTTGACCGGCGATTTGACTGAATGACTTTTTAAAATTTAATTTTTACTTAAGTAAACAGAAATTTCATTTTAATATTTTATTTCATTTTTATTTATTTATTCCTAAAGAGAGATATTTAAAGGGATTTAATTTAAGGAAAAACTAAATGGTAATAAAAGTGAATAAAATAAAATAAGTAAATAAAGTAGTAAATTTGAAACATTGAAAAATGGCTACCCTTTAGGAGATTATTAAAATTCTAACAAAATATTAAATAATTTAAACAAATAATAAATGAAGAGAGAATAATATTTGAACTTGGGCTTGATGGTCCAAATTCATTCAATTGGGCTTTGGCTCAGCTGTTCTATCAATTTGGGCTTTGGCCCCCTGTCCTAAATTCTAATAATTGGGCCTTCTTTAACAATTCAAACATTCTGCAAAAAACAAAAATTGGCCTTTGGGCCTGTTAAAAAAAATGCTGAAAATGGTCCTGGCCCAGTTTCCCTAAAAAAAGAAATAAGAGATATACACAAGATGTATGCTACTGTATATGGCGTATATTCAATCCATTTTTATTTTTTTTTACTTTTGAGCCCTGCATTATACACACATTTTCAGCTATTTCCCCACTGCATTTTCATATTATTTTTTACGTATTTGCACCTATATCATTTTTTATTTTTTTATTATTTAAACTTATATAGCAAGTGTATATCGTTACCCAACAATGTATACTAATGTACACGGGCTGCACCCTATGTCCGTATTCATTGCCTAGTCCTGTATTTTATTTAAAATCGATCTCCCTGTACATTAACCTGCAGTCAGCATTTTTTACACATATTTGTAGTATAACGTCTATGTATATCATTGTATATAAGTTGTATATCAGACTATTTTTTAACTCTCGAAAGTTGAAACTCCCTTTTTAGCAGCGTGTTTTCACTGCCATCAAGTCAGATTTTGATTTCAAATTTCCTGTGCACTTTCGTTCTGTATATCAGTGTATATACTGTGTATATATCTGGTATACAGCTTACTGCAAGACCTGCAAATTTAATTTTTCAACATTGAAGCTGCTGGTTTCGAGACCTGTACGCCAGTTTTGAGGAATCTACGACTTGAGGAGAATGTTTTGAGCCTTCATGGCTCAGCGAGGAATGCGAGAATGGAATCCAAAGTGGACTCGAATCGATGCCACACACAAAAAAAAAAAAAACAAAAAATTAGCAAGGTTGAATGACAACATCTAAAAAGAAGAAGAAAAAATAAAGGATTTCACCTTCTTCGGGGCAGCGAGCTGGACAGTGCGAGCAGGGGAACGACCTTTCACTACACAACTTCGAATTCGAATAATAATAATAAAACTCCTCCGCAATTTCTCTGTTTTGAATTCGACTTCAATAGATATATAGGTGTGCTTAAACTATTGTAAAATCTTCCTATGAATAAACTCTTTCAATAATTTTTTTTAACAAGACGTAAAAAATTTCTTTTTTTTTTTCTTTCTATTTTCTCCCAACAAAACAAAAAAACCTTTCCTCTTTCTCCTTCTCTCTCCCAAAAAAAACCTCCCCCTTTTCTCTTCCTCTTCCTCCTCTTTTATAAGACAAATTATGGTCAAAGAGGGGGAAATTGTTTAAAAATTTAAATTTTGAATTTTGAAATTTGAATTTTGAATTTTGAATTTTGAATTTTAAAAGGGGTAAGGTTGGAGGGAAAGAGGAAAAGAGAATTGGGTTGGGAAGAGAGTTTGTGGGCTGGGTTTTTAATTGGCTGAAGTGGGCTGGGAGAAGTTGGGCTGGCTGGAATTGAGTGTGGCTGCTGAAGGGAATAGCGGGTCGGGCGGGAATGTTTGGAAGAGTTGGGCCAGGGAGATTGATTGGGAAAGGGAGAGTTGGGCCTGAGGGAATTGAAGTGGGCTGCTGATGTGGGAATTGGGTTGGAATTAAAGTGGGCTGGGAAATTAATTAAAAGGGAATGAGTTAATTTAATAAATAGCCAAATAGAGTTAAGATGATAAATTTGGCTAAACCTTAAATAAAATGAATTTGTATTAATTAATTAACGAGCTTCTTATTTAGTAACATAATTATTTAAATTGTAAAATAGTGATTCAAAATATAACCATAATTTAAACTAAATTAGCTAAATTAGAATACTTACAAAAATTTAAAATATTTTGAGAAATAATCGTAAAATTTATAAAACTAATTATTTTTAAATTGTTTGGAAATTTAAGAAGCTCGAGAACTAATTTATACCGGGGAGGGTCAAAATTGGGTGTCAACAAACCAAGTAATATAGAACTTCATTTTCTACACAATGAGAGCATTTAGAAGTGGACTCGGAATTTAAAAATAGAATAACATTATTATCTTTAACATAAATGTCAGTAAAAGTTTCAATAACGATTTTGGAAATTAAAATATTGTATTCGATTGGTCATCGATAGTGTGAGCAATGATATAAACACAAGTATATAGGTCAAATATGATTTCTACGTTAATAATTGCATTTTAATATAAATGAACCAATTGAGAGAGATAGCTTAGTGGTTAAGTGTTAATAGTATAATATTAATATATAGATATAGATATATATATATAATATATATATATATAGATAAAATTTTATCTGAAGTTAACTAATACATCCTATTACCATTTATTTATAACTATAACTATACATACATAGATTTAAAAAAATGGCATAATACATAAATATAACCCTTAATTTGATGTCAGCTGACAACTATTATCTTTAACTTTCGGTTTGTACAAGCAGACACTTGTATAAAATTAATCAAATGAAAACACATTTGTCCTACATGACAATTTTGTATCCTACATGGCATCTTATGTGTATTATGCCATGTAGGATACATGTATTTACTTGTTTAATTATATACAAGTTTAACTGTCTACTTGTGCACACTCAAAATTAAAGAACATAATTCTCTGCTGAAACCAAGTTAAGGATCATGTTTATATATTATGTCAAAAAAACAACGGATTCAATTTCTATTCACACACTTTTACTTAAAAAATTGGATTCATTTGAAGATGAGAGACAATAAATGTGGATATAATTAGGCATATCACATATGTGTGATTTGGTGCTGACTTTTGCACAACATTAATCAGGATTCTTTTGGAGCAAGAATCATGATTCCATCTACTTTGGCAACAAAAAGAAAAAAAGTCAACACTACTTAAATCCGAGTACGGAGCCAAAAGGGTAGAAAATATTAACAAAAATTCCAAAAGGGTAATAAAATTTTATATAAACCAAACGGTAAATCGCTCCGCCGGCAGCGATTTACTTCAAGTGAAAAAAAAGTAAATCGCTGCCCCAGCAGCGATTGCAAAAAGTGTTTTTTTTTTTTCTTACAAATCGCTGCCGGGGCAGCGATTTATAAAAAAAAAATTTTTTTTTAAAAAAAACATAAATCGCTGCCTAGGCAGCGATTTACAAAAAAAAAAAATTTTTTTTTTAAAAAAATTTTTTATTAAATCGCTGCTACGAGTAGCAGCGATTTTAAAAAAATATTTTTATATAAATCGCTGCTACAGTAGCAGCGATTTTTAAAAAAATATTTTTTTATATAAACGCTGCTACAGTAGCAGCGATTTATATCATTTTTTTAAATAAGCGCTACTGTAGCAGCGATTTATTAAAAAAAATTTTTTTTATTAATCGCTGCAATAAGCATTTTTTAAACTAAAAAAAAATTAAAAATTTTAAAACAGCGATTTTATATATAAAAAAAATTATAATTAATAGGTGTGATTAGGGATGTACTTGAATTCAATTAAATAATTTTTCTCCTTTAATTTTTTATTTTAAAAAAATTAATTATTTAAATTCAAATATTATTTTAATTTAAATTCAATATAATATCTTTTTTAGAAAGAAAATATATTTATTAATTACTTATTTTAATTTTTTTAAAATAATGTATATTTCTTATAAGTTATATACATAAATTTTAAAAAATATTATAATTTTTTTTAATATAAATCGCTGTTTTAAAATTTTAATTTTTTTTAGTTTAAAAAATTGCTTATCGCAGCGATTTAATAAAAAAAAAATTAAATAAATCGCTGCTACAGTAGCGATTTATTTATTAAAAAATGATATAAATCGCTGCTATGTAGCAGCGATATATAAAAAATATTTTTTTAATAAATCGCTGCTACTGTAGCAGCGATTTATATAAAAAATTTTTTTTTTTTAAATGTAAATCGCTGCCTAGGCAGCGATTTACATAAAAAAATTTTTTTTTTTTAAATGTAAATCGCTGCCTAGGCAGCGATTTACATAAAAAAAAAAAATTTTTTTTTTGTAAATCGCTGCCTAGGCAGCGATTTATGTTTTTTTTTTAAAAAATTTTTTTTTTTTAATAAATCGCTGCCCGGCGGGCAGCGTTTGTAAGGAAAAAAAAACTTTTTGCAAATCGCTGCTGGGGCAGCGATTTTACTTTTTCACTTGAAGTAAATCGCTGTCGGCGGAGCGATTTTACCTTTGGTTTACATAAAATTTTATATACCCTTTTGGAATTTTTGTTAATATTTCTACCCTTTTGGCTCCGTACTCACTTAAATCCTATCCACTTACGACAATGACAATATCCAAAAATGATGTTTTTAGAGTACAAAATTAGTGGAAATTGACTTAAGGCTTGACTACAACATTATTTTAGTTAATCTTAATCATTCAATTAATACTTGTCCGGCAGTAACATAATAATATCCACTTATGTTTCTTTGTTTAGAGATCAACCTACAAAATAATTCTTCAAATAAACAAGTCAACCCTACATAATCACTTCATGTTTAATTTTCCAATCCCAGTGGAGAAAATTTCGTGTCACCAAATTAAAATTAAGAATATAATATGTATATTATATAATAGCTAGATTCCAATAAAGTAAAATAGATACTCTTTAACTTAAAGACAGAAAGTAGAGCCTTAATTAGAAGTTAGAATCACTATATTTTTTAATTTAATTTAAACGAACTTATGAGCTGAATTGTAATAATAAACTTATTTTATTTAAGTAAAATCTTGTGTACGCCATTATTTATATATCCTTTTATTGCCTCTAGAAGATTGAAAAAATTAATGTCATCTTATGTCTTTTGAAGATGATCTCGAGCATTAAAGCACATGTTGAAAATCAAATTCAACAATCATCCATGGGTTGTGCCGTTGTGATAAAATTGTTAGGGTTTCTCTATTATTCTTCATTAAATCTCGATTCGAACTCTAGAATTAGAAAAATCATGTAGAGTATGCTACCTCGGAAATGAGCCTTATAATGTTCGAATTCGAATAATTAGTAAAAGGCTTCAGTCTCCAATATAAATATCGACCACCAACTTTTTTATTTTACATTTTTTAAAGAAAGATCTACCAATTAAAGTTTTGTTTTTCTTCAATTGTTAATGTTGTTTCCGTGGCAGACAATTCAGCCACCCCTCTCACTTATTCCTATTGTCTATGTCTATCCAATGAACCTGCACTAGTTGTTGCAATTTGTATTTTCATCATACCAAACGATGTACTACTGTTCTAAACATGTAATTCGTCGATCTCTAAGAATAACTTAGATCAGAGTGGTCAAAAGTCATGGCGTCTAATTTTTATCTAAATTAGGATATCAATTTTTTTTGTAATATCTTTATATGAAAGAAATGGATCTGGAACGTAACTTAACCTAAAAAATTAGCTCATGAAATGCGAATAGTAAAAAAATAAATGTCTCATTACTCGATTACTCGATTACCGATGCTGAAAACTTAGTAACCTTTATATGCTCAATATTAATACGGTTGCAGTTTGAAGTATATAACATGAGACCCAATTATATTATAAATCAAGAATTGAAATGATTGAACTCTGATTTCAAATAAACAAATGAATCTTTGAACTAACTAAACCCTCGAAGCTAGTCATGAGTTGATCGTCAAAATTATACAAGGAGATAAACAACTCATCCGAAGGTGGAGTGGGGTCACATTCAAGCAATGGGGTTCATATGAGCTTAGCTTGTTCAAATTTTTTACTTATTTTAAATGTAGATTACAAGTTAAAAATAACAAAAAATGCTTGATAAACATGCATTTGATTCTCAAAATTTAAATTAGACGAAACTTGGTTGACGTTTTGTTTCATTGCTTCCCTTGAAGGTGGGGGACAAGCACGAGTGAGATTCTATGGTTGAAACTTCAGATTTGCTATGCTTTTCAAATAGCTTTGGCGTCTAAATCAAGACTACTTTGACAACTTTTTTAATGAATCATGAATGTACATACACCTTAATATTGTACATCAATTTTCACTAGGTGAGTTTCGATCCTACAATAACTTCAAATTAATATAAGTTTACAATAAGAAATTTAGTAAATTTCTTTCGATATAAATTATCTAAATAAAAGCTACTGAATTCTCGTGAATAAACAAAATTGATACATAGATCCACCATTATCTAATCTGATTTAATTATTTGATTTGATACTAAGAGGAAACTAACTTAGTATATATACTTTAACATTCAATTCCTCCATATGTGCAACTTCGATCATGAGTGGTATGATGGAAAACATCATATAGATTAGAGTAATAAATAATATATATTTATTTAGTTTCAATTTAAGTGACACGTTTCAGATATCAAGATTCGAATAAGCCTATACTTAATTATATATCTTTAAAATATTTTAAATTATTAATTATTCTGACATATAATACGTTTTTACGTAGATTATAAATATATAAATTTTAATTTTTTAAAAAAATAAAAATTTCACTTGCCAATTAAGTTTAAGATGAAGAATCATTTATCGTTTATGCATTTAAGTTGGTCATAGTCGATCATCAAACTCATTGTACGCAGTATGTAGATGTATTACTATATTCTTACCTACTTGTACAAAGCTAATTATTATCAGTACATGGTAGGATCATCATATCACCTAACTAAAAGGCCATTCATAACGTAATTACAACTAACCAAAAAATATTTGTTGTCTCTTAAAATAGATCCACTTATTTTCTTCATAAAAAAAACATTAGTTTGAAACCACCAAATCAACACATAATCTTCCAAAACAAATTCAACCATAAATTAATCCTTTGATACTAAATCCAGTTCCAAGAATATCGTCTAATGATCAATAAAGTAAATAGAGAATCATAATATATAATAATTAAATTTAGTTGCTAAAGATAAAAAAAATAAAGTGATTTATTCTAAAATATTATAGTCTTGGTCGATAAAATACCTAATTAGTGAAATTAGTTGAGAATTAAGCTGATAAAAAATAACAAATATAACGTGAAATTAGTTAAGAATCAGAACATGTATAAACTTGTACCTTTTTTTGAAACCCCAATATAACCCACAAAGCCCTTACAATCTCTGTCTTTCGGGTGAGCACAATGTGATGAACATTAGATAACCACCCCACTTATAATAACTTATGGACAACACAAAAAAATATAATTCTTTTTTGTTTTATAATTTATTAATCAACAAGTTTGATTTTGCTCACTATAAGATCATCACTAGCTTATTACACATAATCTATTATTATCACAAAATAAAATATATTCTGTGAAATTAATTAAAACGCTCGCAATGACACTTTTAACATAATAATTAGGAATATGGAATTGGAATTATCTCACACCCAACTCTGGGCGGTATAAATAGACATACACATCACATCATTTGGCCCCATCTTTTGGTTATCTGTTTTATCATCTTTCTCTTTTATGAAAAGCAAAAAAAACATTCAGTTCAGCCTTAATTTAATTTCCACAGAAGCCAACGTCTACTCTTTTTTTTTTTTTTTTTTAATTACATCTCTCCAACGCCATTCACAAAACAAGAAAAGAGAACAACAAATGCCGTTTCTCAGTAATTTAAACAAAAAAAATTCTCATGCAAAGTTTTCATCTTTGAGCTAACTAAATTCTTCAACTAATTTAATGGGTGGTTGCACATCAAAACCTTCCCCTGAACCCAATTATTCCAACAATGATCTCTATGCTCCCGACGGAACTGCTATTCCGGCTAAAGATAATAACAGCGAAGAGAGTAAGAGCAAGGAGGGAGCTGAAGTGGGTAAAAAGTCGCCGTTTTTTCCATTTTACAGTCCAAGTCCGGCGCATTATTTTTTTTCAAAGAAATCTCCGGCGAGATCTCCGTCGAATTCTACGCCCCGGAGGTTTTTTAAGCGGCCGTTTCCTCCACCGTCTCCGGCGAAACACATACGAGCTGTGCTAGCACGGCGGCATGGTTCTGTGAAACCCAATGCAATTCCGGAAGGAAATGAATTGGAGGAGGGTGGGGGTCTTGATAAGAGTTTTGGGTTTTCGAAGAATTTTGAAAACAAGTATGAACTTGGAGAAGAAGTTGGGAGAGGGCATTTTGGGTATACTTGTAAAGCTAAGTTCAAGAAGGGTGAACTTAAGGGACAAGAAGTTGCAGTAAAGGTCATACCCAAAGCAAAGGTTTGAATTTTTTGTTAAGTTTGATCTTTGAGTTAATTGAATTAACTTTGCTCACTGTTTCTTGGCTTATAGTGGTCAGATCTGCTCAGCAGGGAAAGAATATCTCTTTAAAGTTCATAATTTTAACAATTCAATTAATTTGAACATATTTGAAGGTCGTGATAATCGAATGGTGTAGAAAAATATTATTTGTGTCTCTTATTTATGTTCTTCGTAATAAAAATTTGAATCTTTTTGAGTTTGGAGGAATGCTGAAATTCAGTAGCTGTGAATTAGGGATAACCTGTAAACCTTATCAAATGGATCCATCATGTTCTGTATGTCTCGGATTGATCGATTATGTAAGTTCGGAGCTGATAAAGCGAAGGAGGGAAGAAGCCACTTGCAGCTTGAAATATATTGGGCATGATCTTTGGTATTTCTAGTTAAGTCTTAAGGATCCAATTGAATTTTCGTAAGAAGCACACTTATCGTTTGCAGATCACTAGAATTCTGTGTCTAATAAATGTTGTTTCTTCAATTCTCTATTTGATGCACTAAAGGTAGCATTAACTGGGAGCGGGCATCATCAGGGATTTGAACCCTGAGGAAAAAGTCATCATCAGTAGTAAAGCAACCAGCTCCAACCAATCTCCTTTTCCCTTCCTTTCAAAAACCATTCATATTCTAGAGTTTATAGGTTCATATTGCTGAACAATTGCATTCTGAATTTCTACGATGATAGAGGGAAAGAGCTCCAAGTTGGAATCCCAGTGGAGGCAAAAGCATTGGGTGATTCTTTCATCTGTCTGAATGTCCAAGCTTTGGCGGATAGAGTTACCCAGTAATACTGCTGGTGGGAGGTAGCAAGTGCTGTGGAATTAGTCGACCCAGACACTACGGTTATCAAGATAAAATAATCTTATGATTGCTTTATCTATATCATCAGGTTCAGCTGACATTATATATGATGAAACTTTTATATTCCTGTAGTTGGAGTCATTTTATGCGTTTTTCAGAATATTTGGCGTGTATGTTTGTCTCTGCAGTTTGGTGGAAAATAACTGCTGTTGGATGGAACTGATCTGAAAAAAAATAAAAAAAATTGTGTTGGTTAAGCTGCTTTCTCGTATTTCGGGCATTTTAATTGTGCGTTGACTATGTCGGGGCATCCTTGGGTTATATTTCTTCTCCAGATTCCTGTGAGTTATCTAATACTCATCTTTACTCTTTTTTTTCAGATGACCACAACGATAGCCATTGAGGACGTGAGAAGAGAGGTGAAGATATTAAGAGCTTTAACGGGACACGAAAATCTAGTAAAATTTTATGATGCATACGAAGATCACGAAAATGTCTATATAGTGATGGAGTAAGCTTTAGCCACTCAACTCCTGTTGCATTTGTATCTATTGATGGCATACAGAACCTAATTTTAGCCTAAAGTATATTTTGTATGCATTATCAATCTGGGTCAAGTGGTATCATATGAAAGTTTCTTCCTTTGATGTTTCAGTAATATATGGATTTGGTTATCACATGTTTTCTGCAGTTGCTATTAAAAGAATTTTGTTTGACGTGCTAATTTTCATGTTCTCATTGCTCTTTTGCAATAGAGCTGATCAATCTTGTCGAATTTCAGGCTATGTGAAGGAGGCGAGCTTTTGGATAGGATACTTTTAAGGTAATCCCTCTTGTTGTTGTGAATAAAAATTTCTTTTATTTTTCAACCTTGTCAGTGTTGACTCTTAGTAAATCCTTTTTATGAGATCAAGAATGTAAATTTCAATAATATATTAAGTAGCATCCTTCTGTGTTGCAGAGGTGGAAAATACACTGAAGATGATGCAAGGGCTGTGTTGACACAAATATTGAAAGTTGTTGCATTTTGTCATCTTCAAGGTGTGGTACACCGGGATCTTAAACCAGAGGTACGAAAGTTTACTAGTTCTAAAATGCTTGCTTAGAAAGAACATACATCAGTTTATATAGTGAATCATCAACCTAACCCTCCGTACCCCAATATAAAAAATAAAAAAAGGAAAAGGAAGCCCATCACTTGAATGGATTAGGATGAGATGTTAATCAGTTTCAAATGGTCACATTTATTGCTCAAGGATATGGCATGCGCTACTGGGAATTAAGATTATTTTTCAAAATCAGCTATTCTTCTTGCATGTAACGAAACTATAATTTGTTAGAAAAGATTTCCTATCTGCTTTGTTTTCCTCATTTCTATAACTCTTTCAGCTCTAACTGTACCTTTTAATGGACCAGAATTTCTTGTTCATGTCCAAGGAAGAAAATGCACAACTTAAAGCCATAGACTTTGGGTTGTCTGATTTTGTGAAACCAGGTTTGTCCATTTGCACTTGATATTAATGCTAATACTTTGTGACTTTGGGAACCCCTCCTTAAAGAAAAAGAATATAAATAGAGGAAAAGAAATATAAAAGGAACTGGTTATTCATATTATTATTCAGTAGCTACACAACTTGTGATTTAACTTGCAAACATATTATTTTGCAGATGAAAGGCTTAATGATATTGTTGGTAGTGCATATTATGTAGCGCCAGAAGTTCTACACAGATCTTATAGTACAGAGGCTGATGTGTGGAGTATAGGTGTTATTTCATATATCTTGCTGTGTGGCAGCCGTCCCTTTTGGGCTCGAACTGAGTCTGGGATATTTAGGGCTGTTCTCAAAGCTGATCCAGGTTTTGAAGAACAGCCTTGGCCTACATTATCTTCTGAAGCAAAAGACTTTGTGAAACGTCTCTTGAATAAGGATCCACGGAAAAGAATGACAGCAGCTCAGGCCTTGGGTGAGTTTCTTGTGTCAACTTAGAAAAGGGCGATTCTGTTCTTTATTTTTCTGAAACTTCTGGAAGACTTACTGTTTCAGGTCATCCTTGGATAAAGAATAGTCATGACGTAGAAGTGCCTTTGGATATACTGATATTCAAACTCATGAAGACTTACATGCGTTCATCTGCTCTTCGGAAAGCTGCTCTAAGGGTAGGTGTGATGCAATTGAGAAAGCTCTTTTGTTTCTCTTTAGTCTTTTATGTACAATTTTATCAATGGAGTGTTAACGCCTATTATTGAGCAACTCTAGTGTTGCTTTTTATTTATTTACGTTCATTTGACTTCTCTGCGTCTCTAATTTTCTGTCATTGGAGTTTTTGCAGGCTTTGTCAAAGACATTGACCGTAGATGAGTTGGTCCATTTGAAGCAGCAGTTTGCACTGCTGGAGCCAAACAAAAATGGCACAATAAACTTGGATAACATTAAAGCGGTTTGTCTTCTTCCAAATTTAATAGGTAATTGTTTCTATGATTTTATGGATGTTTCTGACCTTTATAAGTATGATATCTCCAGGCCCTGATGAAATATTCCACAGATGCCATGAAGGAGGCACGCATTCATGATTTCGTTGCTTCAGTATGCTCTAAGTCCTTCATATTTTGTTATCTAACTGAATCTGTTAAGCTCTAACTTGTGATGCTAAGTTTTCTTGCCCCTCTTGTCATGTCAGCTTAATGCACTGCAATACCGAAGGATGGATTTTGAGGAATTCTGTGCTGCTGCCTTAAGTGTATATCAGCTTGAGGCTCTTGACCAATGGGAACAACATGCACGCTGTGCATATGAAATTTTTGAGAAAGATGGCAACAGAGCAATTGTTATAGAAGAATTAGCTTCGGTAATTCTCAATTACCTGTTTGTTATAGAAGAAGCATGTAAGTAATTAGGAAGAGAACCTGACTAGTTAGTCATTTTTGAATTTCTGATCCAGGAACTTGGTCTTGGTCCATCTGTTCCTGTTCATGCTGTTCTTCTTGACTGGATCAGACACACTGATGGAAAGCTTAGTTTTCTTGGTTTTGCAAAGTTGTTGCATGGTGTGTCAAGCCGCTCAATCACAAAAGTTCAATGATTCCAGCTGCTCGATTCACATAAGTTTATCATTGCTGATGTGTTATTGACAATTACATGAGTTGTTGGCCTAAGCTCAATTTCGGTCCCCCACTCTGAAGCTTCATATACCTACCATGTACGTTAGTGATATGTGATGCAGTCACTTTCAGGGACCAGTATGCGGTTCCTTTGAGATGAATTCCTAGCAGAAGATGTTTCTATCTTAGCATTGGCACCATGTCGTATAGTTTTTGTTTTCCTTGTGTAAATGAATAGTTAGTTTCTGTTTGGTTACAGATGATAGTATCTCTCAGCTGGTTCCTAGACACTTATACAAGATGTTCTAACCTATTAGACAGCCCTGACCACTGCCATTGCATTGTATGATTGTATCATCATGTTTGTAAACATACCCTTTATAGTTGAAAAAAATTCATCACTTTTTTGCTTCTCAACCAAACTGGAGAACTTGTGGCTTTGAAACGACTCTGCCCCCTGAGTTAATCATCAACTCTTCAGGTAATGGAACACATATAGCCCACCATAGATTCTGTCAAGTGTTGCTGATTAGCTCCTATCTTGTTTAACAGTAAAAATTGAGATTTACATCATAACACAAGTATGATATGATACGCCTTTCCTTCGTTTAAAACGGAAGTACATCCACGATGTTGTATACGTTCTCAACAGTCTCAGGCAGATTAATGTAATAGGCAATCTGCAGAGCAAAACTTTGTTGAAACTAAAAATTGGTCATTAGTTTTCTGTTTTTGTTTGATTGCTTTTTTACTCAACAATCTTGTTTGGAAAAGCAATGAACTAAAGTGTGTCTTACCTCTAAGATTTTTCAGTAAAAAGACAGTTTTAACTGGGCTTCTATTAGCCTTTCTTAAAGCTCCAACAAAATAGATTGGGCTTCTAAATTTGTCTGTATAAGACTTTCTTGTAATTAAAGAATGAATTGAACCTCTATCTTCACGAGGAAAGATATCAAAATAATCCAAAATATTTATTATCAATATGAAAATATCTTACATCTTAACAAGTACATTTCATGTCAATTTGACAATTGTGATGGGTCGTATAATCACTCAACTTTCGTTACACCTTTTGCGGGGCTTCAGCTAAAGCTAAAAAAATTACACCAGGCGATAATTGAACGTGGTCTTTAATTTTTAACTTCGCTTATGATTATCTTAAAAGTAAAAAAATTAAATAAACAACTACGTTAAGAAAACAACAACGACAAAAATATTGATGAACATTATTTCATAGATATGAGAAAATTAATAATTTCAAAGCAGGTCGAAAAAAAGGAATAGCAAAAGTGAAAAGACAGGCCAAAATACTGTATGGGGAATGAGGATTTGATTTGATGAATCTAATGATTTATAAGTCGTTAGCGACCAAAAAACAACATTGGGTGGACCAGAATATGACTGCTAATTATTTGTTTTGGTTGGTCCAATATTATATGACATTTCATTTGACACTCAATGGGCTCTTTTTCTTTTGAGTTACTCCGGTTTCGTCTGTTTATTTTTATTTATCATGTTATATATTTTAAAAATTAATTTAATTAATTTTTAATATTAAATTAGATTAAATTAATTTGATATTCTAAATAAAAGGGGTAAATATTTAAAAATTATACAAAATGTATTATAAATTATTATTTTTTACTTATTAATATGAAAAAATATATTATAAAATATTAATTGATATTTATATGATTTAACGCTAGAAAAAAATTAATACAATTAAATATGAAGTGATAGGAGAAAGTGCCTTTGTGTGTTCTCTATTATAACACGAATTCCTATTCTAACCATGCAACATCTGCCCCTCCAATCATATGCCTTTTCTTCCAGCTGAAAGTGACATAAAGAGCTACCACATCATAAAAATAGTTACCAAATATATACTTAATACTCTCTCCATTTCATTTTAAAATAGTTTACCAAATATATACTTATATTCTTTCTATTTCATTTTATCTGTTATTTCTTTTTAGAAATAGTTGAATAATAATATTTATTACTTTATAGAATTTATACATAATTTATCACGTCTTGCTTATTTATTCGTGATAGAATAGTTAATTAATTTTAAAATTTTATTTATTATAAAATTGACTTAAAAAATATTAAATAACAATAGAAGAATAAAGTTACATCATTTCTTAAGTCAAATGCAAAAAGTAAAGATGACATATAAAATGAGAGAGAGAAAGTATACTCTATATATATATATATATATATTGCAAAATATAGTGATGCTTTTTATATATTTAGCTAGAAAATGGTTTTACTATTTTTAAGAAACCAGCCAAATGTGTAATTTTCCTTATTTTCAAAATGGATTGTAATTGCTAACTTATTTGTATGTTTTCTAAAATAATATATATATAATTAATTAGTTTATTTACTTTTGACTTGATGTGGAGTTCTACCAAACAGAGAATACTTTGAGTTTGTGGTATTAAACTAGAAATCTATAGGTAGAAAATATCAAAAGATCCTTTAATATCAAACCCACAATTCTAGCATGAAAAATATTTTTACAGTCTTTTCCTTATTACTAAACCATCAATTATTTTTGTTACGGTTCACAAATTAATATATATATATATATATTTAATTTTTAGTACAAATACAGGATATATGAAAAAGCAATTGGTTTTGTCTAAACGATGAACCCCATCTAATTCCGCCTTTATTTACATAATGTCATATATCAACAATTTGAATGATGAATCCACGAGAAAAGTAATGTATATATATACATGATAGATCTACTATGTATATGCAGAGGATAAGGGATAATATAGGATCATTAAATAATAAATAGAGACAAAATAAAAATAAATAATTAGGATGACAATGTAACCAACAAAAAAAAAATTGTCGTTACCTATAATAAATTTAAATGATACTATGCAATAAATTTAAATAACAATCTAAACAAATATTATATTTACGCTAACACTAATACATGTACAACCATCCAAACAAGGAGTCACTGACAGCTACAATTTTTAATACTATTATGCCACTTAACTCCTATAAATAAAATTTAACAAACCGAACTAGCTGTTCGAAAATATATATGCAAAATTACACTAATAACAAAAAAAAAAAAGAAAACACTATCAATGTTTAAAAGTAAAATCCAATAACTATTGTTATTACACATCCAAACCAAATTAACTAAATATCACAATAAATCACTCACACTCTAATAATAATTAAAAAAATGTCTATAAAACACATATCATGCCCTTTTGTAGATAATAAAAGCTAGTAAAATATAGAATAATATAATTTCACACCTGTAAAACTAATATTATATAAAAGTTTTTGATTTGATCTTAGATGTATCTTCGGGTGGAGGGGTGAAGATCAATCTCTTGGGTCCAAGCAGATCGATCTTGGATATGCAAATGCCAGTAGGTCTGAGCCAGTCCATCTGGGTCCATTAATTCTTCTCCGGCCCATACGCCGGTTTGTTGCTGCTCTGGTTCCCCAACCAACAACCTCTGTTGCGAACTTGACCCTTTTGCCCCCCTGTTATATTTTCACTTATATATATATATATGTATAAAAATATTTACACTAACATTATACAGGTAATTAATACGTATCATTCTTGGCCAAAAAATAAATAAATTACATGCTACTCATCACAAGGTTTAGTGGGGGAAAAAAAATCTTTATGTATAGCTTAATGAAAAATAACTCGTTTTGATCAAGTTTTTAGTTAGTCAAAAATATTTTCTTTTTCTTAAGGTCATTGATCAAATTTAAATAGCAAACGGTTTCTTTTCCTCAAACTTTTGTGAAAAGCGTCTTGATTAAAAAATTTAGTTGGCTTAAACATACTTTCCTAAATATATTGATCAAACACAAAACAAAGATATTTTGTATGCTGGGTCGTAGAACAGCATATATGTCATGTTGTTGTTTTTTTCTCTCTCTAATGATCTTATGGGATTATGATTAAGCTACATATATTCCCAAAAAAATATCCCAGCAAAAGGAATGAGTTGTCATTGTTACATATATAAATACAGCTAAAGGATTCCTTGCATCTTATGGAATATTGTTTTTTTTTTCTCTCTTTTTACGAATAACTTAAAACTCTAATTAAATAATATCATGAAAATAAAAATAACCAATCAATTAAATTATTAAAATTCTCTTTTCAAACCAAAAAAAGAAAAAAAAATAAAAATAGAATCTTAGAGAGGGCAAAAAGACTAACCGGGCGGGTGCACCGACGATACCGTGGATGATGACATGCGCCACGTGTACTCCAAGAGGTTGAAACTCCTTCGCCAGACATTGGGATAGCCCTCTCATTGCAAACTTTCCAATGCCTAACACGGAAACAAACACAAATTTCATTAGTTTAATCCTAATTTTGAATCGTAAAATTTAGGTGCAAACAAAATTAATTATGATGATCACGTACATAATTCAGAATAACCGGCTATACCACTAAGAGAAGCTGAACAACCGGTGAAAAGAATTGTCCCTCTTCCTCTTTCCACCATACCTAGAAGTACCTGACGTTTTCAATTACAATTCGCTAATATTTTTAAATTCGTCTCTAATTACATATTAATCCATGAACGTACATAATTAGGAATGTGTGTTATGTAAAAAATAAAAAAGGAGACCTGTTGAGCGCAGTGAAAAGCGCCGACGGAGGAGACAGCGAGAGATTTCTCAAAGTGTTCAATTTTAATGTCAGTGAAGTTTGTTGGGTGCCAAGATGTTGGTTGGTGTGCATTGTAAATCAACACTTCCACAAAGCCAAGTGATAGAACTCCCTCGAATGCCTCTCTTATGCTTCGCGAATCTGAACAATCGATACGGATTGCAAACACCTGCGCTTTCTCTTCTCTAGCTATCTCATCAGCAAATTTTGATAATCTACCTGTTCCAATAATTTACAACACACTATTAAAATGTGACCTCAGTACTCTAATTTAGTCATATATACCAAACGACAAAAGCTATACGTCAATTTATAATTTAAAATTAATGAGTTCAGAGTAAATATCGTTAAATTTATTACGAACTTCAACTAAAAATTAATTTAACATATTTAGTTGAATTAACAGAATTCACTCTAGATCCGTTTCAGAGATCACAAACCTAAGTCACGGGCAAGAATAGCAACGGTGTAACCTTCGTGGGCGAACTTGCGGGCGATTGAACGGCCGAGTTTGGGGCCCACACCAACAATGGCAGCAATGCCTTTGGATGAGACTGAACTCGCCATGCTCCGCATCTTCTTATTTTAGCACTCTGTATGGTTTCAATTTTATTGGATCATGTCCTGTACGACGAAATCAAATGCAGCTTGCAGAATTTTGCGACAGTATACAAGTAAGTGTACGATTATTTTCCCCTACGGAAGGGATAATCGGATGGATTTTTATGTGGCGTAGAAGAAGCTTTAATTTACCTCTTTGGCGGTGTCGTAGCTCATATCTGGACAAAAATAGTGCACAGTACGCACTGCTCAGCTAAATAGCTAATGATTGCGCTACTGATAAGTATCAATCGCATCAATAACTCCCCCATGGCCCATGCTCAAAAAAATTCTTTCTTTTTTTTTCTTTTATTCGCTAAAAGTCAATAGTACACACTGAAATTTAGCTGTTCCCAAATAATTATCTACCTCTTTTCTCTTTTAGTATACTATCTCCGTTCGAAAAAAATAATTTTTTTTAATATGTTTTAAAATAATAATTTTTTTTAATAATATTCTAATTTCAACTTTATATTTGGTATGTTTAAGATCACTAGATCAAAAGGCAATTTTGTACATTTGACTTTAGAACTACAAGATATAAAGTCTTCTTTATACTCTTAAACTCCGAATCAAATCAAATCAGGCCATTCTTTGTGAAATGGAGGGAGTATTTTTTGATCTGTTTATAAAAAAAAAGCTTTTTTATATTTAAATTTTAATTTCAATTTTTCATGTTGCATATTTAAAATCATAAAATTGAAGGATATTTTAATACATTTATATTATTTTTCATATAGAAAAATCTTTTTTTACTTTCTTAAATTCTGTATCAACTAAAACTAAATTATTTTTTTCCAAACGAAGGAAGTATTTTAAATGTTGATTAATTATGTATTTTATCTCCATCTTTACTGCTGTAACAAATTTGAAGAAAGAATAACATGGTGAAAAATGTTTTTTAACTTGTTAACAAATTAAATCATAAATGAGAATAAATAATTTAATGATTTTTCGAAAAAAAAATCAGTTTCATATGTACTGTCGATTACGGGTCAGATCCAATTGGTTGCCATTGACTGTATAACAACATCCAAACCATTGACATTCCAACAAATAATAACAAAATATCTCATGTAACTTTATGGACAATATATATGGTGTACGCGTATTTTTATCAATCTTTTTCATGAAACAAAATATTTTGTTTCTAATAAATCATCGATTTCAAAGAGAAGTTACTCGAATCACAGTTGATGGTATTTTAAGGCGAAACTTAGCTCTTTAAACCTAACACTAAATGTTGAACCATTTTTCTACCTAAAAAAAAAATTTGTTGTTGATTTCCTAACTAAGAGTATGGCATCAGTATGTTTAAATCTTATTTATTTTCGTGGTGTAACTTTTTAATTTTTCAAGTTTTCCTTTCATTCTTTATTTAATTAACTCTCCAGCCATTTTTTTTTAGCATTGAGTTGTTTTATGAAATAAATTTTGTAACAATGAGGTATAGATGAATATAATAACTTTCACACACCATTTTTTTTTTATGAAAGTACACTACAGAATAATACATAAATGAAACATTTTAAATACTAAAACGATTTCAAATAATAGATTATTGTTTTTAGTACTTAAAGAAATTTATGGAAATTGAATATATATAACCATTTTTGTTTTATTTTAATTTTGCATTTAGGGTCAAACAGGCACTACATAAATCAGGTGGAAACATACAAGTCACATCTCTAGTTTCCTTCTTACAATTCTGATTTAGAAGTTGTATATTATGCGTAATTAATACTCATAAAGTAATTATGCGTGTTGAATTGTTCCTCTTTTAACAATCCTTTGTAGGGAGCGATATTTCTAAAATGAATCTTATTTGACACGAATCTAAATTAAAATTTTAATGCAGATACCAAAACTAAATAGAAAACACAACATATAAAATACTTATACAACTTTTGAAGATACCTTTTCCTATGTGTAAAGTCAAAGTCTAAATCAATTTGCATATATTCCATTGGGTTTTCCTTGGATACCCCAGGTACGTTTACGATAAGCAAGTTACCAAGACAGATGCGTGCTTTTGGGGATGGTCACGTAGAAAAAAATTAATTTTTTTTTTTTTTAGAATACCAAAATAATCAGTGACCGTTATAATCTATGTCATAGTTTCTATCATTTGAATGAGCACTTTGTGCACACTAACTTAAAGTAAATCTCCATTGTGTAATAACAAAAAAAAAAAAATTACATTATCTTTAGTATGTAAAAGTTATACTTGGTTAATGCACGTAAATTCGAGTTATCAAAAGAAAGTAAAAAAATATAAACTCTTGGGGTTGGTTAAAAAATGTTTCAAATATAACTCAAACGTGCTATGAAAAGATCTTATTTTAAATGCATAATGATTAAAAGTTACTAACCCAATTACTAATTTGAATTCTGATAGTACATGATAAATAGTAGTAGAAATTTCTCTACTTGATAGTACATCATAAACCTGGAACTTGATTTTGATTATAAGATTGAAGGATTCTGAACAAATTCTAGAGGTATCTTGTGAAAATGATACAGGATAAAACATTCCAATAAAAGTTTTACTAATATATACTTTTATTTTGTAAAAAGTGGGGAATATATACTTTTGCAAAAAAAAAATAATCAAGTTCTTTAAATTAATTGGTCCAATATTGTCAGTGTTTTGAAAAGGAATCCAATTATTGGAGAGGACCATCATGGTATAAAGTTTACACTTTAAATCTCTTCAAATATCATTGTGTGCTTAAGTGATCCACGTCGACTCATTGACTAAAATGAAATGCATCACTTATTCTCCACTCTACGTACGCCTTAAACAAGAAAAAAAACGTTCTTTGCGTGCCAATTCGAGTAGGCGTTTGGTCATAGAATTTGAGATCTTAATAAGATATAATATTCAAAGTAAAGAAATCGTTCTATCATGTATTAAGATTTCTTAAAGGATATATTGGAATGTTTATTAAATTATGTGTTCTCGAAAAGTTTGTACAAGCAATCTCATACATAGTTACAAACATTTATTTATAACAAAAATGAGGAGATATGTGATTTATTATATTGTACCTTAAGGCTAGGTTTTTAAGTGCCGTGGTGAAGTTAGAATTTTTAATAAGGAAGTTTAAAATTGGAAGGACGAATACACGAACTAATCAAGGGAATTTAATAATTACTATAGATCTATAAAAATAATTTAATAGTGATATTTTTTGCCGAAGAAAATTCGAATGAAATGGACAGTTGATTAGATCTATATGGATAATATGAATTTATAATTAAGAGGAAATATATTATTATCTTTTGCTTTAGCCTATAAAGCGCTCCATATTCCTCATAAGTATTAGCAGAACGTACAAGTAAAATAGAGACACTATCGATTGAAAGTAACACATTTAAACTTTTTTTCACCAACGTACAAATTTAGACTTAGATTCTTCTTTTGTATAAAATAAAATAAATATAAATATTTCCAAAACCACATGAAATTACAAACAAAAATTCTTTAAAACATATCGATTACTTACCAAATTAAACATTAGTAAAAAAAAAATATTTGATTTCTTGAATAATAATAGAATCGTTTTAAGCAAATAAAGTGTATTTGTGGATCCAAGTGGCTTTATTCCATTACTTTTCGCCCAAGTAATCATCAATATAGTCTTAGAAAAAAAATATAGTCTTTGAACCCACATGTCCTTGTATGTTTTAAAAGTTGTGATCTATTTTGAATTTAATTTTTTCAATAATTATTGTTTTATCTATATAATATGAATTCGCTCTGTTTTTTAAGATTAAGTAAAATAATACAGTAAAGATATTCAAAATAGATGTCAATCTTTGAAATTACAATAATATGTGGTATTTATGTAAAATTATAGCCGTATTCGTACATATACAAACAAGGATATACTTTTGAGGAAAATATTTTACAATTTTTCATATATAGTTGTTTAAAATTCTTTTGGAAAATAACTTTAATTTGATTAGAGAAAAATAACTTTTTTTATTGCACTATTAAAAAAACAAATTACACAAACTATACATTAAATGTCCTTCCCATATTTTGATACAACACATTTTGTCCAATTCTTGTAGCTCACACTACGGAACTACCTCACACTTCCTATCCACCATCTTCACCTTACATAATATTTATTTAAATTATATTCAATATTATTATGTAATATTTCTTTTTATTCATATACTAAATGCAAAAAATATATCGGCAAAAATTAATGAAGTGGGACCACTCCCTTTGGCAAATGAGGTGGAAAATAATCACTCATCTGACTTTTTGTGCCAAAAAACATGGGACCTATTGTATAACACATTTACGGCTGGTTAAATTTTTTAAGTTTGAGCTCTAAATATATTTTATTTTTTTATTTGGTGTTTGGTACAGGCGCGGAGCGATACGGATATCTAATTAAATATTTTTTATCAGATAATAATATCACAAATACAAGTAAAATAATAACATATTATAGATATTTTTAACATAAAAAGATTTTATAGTTCAATAATTTTAAATATTTAAAAATAATAAACACTTTAAGCGTTAACGTCTTCAAATCTCACTAACTTTGAATTTTCTGATTAAAAAAGAATATGTACTGATCAGTATCATTCTGTCAAAATTGAGAAGGCCTTTTGAAACTCTTTATAACAAATTCAAAATATAAATTAATAAATGTTATAATTCATTGAAGGAGTGGATGTCCATAAAGTTGGTATATGACAACCATTCAATTTCACTAGGTTACATGAACCTTTTTGGATAAGAATGTATCTATTTATTATGATACTTAATATGGTGACCTTTGGAGTGATTTCTCACTCTATAAATAGGGTTGTTCATTCACTATTGTAATATATACATATGAGACTTGAATAGACTTGAATAAGAAGAAAATTCCTCTTCTTCTATCTACATCTCTTGTCTTCTTCTCTTTATGATTATATCTCTTATGAGCTTAATTTTATAACCGTTATCAGCATGAGTCTCTATCCAATTGGAGTGAGTTCTTGTTTTTTCTTTAACTCAATTTTGGTTGATCTCGTTATGAAGATCAAAGTATTGTATGCATAAAATCAGGTATGTATTTTCTAAAATATTTTATGATTTAGAATAAAATAGTGTTCAGTCACTAACAATTATCAGGAACCGAAGACATGTACTACTATTGGTTGAATATGACAGGCTATACAAAATTTCTTAAATAGAAGAAGGTGTAAAATTTTAATAGCATGAGTTTAAATATTATTTTAATTGTTTTGAAAGACTCAAAGGGTGAGTCATGTTGTACTTTGGTCTATTATACCGTTGGTTAAGGGTAAGACGATGGATTCAAGTTTCATCGCACCAAAAGGGTAAGACATCAGGTTAAAGTCCGGATGCACAATAATGAAAAATATTTGAGGATAAGACGATAGATTCAAAATCTATCGCACCAAGAGGATAAGACATCAAATCTGAGTTTTGATGCACCATGATGATAAGGATTGAGTTCAAGTCCTTTAGAATTTAGCCTAACACGCCTTGTATGGATAAGACATTGAGTTTGAGTCAATGCACCATAGTGATGAAACAATGGTGACTAAGGTTTTGATGAAAAAGCTTTGAAATTTGTCATATTGAACTTGCTCCATTCCTTGAAAAAAATGTGGTAGCAACATATGATAACTTTGAAATCCGATGCTGACTTGCTCCATTCTATCGTATGAATGTGGTAGCAGTAAATAATAAGTCTGAAAGATGACAAATGATTAGCGATATGAAAAAGGGCATGAAGGGACGGAATTATAATAGTCATCATTGTGGTAATTATAAAAGGAAGAACTCTACGGGTTCTCCAAATAGTCCTTCGAAATGTGAAGGCAGTTTTCATTATCAAAATGGTATGAAAGGACATTGGACTTGTGAATGTTGTCAACCCAATAATTTGACAAATTTATAAATCTTCTATCATGATACAAGAAGATAAAGTGATAGGTACACTTAATCTTTCAAAGTGATGTTGAGGTGTGTCATGAAAATATGATGAATTTTAAAGCCATGACAATGTGCTTATAATGCAAATTTATGAAATACAAATAAATAATTAGTCCATTCCTTGAAGAGAATGTGACTTTTGATGAGTATGGTGAATGCTCGACCATTCTATAAGAGAATGGGTCCAGATGTGATAAATCATTAGGGTTGGATATATGCCACAACTCACCTCTATGAAAGGTTTGAGAAAAAAATGATACATGTCACTTCTCATCTCTACGGGAGATTTGAGAGGAATAAATTTGATTTGGCAAAAATGGCTAATGTATTGTACGTTTTAATACGTCACTATGGTATGAACTACCGAAAGGACAAAAGAAAGAAAAAGTTCTTGCCCTATAGGATTGTGGTCATTATTGTTTGGTAATACAAATTTGTCATTGGTTGTGTACAAAAGTAAAGCAAGAAAGACGTCTTGCTCGTAATGATTTTGACCATGACAATATAATATATTATTCCTCCTTGAAGGAGATGCTCACCATAGGGATGGTGTCATGCAATATGTGATAGTACATAAAATTAATTGCAAGCTCTAACGAGTTGTGCTATTATCAGAGGAATAATATTGGGGTTGTAGTAAGTCTCAAAAGAAACTTTTTTAAGTTTCGGATGAATTGAAAATAAATATTGAGACTATAAATCACTACAACCGAAAGGGTTATAAATGTTATGTAAAAGATTACCCCACTTTTCCTCTTGTTTGTTCCATACAAACATGTACATGCTGATGAATCACATGTAAAAGTAAATTATAAGTGTACTAAAATAAAGATCAGTTGGCATGACTGGTAGACCATTCCGATTAAATGTGATGCAAACGTGATGGAGAATTCGGGTGATTTATATGATGAAGAAATAAAGATTCTTCAAGAATTCTCTTGTGTTGCTTGTTCTCTTGATAAAGTGATCATTGTACCATCTAAGGTTAGGACTGTAATCCCCTAAAATTTTTGAAACATATAAAAGGGTGAATATGGGCCCATTCACCTATCATGTGGATCATTTGCAACTATATGATTAATGCATCTATGCGATGGTCACATGTATTTTGTTGTCAACTTACAAATTGATTTTTGTAAGGTTGTTTGCTCGAATTGTTAAAATTAAGAGCACAGTTCCAAACTATGAAATTATATTGATAATGCTGGTTGATTTAGCAGAAATTGTATGCCTCCAATTATAGCTAAATCATGGTTATGAGAACAAAACTCCCAAATAAGATTTGGTACGAGATAATTTTATTTAACATGTAGTAACACATGTATGCATCAAACCAACAAGGTTTCCCCATTAAAATTGGTTCAGGGTCAGGAACCATATATTTTTCATCTAAAATGTTGAATGTGCGGATATGATTTTAATTGCTCCACCACGCACAAAGATAAACTTCCAAATAAGGTTGGAATGAATGTTAGATTTTCTAACTTTAGGGGGAGAGATGATTGACAGCTGAAAATTATGTGTGAGGTTAATTATGAATTATCTAGATCCTCGTTAAATAAATATGTGAACTTAAAGTTCAAGGGATAATTCAGTTGCATAATGTTGCAAATCAGTTGCCAGATGAATGCACTGACCCTATGATATAATTTAGCTGCAAATGCTCCAATGTGAAGTCCTTGAAGGACAGAGTCTATGATACGCCGGAAGCGTAATAGACTAATCGATTCCAAATATAAAATTCCTTGAAGAAGGAAGGAGCAAATGATCAATATGGTCATGATAATGAGGTAAGTGCGATAAAGGAGCACATTGACATAACACTTCATAAAATCTTGAAAAAGATTCAGGTACCTGAAATAATGAAAAATGAAGAGATCTCGATAAGTTATGTCTTGTTGGAATAGATATCAAATAACCATCGACGGTATCTTTGATATGAGGTAGCGCTCAATGATATAAATTATGACGTGGATCTTGAATTCAAATCTGTCATATAGTGTGGACAGATAAATGGTTGGCCAAGTAAAATGCACAATTCAAGTATATTTTGTTTCACTTAGAAAAGTGACATTTTGGACTGGTAGTCCATAAATCAAGGTATAATGTCAGTGGGGTACAAATAAATTATTATGCGATAGTGCTTTGGGGCATAAAAGTTTATCGCTAAAATCCTGACATTAGTGGAGATGTTTTCTCTTTTGGTGGATGCAATGAGGTTTGTTTTGATCTGGCAACATATGAAAAACTTGAATGCATGTAATGAATAATTGTAATGTCTAGCTAGACAATGAAGTTTATATGAAAATCCTTGAAACAATCGAGGTGTATGAAGTATTTTGAAAGAAACTTTTTCAATAAAGCTTCAAGAATCCTTATATGGATTGAAATAGTCAAGGAAGAAAAAGGGTACAAAAGAATGACCCTAATTGTCCTTGTATTTTTATGAAAAGGTCTTGGTAAGACAAAATTTTGTCTTGACCTACAGATTGATAATTTGACAAATGAAATATTTGTCTAACACTGCACATACACTAAAATTTTTTATACAATTTTATATGGATAAATCGCATTCATTGAGTACCCCAATGATTCTGAGATCACTTGACATAAATGTTGATTCAGTTTGATCTCAAAAGAAGGATGAAGAGTTTCTTGGTGATGAAACACTATCTTGGTGAAATCAGGGCACTAGTGCATCTTACTAACAATATTTGACTAGATATTTATTTTCCAGTAAATTTACTGGCAAGATTCAGTTTCTCCCCGATAAAAGGACATTGAAATGGTGTTGAACACATGATTGAATATCATCGAAGGACCATAGTTATGGGCTTATTCTATTCCGAGGAATCCAAGACAAAATTGATTGGTTACGCAGATGCAGAATTTTTATCTGATCTGCATAAAATTCTATCTCAATCACGCTATGTGTTTGCATGTGGAGGCACAATAATATCCTGGGGATCAATGAAGCAAATGTTGCTCTGCAGAAATAAAAGTCATCCATGAAGCAAGTCAAAAGTGCGTCTGGTTGAGATAAATAAATGACACACCATATTCAAGAAATGTGTGGTTTTTCTTTTAAAAAAAGATACCAACCACCAAATGTATGAAGATTGGAGACATCATCACAAGAAAATAAGTGATGTTTTAATCAGGGGGAGTACAATACGCATTGCACTCTTTTTCCCTTGATCGAGGTTTTTTCCCACTGGATTTTCCTGGCAAGGTTTTTAATGAGGCAACAAATGGTGCGTATCAAAAGATATGTGTACTCTTTTTCCGTCACTAGAATTTTTTCTCACAGATTTTTCCTAGTAAGGTTTTAACGAGCACATTATCTATGGACATCCAAGGGGGAGTGTTATAAATTCATTGAATGAGTGGATAGTCCATAAGGTTGGTACATGAACAACCATTCATATTCACTAGGTTACATGAACCTTTTTGGATAAGAATGTATCTATTTATTATGATACTTAATATGGTGACCTTTGGAGTGATTTCTCACTCTATAAATAGGGTTGTTCATTCACTATTGTAATATATACATATGAGACTTGAATACACTTGAATAAGAAGAAAATTCCTCTTCTTCTATCTACATCTCTTGTCTTCTTCTCTTTATGATTATATCTCTTATGAGCTTAATTTTATAACAATAAATAAATAAAAAAAAAATCGAAGAAAATTCTGACTATGGTCCAGCAAGGATAGAGTTTATCCCTTTGTCAATGATGAGGAGTAGATATCAAAATGTACTTCGTTGCAATAAAAGTAATAAATACTCGAATAATTGAGTTATTTTAAATAATAAATTTTAATTTAATGAATATGTTTTGTTTTGATTTAGTTTTTTTTTTTTTAAAAAAAAACCCTCCTACCAATAACTTTTTGTTAAAATTGTAATGTATCATGCATCATCAGAGTCTTCTTAAGAATTCTGTGGCGAGGGCCAAATTCGAATTAACGATGAAAAGCGGTCAATTAGTAGCAAAGGCATTAGGATGGAAGGTTGATTGAATCGGGCGATAGCTTCACAATCGATAACTCAGTGACATACACCGCCCAATGTAGAAATAAATGAATGTTACATGAATTTAAAAATAAAAACAACTAGATACACTAAAATTGAAGCCATATATATTAGAAAAAGATGAGCAACAAAAAATAGAGAAAAAAAATAAAATCTGATTTGGTGAAAGCAAAAAAAAACGATGAATAAATCCTTCTACACTTTTTCTTTTGCATTTGTCAAATGTCCGTAGTTTTTTTTTTTCACTTTCAACAATGTGCCACCCATAAATCTCGGCTCAAAGCTTTTACGGGAGCCACCAACAACTCGACTCTCCCCTCCCCCCTTTGGATGTATTTTTCAAAAATCGATTTTGAAATTAAAGATGCATCTCTTCGACTAAATTTATAGATGAATAGCTGAAAAAATATACAAAAATATCGATACCTGATAATGTGTAAAGAAAAAATATATGAAGAAGAAGATGAAGGAAAACTACATCTTCAATAACTTGCAATCATAACTTAGATTGAGAAAAAAAAATTGAAATTCAAAATAGAGTGATGGAGATACTATAGAGTGATTTTTGATATGAAGAAAGGAAAAACAATGTTGGAGTGATAGTATACAGTGATTATATCCAGAAAAGTGAGATAATTATTAAAAACGAGGAACTTTTTATAATATTTTAGAATGATAGAAAATAGGATTAAAAAAATATGTATAGTTAAGTAATTTTTTCTTGTATAAAACAGTATATTTATAAGGATGAAATCTATTAACTTATAATTTTTTATATTTACAATAAATATGTTAATGAAAGGTTTTTTATAAAGGCAGTAGACTTGTTTCTCTGCATTAGTAGTTCGAAGTGCATGCAAAAATGTTATGGGACTGATATTCAATCATATACATTAGTACATGACCTATTCATTTCAAATAAATTTTGTAACTTTCGACATGAATTTTCTTAACTTCAACCTGTTATAAATAAAACTATTTTGAAATGGGTATGAATGCGAAAGAAACAAAAATTTATGGGTTGAGCTCAATTCATAAAAATTTTATTCCTTCCCGCCCCAAGGCGGGCGGGGGTGGATTTAATGCTATGTGGGGCAGGAAGGAACGGGTTTAAGATAGTGTAGGGTGGGGCGGATGCAGGGGGTTGAAGTGGGTTTCTTAAAAATTAATGTGGAGTGAGATGGGTTGCGGGTATATATAATTTTACGTGGGTTCAAACTTAAATTCAATTTTTTACATATTATAAGCGTGATAGATAATTTCATTAAAACTATTAAAATATTCAAGATAATAAATGAAAATAATTTAATAAAAAATAATACAATTTCTCACATTTTTCAATTGACCTTTAAAAAATAAAATTTTAAGTCACTTTCTTTATAAATTAATACAACTTAATGAAAAAATGACTTTATTTTTATGAATTTTATTTTTAATATTAAACATAACAAGAAAAAAGAAAATATTAAAAAAATTATGCAGGTTGGTGTGATGTGTTTGAAATTGAAAATATTTGTTATGCGAGCGGGGCGGAAAGGATTTAAAATTTTATGAGTTAAGCTCAATCCACACCACTCACACCTTACCCCGTTCAATTGTCATCCCTACGCAGAACTGAGCGAAGGCCGGTTTGCAGAAAATATGGGCCAATTTAGAAAGAGGATTTGGGCTTGAGCAAGATTTGGAATCTTTCAGAAAATGGGCTTCAGTCGTATATAAGACAACTTATACTATTCTCATTATTTTAGTACTCTCTTCATCCACTTTTAATTGTCATATTGCGCTTTTTAAAAGTTTATTTGATTAATTTTTAAAATTAATTTAGATTATATTAATTCGATATTTTAGATAAAAAATTTAGATATTTAAAAATTATGCGAAAATTACTATAAATTATAATTATTTAAATATCAACATGATGAAAATATATATCGTTAATATTAGTCGAAGTTCTTATTGTTTGAATCTAAAAAAAGAAACCATGAAAAATAAAAGTGAATGAAGATAGTATTTAATTACGTAGATACACACTAGTCTGCAATATTACATTCCTTAACATATTTTGAGTTTCGAATACATGTACATAGATGAATAAATGTGTCTAATTAAAAATATAATTGAAAGTCATTAATTAAAGAGTTAGTCTAATTAAGAGAGATTACTGAAAGTCAATAATTAAGGAGAAAATCACGTCTACAACAACTATAAAGGATATGACATTTCACAATTCCTAAAAAATTAATTGAAATCAGAATCCTTCTCTCTTTTTGAGGTATTCAGAAAATTAGACTTTTTTACTCATACACAAGCTATTATTTAGATACATGTATACTTGATCAGATATACTGATATAAAATTAGATATATTTTAATTTTAACTCAAGAATAAGTTGAATACATCAATAATGTGTCAGATACATCATTAATATGCCAGATACATGCATAACTCTCCAATACATGCATATGTTTATTCAGATACATATACACTTAATTATATACACAAATAAAAAATAAATACATATAATCTTAAGTTAATAGCGGGCCAGATACATCAATAGTTCCACTTCAATCCAAAAAGTCTCTTTTTTATTTTCTTCATCGTTAAGGTTTATCATAATTACTGCATAAACATCTTTTTATTTACGACAAATTACATATGATCTTTCTCTTTTTTTCGCCAAAGTTATTGTATTATTAGATTATCAAATTTAAGCGATAGAAAATACAAAAATTACAGTGATAACTTTCATACTGTTTTTGAGCAACAATAAATAAATATTCTTCTCATTTGAAGGGAAAATGCACAATACCCTCTCAACATATGGCAAAATCTCAGAAACACATTTATACTATATTAAGGTCTTATTACCCCTGAACTTATTTTATAAGTAATTTTCAACCCCTTTTCGACTTACGTGACACTAGCTTGAAAGAAAAAGTCAACCAGCGTTGGGCGCACAAGATAGTGCCACGTAAATAAAAAAAAGTAAAAAATTATTATTAAAATACGTTTAGGGGTAATAGAGCTTTAGTATAATATAAGTATCTCTAGATTTCGAGCATAAATTGAGGGAGTACTTGTGCATTATCCCTTTTGGAGAATCACTAACCATAAAAACTTAAGGGCATGTGGAACTTCAAGCTATGTGATTTATCCCTTTTAGAGAAGATGGTATATTAAAACTCAGCTACACTGTAATCCTAAATAAGTTAAAGAGTGGATTATGGAAATTCTACATTACGTATGTGCATAATTTATAAATGGTGTATATTTTACATTAAATATAACAAAGCTACAAATTTAGCTAAGAGCATTCAAGAAAATAGTTTTTGACTTGTATATAAAATATTACGTATTTTTAACACGTACAATATGGTTTTGGGATAATGCGCAATTATCCCCTCAATTTATGCCCAAAATCTCATAGACACACTTATACAATACTAAGGTCCTATTACCTCCGTGAACTTATTTTATTAATAATTTTCTACCCCTTTTAGCCTACATGACACTATCTTGTGGGCCCAACGTTGATTGACTTTTTTTTTTCAAGCTAGTGCCACGTAGACTGAAAAGAGGTAGAAAATTACTTATAAAATAAGTTCAGGGGGATAATAGGACCTTAGTATAGTATAAGTGTGTCTCTGAGATTTCGGCATAGGTTGAGAGGGTACTGTGCATTTTCCATTTTTTATAAGGATATTCAACTAATTACTCTCCGATCTATGTAGTTATGCTACTATACATACATATACATAATATATATATATATATATATATATATATATATATATATATATATATATATATATATATATATATATATATATATATATATATATATATAATCAGTGTATAGATTGTTATATTTCAATTTGTATTGGTAAGTACTTTAGGCGTACAATACATATTGGTAAGTTTGCCAAAGAAAAATATAAAGAGTATATACTAGTGCTTCCAACTTTCTGATATTTTTAAATTGAACCCACGAGTTTGTGTCTCCATGTGAGACTGGTGTATAGTTTTATTTTAAAGCAGTCTACGAGCATAGGCAATTAGTTTAGTAAGTAAATCTTTGTCTGTAATTTAAAAAGAACTAGTACAAGGATCAATGTGGGGTTTTAGATGGTGATGCACTTAATTTAATTACTTCCTCGGTCTCATTTTATATAATTTTTCACATTTCGAAATTTAAATAAGTCTATCTTTGATCGTAAGTTTTTCATATATCTTTTTAACATTTTTAATTGTCAATTACTGTAACTTATAACACGCTTTACGTAGTTTACAAATATATAAATTTTATTTCAAAAAATTTTAAAATTCCATACGCAAATGTCTAGTCAAAGTTAAATTGTTTGACTTTCAAAAGACAAAAAGTTTTATGTAAAATAAGACATAAGGAGTAATATATAATGAAATAATTTAATTAATTAACTCCCAGTATTCTAAATTCTAATCAACAATGTTAGTATTTAGATAAATGCATCTCGGTATCTTTGTTCGCCTCCTACCTATTTTGCTAGACTCTCTCTATTTTAATGTATTAAGTTATAAGTATCTAACTTGAAATATGATATAGAATTATTAATTAGTGAAACGGTAATTATTTTAAATTATAGAAAAAGTTACAAATATTGATGTATATTAACGTACAAGTTTTGTTTTCTGAAAGATTTACTGTGTGAGAGCCGCCCACAAAGAACGTCCAGGTACGTTAATTAAATTTCCAGTCCAGGTGCACTTTATTTTGTCATGCCAAGCCCACATATACGTATATTTTATAATTTTATTACTATATTTTATTAATCTTCTGAAAGTCTACTGCTGGAGTGCATGATTACCTGTTGATCAAATACTCCTATAAGTATTTTTATAAAAAAATATCGAATATTATTTGTAGAAAATAATTTTTTTTTATAAACATGTAAAGAAATAATAGAAATTTGATAAATTATAAATATTATGTGTTAGGAAAGATTAAAAATATTTATCTAAATTTAAGACTTTTATTTAAATTTGACTTTAGATTATCGATTTGTTATTATAGCGGCCCCGCATGAAGCTAAATGAGTATTATCACTTAATTAATTTGAAATTTATACTAGTTGACAACCAATGTTGTTGGAGCAGCTTTTGCTTTTTGCCTTTCTACTCCCTCTAAGTTTTTAATTTATTTCTTTTATAATAACTAATCCTTTTGTCGTTATTGTTTCAATTGCAGATTAAAAAATAGTAGTAGTATGCCATTTTGTCCTTTCCAAAATCTCTGAGAGGAAAGAAAATCTCTTTAATTCCAAGGTGGTTGGATCTGAATATATTAAATGTTGTTTGATATTCAATTTTTGTAAGCATAAACTATAAATTAAAGGCTTCAATCTACCTTTTCAAGACCTCAAAGGCTACCAATTGAAAGAATGGAAACTAAAAAAATATTTAAAAGTGGTTATTAGACAAAATAGAGAGGAGAGTACAACTGTTTTCATGCTCTTTATCACTTACCAAGGCATTTTGTGTACTTGTATAATGTTAAATTACTAACGTTTCTTTCTAAAATCAAGAAGTTTATAGGAATTAGCCACAAATATTTAATTAGAGAGGCAACCTAAAGCCTAGGTGACCCTTTGCGGCTTCCAACTTCCAACTTAAAAGCAACATCATTTGGCACAAATAGGGGAATATTCCTTTGCAATTTATGGCTATTTTGTTAGGACCGAAAATAAGCAGGTGTAAACGCGGAAGCTAGCAAAACAAACCTCAAAAGATCACGAGTATGAAGACAACAAGAAATATATCAAAAGACACAAATATTTAACGTGGTTCAGTCAATCGACCTACGTCCACAAAGGAGATGAGCAATCCCTATAAATATGAGAGTACAAAATACAGAGGGAAACAACCTCAACCAAATTCACTCAGAATACATGGGAGGTTCACACAAGTGATAACGTATCAAGCTTGTGACCCATAAATTCTCCCCCTAACCAAAACTCTCAAAGCCCCTAAGACTACATTGTGAATGCTGATTAAATTAGAAGGAACATTGTTCTATTTATAGAGTCCTAAACCTTTTCTAACAAGAAAAAAGATTAGTCAATCCAAAACCTTTTCCTAAAAGGAAAACCTATTTATGGTGAGAAATTTAGGTCAAATAAAACCCGACATATTTAACCATATAACTTGCCGTTTCGATAAATAACTCATATTTTTAAATACCAGAAAAAAAATAATATTTGTGTCAAGTTCTAGTATAAGAAATTCTATAAAATTTGAAAATTAACCTTGACCTTTATATTATATAACAACACTCATCATTTATGGTTTTAGACTAAGTTTTAGTCTTAGTTTGATATACAAAATTTGTACAGTTGCATATATATTTTATATAAATTTTATTCGAGCTTGCTATAAGAAGTCACTTCTAATTACAAGAAGCAATAATAGTTTTTTCGTATATAAATATGGTATTGTCATTTTGTTTTCTTCCTCTCTTTTTCAGATTTATGTTCATTGTATTCGTTTGTCATGGCTTTTTACTGAACATGTTCCATATAAAATGATAACAAAACTTAAGGGTATTTTTAATAAATTTTAAAACTTGTGGGTATAAATTATATATTTTTTTTAAAAAAAGTCAAACTCTCTCCCAAAGTTCATATTATGACTAAGCATATGGTAAAACTTCCCCCAATAATAATTTGCTGTAACGACCTCCCTCATCTTTATGGGTGAACTATTAGAGAAGGAAAATGAGAGAGCAAACATTTGGAGTAATGAGCTAAAAATTGCAGGCTAGGCTAGGCTCAGACAAAATCCGATTGGGTTAAACGTCTAGGTAAAGTTTGATTTCTTTCTTGATAAGACGTTAAGGATCGGAGTCTGTAGGACTTTTCGAAAGTGAGTTTGGATGAATAGAATACATAATATAGAACTTTGCGTGAATGGTTAATTTAGACCTAGGGCGAATTTTATTTGTTTGGAATAGTCGTGGAAAATTCTGATTTGGATAGAATTATCATGAAATTGGCCTTAATTTTATAATAAGGGGAACACTCAGGTTTAGTAGAGTTTTCAAGCTTGATGTTGTTTGTTTCTCGTTTATATTATATGTGCTTGCTAACTACTTCGTTAGTATAACATGTATAATGAAAAAGAAAGAAATATTACTTAAATGTTAACTTGTTGTCATTCACATGCAATAAATGTGTACAAATGAGATTTGTATTAATTGGGATTATGATAGTCGGTTGGTTTAGATATCATGTCTCTATACCACGCTTGACATATGATATCTTTTGATTGGCTTGAGTACCATGTCAGATACGAGATATCTATATATGTTTGACTCGAATATCTAATTCAAATTACTAACGATATTGAGCTTTTAATTTTGAATGCATGTATAATATGCATAACAGTATATGATTTACGGGGATTGGGTGATAACTCAAGGGCTCAGAGTGGTTTCATATAAGATAGAACCTTTTAAACAGAAGCTATCAATAACTAAAACATGCACCAATTCATATTTCAAGTTAAAGATTTGGTTCAACAGGATATATATAACATAATAAAGTGTCTTTTTCTACCATCTACAATTTCTCCACGAAAATTTTTTAAGAGAGGTCACCATGTAACAACTAAAGCTTTTAAATAACAAGTCGTTCAATTGTATATTATTAGTTTTTTTTTTCGGCCCCATAATACGTAGCTAGAATTCAAATTGTGATCCAACAGATAAGATAAGAAACTCAACAAGGATTGCCGATGAAAATGTAACTCTAATTAAATTCAGAACAAAAATCAAATTTACAATATTGAACCCTAGCTAGAGACCTATCCGAATCGATAAAGCACTACATAAATACAAAAACAACATACTCAATGTGATTTCACGAGTGAGGTCTAAAAAACACTACATAATTAATACATGCATGAAAAACACAAGGACGAAGAATAATTAATGAGCATTACAAAGATCGATCGAGTGCATGTCCATCACCAAATATACCTACATTGGCTTATTATTATATCAATCGTGTTTAGAGTGTCCAATGCCTGGACTATGACCTGGGGTAACAAAATGATAAGCATCTACAGATCCTTCCATCAATCTAAATCCACGTCTTCCACCCATCATCTTAGTAATCTTCTCTTCAATCTTTGCTCCTAAGCTTACTTTTATATCATTAACATTTTTTGTTGACGGCGCTGCCAAATTTCTACCTTGGCTGAAAAGGAATAGGTTTGAAAAGATTAATAACATGAAGAGTGAACCACATGCACAAAAGTTGGCCATATGGAGGAAATGACTATAGAGAGTAAGCAAAAGCTAAGTTAGAAGTATATAGAGTGTATGTATTGTGTGTTTGCTATGTGTTTTAGATGGGTATATATTGAGTTAAAAAGCTGAAGAAGGCATGTGAGCTGAAGTGAAGTACTCCCCAACATCGAGGAAAGATTCCTAAAGATATTCCCTCCGTTACAAGTATGTGACACCGTTTGATTTGACTGTAGAATTCTTAAAATTTATTATATTTAAAATATACATTATATATTTATGTGACTATGAATCATTTATCAAGAGGGTAAAATAAATCCCTTTCTAACTATAAAAATGTGATATATATAATTTTTTAGACAGACAAAAAAAAAGTGTCACGCGAATCAAAACGAAAGGAAATACGCTAAGCTAACACATTGTGCATCGAAAGTGTGCTAGAAATAAAGTTGGTAGTGGTGGACAGAAAGGCTTTCATCTCGCAACAATGTCGTCATTCAAATGAGTACATGCATGCAAGTGCGTTTGTATGTAATTTAATGAAGTTAGAATAAAACATAGTAACAGGAGCCCAAAGATCAATTTATGCACATTCATTGGGTATAAAGTTGGCATACTTGTAAGTTGTGATATTTTGCGCAGCTTTCTTACATTTATTTTGATGTAAAAAAACTTACACGTTATTATATGTTCATATTCATGCCATTAGATCAAAATTTGACGAAAATTGCAGAAAAAAATGCACCAAAGAAACAATCAAAACTAGACTCTTTTAATATATATATATATATATATATATATATATATATAGACACCACGCACTAGTAATCAATGACTGGACCAAAAAATTTAGGGATTAACTTAATTATGTATGGTTTAATTGGATGAGTTCTTTTAATTCTAGCTGTTTATGTGTCACTTAGTTAGCTATAAGGGTAAATATATGCCAAAAGTATGTATATTTAGCTCGAAAATATAACGAAGGATATATTTAAATTATTTAATAATATAAGGATATACTTGATCCTTTTCCAAAAATATAATACACAAAAACTAATTAAGTTCAAGAATGATAAGATCCTCACATAGTTTAAAATTGTAAATAATACGAAAGAATAAAATTCAAAGAAACTAACAGATACGTCGTCAATTTAAGTTTGTAATTGACAATTTTATCACAATTGAGGGAAATTCTTATGTCCTATATATCCCCATTTAAAAATACTTAGCCATGGTGCACAAAAATTATGTTCAATGGAGTCGGATTAGCCGAGATTTATGTCCGTGCAACAATGTAGTATTCTTTGGTCAACTTGATCGATTAATTATTTTGCCTCCTGAAGAATAATGTACTGAATGTTCATATTTGATAGCTTCAAAATGGGTAGATACATTTTGGCCAAATAAATAAGAAAAATGCATAAGTACCCCTCAACCTATATCCGAAATTCCAGAAACACACTTATACTATACTAGGTCCTATTACCCCCTGAACTTATTTTATAAGTAATTTTCTACCTCTTTTCGGTCTGACACTTTGAAAAAATAAAGTCAACCAACATTGGGCCCACAAGATACTGCCATGTAGGCCGAAAATGGATAGAAAATTATTAATAAAATAAGTTTAGGGGATAATAGGACCTTAGTAAACTATAAGTGTGTCTCTGAGATTTCGGACATAGGTCGTAACAAAATATATAATTCAAATCACTCTTATTTTACATCTATTTGTTTGTAATATATTTTGTAAATTATTTAATTATCAAATCAAAACTAATATAATCTTTAATCTTGTACTGACCAGTGACCAGGATTATTTCAAATGAACTGAACTTTTGATTACATATACTACTTTTTTTTAATTACATACACTATTCGTATTGACCCAAATTATTAAATGAGGAACTTACATAAATCCCATTAGTTTAGAAGCTAGATAAATTTTAGCTTGCAATATTACGTATTTTACTTAATTTTGGTGTCTCCAAATGTATGTATCTTGGATACATTAGGTCAAATTTATGTGTACTTTGTTCTAGATACATTGTATCTAAGTGGATCCATGTGTATCTGTGTGATACATAGCAAATCTCACTCGCCTCCTCGCCTCTCTCTCATGTATATGCTATCCCAGATAGATGTATCTAATTCAAATGTACCTGGGATACATTCGAATCTCGCTCGTCTCTCTATCTATATTTGTGTATCTGATAGCAAAAATATATATACAAGTGTAAAGAATATAGGGAATTCTTATTTATTCTAAGATACATAATATTTTGAAAGTATATATAATAATAGTATATATAGTAGTCAAATATGTGAGGTAATAGGTTACCATAATATGTGCTAAGAATGATCGTCCAATATACCCACCAGCCTAACTCTCCCAAGTCTGACAAAATTGACTTAATTATACATATACAAGCTAAATTTGAGATGCTTCATGCTTGCAAGTTCACTCACTTCTTCTCTCAAGATCTATAATATGAGGGGCTAGCATCGGAAAATATAAATTATAATAGATCTTGCTCTATATTATAATCTTTAAATTTAACTCAACATAAAAATAAAATTATCGAAACGAGACGACCACCCATCCTTTTCACTATAGATATGCAACTTTTGACAAAATTCCCACGTGAAAGGAAAAGGGGAGAACGAATTTCGAACGTAGTTGTTTAATTCTTTATAACTAATTAATTTAATTGTAAAAGTATATATTAGAGAATCTAAAAGCCTTTTCTCTAACATTGTTTAATTTGCTGGCTTTTAGTGGTCGTCCTTGCACAATTAAGTATAAACGAAAGAGAGTCGTACAGTCCACATGGCCAACAGATTCTTTTGTCCAATATTTTAGTGTAAATGAACGGCCTAAACATTACAGCCTCCCTGGACATGAAAATCTTTCTACTGTTTAAAAGTCTGTTGAATGGGACAATTAATGAACAATATCTTCCTCATCTCTTGCACATGCAAGCATCCTAATTTTATATCAGCCGCCATTTTGTGTTTTAAACTTAATCACAATACTAACTTAACGCCACGCTAAAATTTCAATTTTATGAATATTAAATTTTATAATGAAAATGTAAAGTAATTACAATTAAGTTCTAAATTGATATATATATATATATATATATATATTATATATATATATATATATATATATTATGAAATTATGTTATAGGTCTAACTCACACCCCAAAAGTTAGCTCAAAAGGAGGAGGATTGCTCAAGCCTTATAAGGAGTCCACCAATCTCATTAATCAACACCCCATTTTACGCCCAGTGCTTAGCATCTGGTGCGTGGACAATTTTAATTTTGGGGACCCCAACATCGGGTGAGACGACGGACCATGCTCTAATAGCATGTGAAATTATGTCTTAGGCCTAACTCTCACCCAAAAGCTAGCTCAAAGAAAAGAGGATTACTCAAGTCTTATAAGGAGACCACCAATTTCATTAATCACTGATATGGTACTTTTGTCATTCTTTAACAACTGATGCAAATACAATATTAAGCAAATCTATTTGATTAAGCTGAAATTATATACAAGCTGCCAGCTCCGGCCTCGAAATTAAAGCATAGGATTAGTTTGGTTTATTTGTTTAGTTCATTATAAATTGAGACCTCTAGTAGGTAGTGCATAGGGAGAGCATATTCTTAGGAGGAATCTACCAGATATACAGCTAAGCGATTTGAGAGATCTTTCAAGATTCCACTTTTATAGTTCATTATTTTAACTTCCTAACTATAGTCAAACCTGACATAATCTTTTTATTTTAGAATTTGAGTGCTTGACCTTGCCCTTTTTAAAGAAGAATAAGGTGATTAGTGATGGAGACCCCTCCTAAATTTCGTTGATGCTCTTTTGATTAGTGATACAGACCCTTCCTTAATTAATTAGTCGATGCTCTTTTCTTTACTACTACTACCTTTATAAGGTAAAGGTGGAAAAGTAGGTTCAACGAGTTGCAATTTTCAATGTTAATTTGATGAATTTTTAAAATTTGAATTGGGTCAATATAATATTTTATAATTCAAATTTAAATTTTAGAACTATACGAAAAGTATTGCATACTACATCTCTAATCAACATTTACATAATTTGACTTATATAGATTCAAAACATAACAACTAATTTGAAAAAAAAAAAAAAGGTAAAATATCATACTTTCACAAATTCGGATATTAGTAATTATCTTGATAAAATAAAATTGCTTTAAAATATTTGACGTTTTTGAAAAAACAAAAACATATTCTTCTATTTCTATTTTTTTTTAAAAATGAACTGCACAATAGTTTTAAAAGATGTTATAAGTGTAAAGTGATTATAAGAGAACGACCAGCAGAGAATCATAGTTGATGGTTCACATGTGCCCTTATATTGTTTTATATTGCATGCGTACATAAATGACATAAAAAAAGTGTGCATTTGGTTTTTCATATTATAGTTGCCCTAATTAAATTTGCCTCTTATAGTATTTGGCTAGCCAGCTATATATATTTCAATTTATTTATTTTATTTTAATATAGTATAAAAAAAATGAATTTTATATTTTTTTAATTAACGATTTATTAAGTATATTAAAATGTTTTTTTTTTATTCTGTAGTCTTAAGCAGAGGTTGTCGTTATAGTTTGTCCTATTTGGAAAATTCCTTTGCTCACCCATACTATGTATGCGGTATTATTCATACAATGACTGAATATATCAGTCGCATTTTAAATTTACCAATAAGTTTTATTTGAAAAATTGAATTATAATATTTTAATTAAGCACTTAAATACGTATTAAAATAAAATCTTCTTTAAATATTAGCACATAATAAAAAAATATCAAAAATTGAGCCAAAATTTTATAAAACATTTTACTATGTGTTCATACGGAGCGAACTCACCCCTCTCTTGTGAGAGTATATGTGCATTTGGTAATATCAGAAAGAATATATTATATATATATATATATATATATATAAATATATATATATATATAATAATTGATAGAAATTAAGATATAATTAATAGCGAATCCATAAAAAAAGCATAAGAGCGCCATCGTACATGTGGAGTGTACAAGCTAAAGGCCCACTCGTAAGACTTGAGTTCAAATTCATCTAGAACTTTATTTTATTATTTTCATTAAATCTATATAAGACGTCAAATTGCATATTACACTGACTAACTTAAAAAATATTGAAATATTGCTAATTGTTTGAGGTGGTATACCATTTACATGAAGAAATTTTAGATTTTATTGAAACATTTAACTATTAAGTAGTACTGTAGTACAATTTGATTTATGTATTTATTCATTTGCACGATAGTAAACACTGAAGGAGAAGAATCAAATATGTCCTTTGCTTATAAATATTCAAATATTACTACATGAGAAAAGCCATCACTTATTAAGGTACAAATTAAAGCAACAACAACAACAACGTAACTATTAACACTGTATTTTACGATATATACTATTCCAATAAAAAAGTAAATTGAAGTTTTAATTTTATTTATGTAGATGTACATTAATATATATCGCGTTGATATATTTTCCTTCCAAGATAAAAGATGATATTCGCTTAGACAAATAATAATCTAGCATCGAAATTCATCACCAACGATCCATTTGTAGCTAAGAACATATTTTGTAATATATCAACACTAGACCTTAGGACCAGTTTTATTGTTGCGAAAAGAATGACCGATACCGGGGCTGTGTCCACTAACTTGGCGATCATCTCCTTCAACAGTGTCTCCAATTAGTTGCTTATAATTACTAGTATTAGTATTTGGTTTAGGGCTATTACCTGTTTCTCTAATGTGAAAATTAAAATCTTTTTCCTTCAGTTGTCTTCCCTCAATAAAAACAACTTGATGAAATGCAATTATTGCAAGAATCAAAGTACATATACAAATGTAATGTTTGATACATGCCATAATAAATGTAATAAGAATATTTTGTGAATGAATAAACACCTTTGTAGAAGAAAAAAAAAGGATATATATATATGTGCAAAGTGTTAATTTGAGTGACCCTTCATCAATTTCTTTGTATATATATAGGCATAGGAATAGTATACACACACTACGCATGTAAGGATCATATTTTTTTGTAATTAGTTAATTTAAAGGTTGGTCTTTTTAATTATGGCAACATCAATTTGGATGGTTCATGGCCCTTCAAAATATTTAGTCAACTCAATGCTTTTTAATTACTAATACTTGTTTAGTCAACTGGATCTTCTAAAGATCTCTATTAATATATATTTGTACTAATTAATATATATTAAGCAGCATTAGAGTTGTCGCACCGTGAATTAATATTCATGTGCAGATCTATAGGGTAACTTGAAATTTTAGGCATATATTATTGTATATATGTGGCGGAATATTGATTTGTCTAAAACGCGATGAGGCCTTAGTGTACATCTTCACTTTTGAGGGCACCATTATAACTTACATAAATCACATAATGTAAGATCTAAATTATATTCTATCTCTATTTTTTTCTATTTTATAAAAATTTCATAAATTATCAATCATCTCATATATAAATTTCATTCAAATATTATAAAACTTGTTTGTTGCGCTTAATATGAATATTAACATAAAATTGATTTTATTTCCCATAAATCACGCAAATCTAATTGATATCAATCCATTTTAATTTGTAACAGCTTCACAAAATTCAGATTTTTTTCTTCTCCATCAATTTGAAATCACAAAAGCTCCACGAGGGATTGCGAAAGAGATGATGAATACTGAATTAGATACTTTTCAAATCTACTAGAAATTTGATCCTTGAAAGAGCACCTTACATATATCTATTTCTTTTCCGGCTTAAAGAATATTGGTGGATAAGTAATTGGGGCCTAGTTGTGAATGTTCTTGGAGAAATCATTAGAAAGTTGGTAATTGTAACAGTTGGTCAAGTCTTCACTCATCTAATGTAGGTTTATCATGAGGGGAATCATCAGTTGATTACAAATGGGATCTATAGATTTATTGTGATTTCATATGATATTTTAGTATACAAATAATGCTCTGAAGTTCAATATCAATTTGCATTTACAATTGTTGTGTGAAAATTATTCTCGAAAAGGATACCTTAAGATAAAGAACTCATAGATACATCTTGGAGAGTGTATGTGTATGTATATAAGAAGAAAGAGTGGTTTGCCATATAGTGTTTGTGCCATTAATTCATTGGCTTCTTATCCGACGAAGGAATTATGTCATATAGTGTTTGTGCCATTAATTCATTGGCTTCTTATCCGACGAAGGAATTATCTTTTTTATTATCTTCTTATCCATTACCGACCGTCCAAACACTTCCTTCACCGTTCCCTCTGCCCTCTCTGTCATTGGTATATAGTATCTTTTCAATGTATCATTGTTATAGTTTTGTTTTGTCATTTTGATGTGAATATGTAAGTCATGATATATTAGTGGTAAATGACTTACCTGTATCATTATTTTGTATCTATAGATTATGATGTGGTCATCATTTTGTATTCGGATGTAATTTGTATAAAAATGTATCATCATAATATATTGTATATGATAAATGCAATAAATGGATAAATAATTGAGATGGATTAGATACATTTTGAATATCAAGTGTGTTATCACATATTTTTATAATGTATCAGGTTGTTGTTGTGTAAACAATTAAGATATTTAAATTACTTGTTTTGATTAAGACAAATGTAGATGATACATTAATATTTATTAATCTTGAATTTTTGTGAGTGGTTGTATCATTGATAATTTTAATGTACCTAGTACATGTTATAAGATGGTTATAAAATTTTGCCGATCTGTTTTAGTTTGTTGTTAGAGAGGTGTTGCTTTGAAAATTGAAAAATGTATTTCGTATAATGTATCACTATTTTTTTTTAATGTTTGTAGATTGTACCATGACGTATGAGTTTTTATGTATCAAGATTATTATGGTTAATATGTACATATACATCACATTCTAAGTTGGATAACACAAAACAAATATTAAAGAGTGTAGATACATAACACACAATCGATTTGTCATTGTGTATATAGTCTTTTAAATTTGAATAAGATTTTGATGATACATTGAAAAACTAGATACATGCAAATTATACATTAAGAAGTGTTTATGTATCAAGTACATTTATATTGAACATAATAAAACTAATCGAACATTCAACAACATTAGGTTTATGTATCAACACCTTAGTTATAATATGATACATTGTATAAAACAAGGATGAATGGAGAATCAGATACAATGGATCTCGAAAAAAGGATAAAAACAAAAACAAAACTGAAAAAAAGGACAATTGAGGATATGAAAAGTACCTAATTTAGTGGTTTAAATTTGACTATAGAGACCTAATTCAGTGGTTTAAATTTGACTATGGAGAAAAACTCCTTTTGAAGTTAAAATTGAGATGAAAACGGTAATTGATAAGATTCTGGAGTGAAGTTAGAAGAGATTAAAGGAGTGAAAATGTATGGGAATCGGAACCCTATTAAAATGAATGGATTGAGAGAGAAAAATGAATCCGCGAATTATACAAACTCACCCGCAAATTATACAAACAAAAGGACTTAAACGGTACGTAAATATATAAGCTATATAGCTATGAATCATAATTAAATTTATCACGGTCACTATTTGCAAAAATTCTCCGGTCTAAATTCTAATACTGGATAAGAGTGCACTACACGAAGACACCGTCTCATCATTTCATGATGGCCCCAAAATACAAGCAGATCAATTTAGGGGAAAGTTTGGGCCGCTTCTCTTGGGCCAAATTCATCAGTAGGTTTAGTGGGGCAGCCCAAAAGGGTTCATATGTTATACATTATATATTCAAGGTTATACATTATTTATACAGTATGGATACATTATATAATAATGTATAAATATTGCATAACATTGTATATGGATAAAAATACGTCTGTTATACATATTTATATATCTATAAATGATATGCAGTTACTTATATTATACAACATAGATATATCACGTATACCTGCATTGTTAGATAGAATATTTTTGTTCGGCGGTATATTTGTGTTGGAATCCCTTATCCTTATACTCTTGTAATTTTTTTGAGCTTCTGTGTTACAATTTGGAGAAAAATGTGGGGAAGTTGACAAAAATTAAGTAATTTACAATGTATACTCTCTATATATATAAGGTATATATAAATTTTGCAACATAAATATAATCAGGAAATGTTGCTATGAATAAAAGACTGGAAATAAGGAATTTTCTATATTGGTGATAACGAAATTATTACTTTAAAGCTCCAACATACTTATCAACTAACATTCAAATATATATTTATGTATATACTATATATACCATGTCAATGTTTTTTCTTATGTATTTTACACAAAGTATTACTTCTGTTACTCGTATTTATATGAAGGATAAATTTTAGGAATGACATAGTTTTAATATGAATTAATAATCTATCCATCTTTAATTTGTAATTACATTACTTTCTTAAAAAGTAACACAAACCAAATACATTAATATGTAGTTCGGATACATTAAAGAGTATCTCGGATACATTATAACATAAATCAGATGCATAATATGTAGCTCGAATACATTAAAAACTAGCACGATTACATTATAAAATAAATCGGATACATTAAATACTGGGTCGGATATCAATATGTGGCTCGAATATATTAAAGAAATAAGAGAGTTTAGAAGTTTTTAGAAATAAAAGGAAATATTGAAAATAAGGAAAATATAAAAAGTGTATTCATTTTTTTTTTAAATTGCATTTGTGTAATTTTCCCTATTACATAATATAATGAAAAAATTAGTCTTTGGCGGATGAGTTAAAAAATTAGGTATTACTATCTTTTTAGGGATCCCATCTTTTTAATCTTAAACTATGTGTAGATCCTGCCTACTACAAACTCAGTTTGGTCTCACTCTATTTGTAAGTATATTTTCTTTGCAAGTAAAATAACTTTTTTGGTGAAATTCAATCTGACAAATACTAAACAACCAATAAGGAAGCAATAGGGAAAATAAAAGGATTGACATCATCCGCATGAATGTGGTGCAGTGAATGATTTCTCTTTTAATGAGCATCATGGTTTAAGCTGTGAGTATGTAAAAATCTTTGATAAGAAGCGTTATTTCAATTGAAATCCTATCTGACACGAATCTAAATTAGTTAAACTTTAATGCAGATATCACACTGATTGAATACGAAAAAAAGAGATTGAAAGAATGGTTAACAAGTTTGTTATTTGAGAAGAGAAATTGGTGTAAATAGCATGGGGCGAGTCAATTATTTAATATAAAATTATAAAATCATTGAGCCCTAAGGAAAACGGCAAAGTAAATTCTGCTTCCTCCTCCCTTGACAAAAACGAGAGGGACAAATTGACAAAATAAGCTTTTATGTCCATGATAGATTTAAAATAGTTTATCAAGTATGCACTTGATAATTTCTATGTTTATAATTTGTCAAAAAATTAATATTTTTGGTGTCCTTTTAATATTTTTATCGAATTTTGTCTGTTAAACATGACGGAAACGATGAGGATTTTTTTTAAAAGAAACTATAAATATCATCGAAAATTTTTGATCAAATCTAAAATATGTAACACACAAAAATGAAAAAAAAAAAAAAAAAAACTGTTCTAGACACAGTAAAGGTATCAAAAAGTACTAGAAATTAAATTGCACCACGAAAAATTAAACCATTCTAAAAATGACTGAAAGTCTGAAAATTAGCAAAAACTATAAAAATTATACTTTGAAATTGAAATTTTATTTGAACTATAATATTGTTCTTGTGATGATGGTGGTTGCGGTAACAAAATGAGTTACAATGAGTCAGACTTGCCCCTTGTTGATACGGTAGAGTCATCGATAAAGGTTATGATATGGGATATATATAATTTATTAATTCTTGATCATAAGAAAAAAATTGTGTAAGAAAGCATTTTCTCGTTAAATAAACTTTATGCAACACATTTGAAACATCGATCAAAATGAGGTCGAAAAGAATAAAACAAATGCTCAAATAAAGCTTTCTTCAATTGTTTCATTTTGCTGATTATTAATTATTATGTGGTTTTGGTAGCTAGTTTTATGGTTGTTGTAGACATTGTGTCATCAATTGAGTGATTAGATCTGATACAGAAACAACTTGTATATGAAAATGACCTAATTAGTCGACGTGCTTTCTAGCTAATACAGTAAAAAAAAATTAAATAAAATTTAATGAAGCAAAGAACAATTTGTATACTAATAGACAATTAAACATAATGAAAGGGCGTGTTCATCTACTCTATAATCCAATTTTGATTTATATTTACTTATCAAAATTTATATTTTTTTTACGAAATATAATAAATTATATATATACACAGGTGCATGTAGTATAATTTTAGCGGACTTGATGATTATTGTCTGAATTTGAGTTAGAATTTTGTAGGTTTTTCTTTAAATATTATTAAGAATTTTTGTTGTGAAACAATTCGAATTAGGTTAATTCGTTTTTTTAAAATTAATTAATTAATTAAAAAGGTGGAGAATCACACACGTATTCACAAATGAGAGAATACGTCAAAATGCTCTACTTATAAATATATTTAATATTTTTCTAAATAATAGAACACCCAAATAATTAAAATATCTTTTTAAAAATTCGACACAATTTAAATGTCACTCTTTTCTCGTGAAATAATAATTGCAGCAAGTTGTTGTTAGTAATGACAATAGTCTAACCAAAAGTAGGTTAGCAAAAGATGTTCGGCCAGCTAGATGGACAATTATTCTACCAAATCCTAACAACACGTTTAGTTAATCTTTGATTAAAAATAATGTAGTAACTAATTAGCCTAGGAGCTTTTGTTATCAATATATATAATATATATATATATATATAATATATATATATATATATATATAGATATATATATATATAGCTTTGAAGCAAATAAAATTACTATATATTTAACGCAAAAACGATGGGAAACAACATAATCGAACGAGTTTTAATATAAAATTAAGTGGTAACTCATTGACAAAATTTTAAAGAAAGTATAATTTTTTTTTATAATGCTTGGGAAACAAACTAAAGGGCCACATTAAACAAGAAATCAACAATATTCGATTTTGATTGGATTCAACCAGTTTCTTTAATTCCATTTGATTTTTTTAGCCTCTGATTCTTACCAAGTGAGTTTAATAGCTGATTAAGGATTATTTTTGGGGGGAATTAAAACCGCGTATGACTTTGTTATATGAATTAAATTTGTAAAAGACAATATTCCTTGTTTACCAGTATATAATAAAGGCTAAACCGTGTGTGAGGTTCAGATCGCAACAAATTTCTTAATTAATTTGTTCTTCTGTTATTCATCATATTCTCTACCTTTTGTTCATATTAAAAATATATGATTAAATTTTTTATTATTATTTTATTTGTTCACCAATAAGAAAGTAAATATTTCTTTTGATTTGTCTAGTTTAGCAAAATAAAGAAATATTTTTTTCATTTTATCTTTATTATTAATTAATTAATATTCATATCTCACTATTTTTTTCAACATGTAGATTTATTATATTTAAAGGACGATATAGAAAATTTTTTATATTATTTATCATTGCTTAAGGGGTATGATTAGTAGGGTTAGGTATGTCACAATATATTTGAAAACTTTGATATAGTAATTTTGATTTTCTTAAAAAAAATATTATTCCGTCCATTCATTGTTATTTTTTCATGGTTTCTATTTATAAACGAATTTTGGCTAACATTTTAAGATGTTTCTTTCCATCGTATTGATATATAAAAGATTCCAATTCATAGTACTTTTCATATTGTTTTGAATATCTAAATTTTTTGTTTAAAATATCAAATTAATATAATTTAATTTAACTTTGAATAATTAGTCAAATCAACTTTTGAAAAACGTAACAAGATAAATAAAAGTGACGGATGGAGTATATCATTATCATATAAAATTAATTTAGATGTTTTAAAATTCATTTTTGATATTTAACGATACAATTATTCAGTAATCATTGTTTGTTCGATTTTGATTTACATATACTTATGTAATACTCCCTTCGTTCCATTTTGTGTGGCATTTTTCGCATTTCGAGATTCAAAAAAAATCTATTTTTGATCGTAAGTTTTTCATAGATCCTTTTAACATTTTGAATTATCAATTATTATGACTTATAGTACTCTTTACGTAGTTTACAAATATATAACTTTCATTTCAACAAATTTGAAAATGATATACACAAATATCTGGTCAAAGTTAAATTGTTTGACTCTCGAAAAACAAAAAGTGTCTTATAAAATGGGATAGATGGAGTAGTTAATTATGATGATTCTCTAAAGAAGGTCTAAAGTATTTCAAACTAATAATTTACACAGAAATATTCAAAAGAAGGCACAAACATGCCATTCATTTCATTAGTCAATTACATAAAATAGATATTCTAATTATTCAAAATAATTAATTGTATGCTAATATTGTTTTGTATATTAGATGGAAAAATTATATATGGAATCTAATTTTGTCGTGTTTTACTAGCTACATATTCCAGCCACGTTCTTTCTGCATTTAAAGTTCAAGAAAAAACTCATCCAACTAGTCACCAACTATGAAGGAAATTCCAACTTAGATACTCAAATCTAATTCAAATCTTTATTGGAAAATAAATGATTTAACACTTAATAGTAATTTGGTGTACCAAAAATATATTTTAGATTTGGGCGTTGAGTTTTTACTATGTAATTCTTAATTTACTACTTTTCCTTTTTTTTTTGTTTGGTTTTAGTTTATAATTTTGAAAACTACTAAAATTTGGTTGGTTTTACTTCTAAGAGGAAAATAACTTAAAAATCGATTCAAACTGATTGTATAAATATATATTTAAAATTATAAATTTGCATGCGTGCGGGCACAGTTTTATATAAATATTTTTTTAAAAAAATATGGTATATATTACTTTTTTATATTCTTGATTCGTAATCTAAGTACTTGTCTTTCCTTAAATAAATTTTTGCTTAATTTGACTTGTTATCATCATTATCAATACAAGAGAACAGTGATTTTGACCTTGATTTGCTTGTTGAGTAATGAGTACTAACCATGTTGTCTATACCCCCGCGGCCTTTTCAACTATGTTTAAAGCCTCTTCCCCTTGGCATATATATATCCTAATAAAAATCTTACAAGAAGAGTTAGAATAATTTCGTATTGTCAAAGTAGTTAAAATATAAGCTAGCAAATATGGAAGCAACAAGAAGAAAAGTTTTCCTTGGACGTTCATTCACAATCCTAAGGCATGAAGCTCATGGTTCCCTATCTAACGGTTAATATATGAACGGAAAAGGGTTAAAAGTACCTTTGGTTTGTGCGAAATAGATCATTTATATCCTCAATTATATTTTCGGATAAAAAATATTCGTATCGTATCTCAAGAGATCATAAATATTTGTAAGAGTTAACTATCCAATGTTAAGTGACGTGGCAAGTCACATGGGACTAATCTCTCTATCTAAGCGTTGCGAACTAGGATTCACTACAAAAGAACTAGACTTTTAGTGGTGATAAACCAAAAATATTGCCACTAAAGAATTAGAGGAATTTTTAGTGGCTAGTAAGGCAACAACCCTTCGCTAGTAAAACCTTTTTTTCAACAAAAGAAAAGCAACCTAATTTTCTAAAATAAATACCATGCATTATCAATATTAAAAACATCCAATATATTATGAAAATCATCAAAATTACTTCTCAATTCAAATCATCTACGTCATAATGAATCATTGTACATTTTACGCATTTACATGTATATGACATTAAAATAAAATAGTGTCTTCAAACTCCTCCTTGATCGATATTATTTGTGATTTTTTTAAAAACAATGTAGAAAAAAATAAAAAATCAGAATCTAATGCTAAAAATCAGTTAAAATCTTTAGTGGGGATATTATGGGATTTTGGGCCGCAAAAGGTCTAGCTTTTGTTGAAGTTAATCTTAGTTAGTAACGCTTGGAAGGAGGGATTAGTTACGTCACTAAAATTTGGGTTGTTAACTCTTGAGGATATTTATGATCTCTTAGAATAACTGCGACGACATGTTTAATCTCAAAACACAAAAAATATAAGTGATCTATTTCATATAATTCAAGTATAATTTTAACTCTTTTATGATATATGAATTCGGGTTTCCCATATAAATCTCGTAACTAATTGCATGTTTACTTGTAGACTCTAGTAACTTTGATGTGTCCAAACATCAATTTCATGGTTAAGAGATAATTCATCTATGAATCACTTAATTATCAATCACTATTTAATTCACATCATCATCGATATATCTTTTGATAAATCATAACTCATTAATTTGTTTCTCAAAAACATCATTATTGGAGGTTTCATTAATTAGTTTCTTGAAGATAACTAAATTTTTTGACAATACGCATAATTTTACTGAGGAAGGTACGTATATAACTTGATTACATATTTAATTCATTTTTCATCAACTTGATAGCGATGATATAAATATAGCCACGTACTCTAACTTTATATATGCTTGGAGGTATAACATATTACGCATATATCTAAAAAAAAGAAATAGATAAAAAAAATCAAAAGCGAGAAATAACAACTTAATTATTGATTTGGTTCCAATATTTAAAAACTAGCTTATTAGTTCGATTTTCTTTTAGAAGAAATTAAAATAGATTCAAATCGAACGATCGAATAGCCAAGATAATAAAAATTATAGGCGGTGGCTGGACTATTTACCAAGTATCTTTCTGGTCCCAATGTTGTGTAAAGGGATAGAATTGTAGGTGGTGGACTGGAGTGACAAGGCTAGCTAGCTGGAACATAAAATTGTTGAACTTTGAAAATATTGCATAATGGAAATTTCTTTGTTTGTCTGGTTGTGGATTAATAAAACTGTTGAATGATTTTACCTATGAAGCTTAAAAGTAGTCGATTTTAATTAATTTTAGGTGTGGAAAATTAAGAAGAAGCTAAAACATCATTATAGTATTTGATGATTGATGTGAAGGAGCTTTTAAGACTCATAATTAATCAACTACTACTTGTAATTCGAGACAAAAGTTCTTAGCAATATTAATTGAATACATGTAATGATATCCAGATCATGTGATGGCTCAGTGATTGACTTTGAAATATTGTTCCAAAATATTACTTATATTTCCAAAGTTTTTGGATTAATGACAAGAGGGAAAAATTTGCTCTACCCGTCAATTATAGAATGAGACATATACTCGTATATCATACGTAAAAATTACAACCGAAAGTTAATTGAATGCTAAATAGCCAAACATATCATATTATGGAATATCATTTGCGGTAAAATCCCCCCCCCCCCCGGGCATGTAAACTAACTGAAGATTATTTTTTTTAATACGTTAGAGAGAAGTATTGAGAATATTTTTAAATTTGATGCAAATTATTAGTCTTTGGGCCCGTTTGGATTGACTTTTGCCTTATGATTTATAAGTCAAAAGTCATAAGTTAGGAGTGTTAGGATTTCTAACTAATGACTTTTGATTTATTTTTGTTATTTTATCTTTAAAATAAGTGATTATTAACACTTTTTAACTTTACCTAAATACTTCAAAACTGTTTAAAAACTATTTTTGCTTAAAGACGCTTAAAATAAGTCAATCTAAACGGACACAAATTTTTTGAACTGGTGACAGTTTTAAAAATACCCCTCTATAGTTGACTAATAAACTTTATACACTCTTGATTTTGTCACATGAGTGAAATAAACACCTAAATTCTTGTCATGTTTAGGAGTGTTTTCAACCCTTAATTTTCTATTTAGAGGCTCACGCTCCTAACTTGATATGCCACGTGGCAGATTGGAGGGGTATTGAAATTCTTGATCAAGTAGATGAGCATTTTTAAAATTGTCAATAGTTCGAGAACGAATTAACAATACACATCAAATTCAGGAACTTTCCGTTCTCTTCTCTCTTTCTCTCTCTATATATCCGTTCATTTTACTTGTCATCTTTCGTTTAATGAAAATTAATTTAATTAATCTTTAATATTAAATTAAATTATATTAACTCAATGAATATTATAAATTGTAATTATTTTCATATTAATATAATAAAAATATTAGTCTTAAAAATTAATCAAAGTCGGTATGGAGATTTCAGGAGTGCGGAACCAAAAGGGCAACATTTTTTTTTGAATTTCCAAAAGGGTATATAAATTTTATATAAACCAAAACGGTAAAATCGCTCCGCGGGCAGCGATTTACTTCAATTGAAAAAGTAAAATCGCTGCCCAGCCCCAGCGATTTTGCATAAAGTTTTTTTTTTTTCTTACAAACGCTGCCCGGGCAGCGATTTATAAAATAAATTTTTTTTTTTAAAAAAAAAAACATAAATCGCTGCCTAGGCAGCGATTTACAAAAAAAAAAATTTTTTTTTTATGTAAATCGCTGCCTAGGCAGCGATTTACATTTTAAAAAGAAAATTTTTTTTTTTATGTAAATCGCTGCCTAGGCAGCGATTTACCAAAAAAAAAATTTTTTTTATGTAAATCGCTGCCTAGGCAGCGATTTACATTTTAAAAAAAAAATTTTTTTTTTTAAAAATAACATAAATCGCTGCCTAAGGCAGCGATTACTTAAAAAAAAAAATTTTTTTGGGTAAATCGCTGCCTTAGGCAGCGATTTATGTTATTTTTTAAAAAAAAAAAAATTTGTTGGGTAAATCGCTGCCTATGTTATTTTTTAAAAAAAAAATTTTTTTTTATGTAAATCGCTGCCTAGGCAGCGATTTACCCAACAAAAATTTTTTTTTTTTTTAAAAATAACATAAATCGCTGCCTAAGGCAGCGATTTACCCAAAAAAAAAATTTTTTTTTAAGTAAATCGCTGCCTAGGCAGCGATTTACATAAATTTTTTTTTTTTTTTTTAATGTAAATCGCTGCCTAGGCAGCGATTTAAATCAAAAGAAAATTTTTTTTTTGGTAAATCGCTGCCTAGGCAGCGATTACATAAAAAAAAAATTTTTTTTTAAATGTAATCGCTGCCTAGGCAGCGATTTATGTTTTTTTTTAAAAAAAAAATTTTTTTTTTTATAAATCGCTGCCGCGCAGCGATTTGTAAGAAAAAAAAAACTTTATGCAGCGATTTTGCTTTTTCAATTGAAGTAAATCGCTGCCCGCGGAGCGATTTTACCGTTTTGGTTTATATAAAATTTTATATACCCTTTTGGAAATTCAAAAAAAAATTGTTGCCCTTTTGGTTCCGCACTCGAGATTTCAGTTGGCTGCTCCAACAGACAGATTATCCAAGTTTGCGTGTCCTGCCGAATCTTTAAACCTTTTTCTTAATTGATCAATCGCCAATAGAGTATTGTATTGCCTCATTGTTTAAACCGTAAAAATTGACAACTTTTCTCTTTTTGTTCACAAACTTAATTATATACAAGTCTTATTCCCAAGCAATTAATTTTCTTATCCCTATGCAATTGATTTTTCAATAGTGATGCCTTTAGTTATATTCCAGCTTTTCAAGAGATAAGTGTCTCTCAACTTACATATCTTAAGACAATTTTCCAGTAATATTTTTTGACTCTTGTCTCCCAGAAGACGCTAAACAACAAGAATCCAGTCTGGTCCCCATGCATAAACCAGCCCTTTTCCTCACCTAACAACTTGAGTATGCTTTACTAACCAATATTGTAGTGAAATACTAAGTTCTCTTTTGTTTCTAATCAGAGGTATTAGTTCGAGTTTTTTTTAATATGAAGTCGTTTTTAGCAGGAGCGCTTTATTGAGACTTAATTAGCGTGAATTTCGAATTTTTAAAATTGTCAATAGTTTGAGAACGAAATTAACTCTTTACGTCAAGTTCAGGATGTCTGCAGTACTCCCCTCTCTTTCTTTCTCTCTCTAATATATTAGTTGTCTATTGACTTTTATTTGTCATGTTTCATTTTATTAGATTTAATTTGACTAATTTTTAATATTAAATTAAATTAAATTTATTCATGAATAAATTCTATAAATTATACTCATTCTAATATTAATATGATGAGAATATAACTCAAAAATATTAGTCAAAGTACATAAAGAGAAATGGGTTGGCTGCTCCAACAGACAGATTATCCAAGTTTGGGTGTCTTGCCTAACAACTTCAGTATGCTTTACTAACCAGGATCATAGTGGAGTAGAAAATCTCTTTATTTTTAATTAGATCTTTAAATATGGTGTCGCATTTACCAGGAATCATTGACATGAATTTCAAATTTAATCGGTACGTATATACCGGACTTCAGGTAGGAAAAAAAACTTGAATAAGCTTTGGTTAGGACTAATGATTAAAGTACATATATTTGAAGGTTAAATAAGAATTTGAAGCATATGTAAATTCGGAAATAATTTTAATATCCTTTAAACTCATAGACTTCTAAACTATATATATATATATATATATATATATATATATTATTATTTTAATACAAATATAGTATTTAAATTAAATTATTGTTATTCGATAAATGTGAAATTTGATATTTACCTCCATCCTTTATTGTGATCTTCTAGATATCGAGCGTACTCATTTAATTCCTTTCAGATTGTTATTGAAGACTATTTATACTAACTTTTAGCTCAATTAGTCTTGACTTTCATATATAATTGGTACGAGTGTTTGATTCAAATTTTTTATGTAATTATGTCATTTCATAATTTAGGAATCAAGTAAAAGAGTACTATTGATGATATGAGATCATCTTATTCACTGTATACAAATTTGAAGAATTGATATTACTTTGGAAGTTGAATATTGATGGAGGAGGCTCCTCTCCATTTCCCAAAGTATCCCCTTCGATGAAAGTTATGTTTTATATTTAAAAATTAAGGGTGAAGATTCAAAATTATAAATAAATTTCTACCTTTAACTTTTAAATGTGATACATGACTTCCATTCAAGTGAGAACTTGGAAAAATAATAGAGAGGAGTCTAATCCGGAGATGTTATTCAATTTAAAGTACAAGTTTGAAATATATATATCAATTATCAAATCAAATAGACGTGCAATCACCAAAGAAAGAATCCACATTTTCAAACCACAACCACACGAGGGTGAGCTACCCTACGTTTGCGTGTAAGTTATGTTACTATTTTTTTCTCAATCCACTTTTAATTGTTATATTATGCTTTTTAAAAATTAGTTTAATTAATTTAAAAATGGAATTAAATTATATCAATCTGATATTTTTAACAAAAAAAAAAAATAAATATTCAAAAGCTATACAAAAAATTGTATAAAAATTATAATCTTTTACATATCAATTTGATTAAAAATTCATTATCAAATATTAATCAAAATTTTTAACGTTTGACTTTATAAAAAGAAAATCATAACAACTAAAAAATAATAAATAAAGATACTACTACTGAGCTACCCCCAAAATTTGTCTACATGACGACCCAACTGAGTTTCCCAAGTTTCCAATGATTAACAAGTCTACCAACCTAGGTTTTTTTGTTTTTTTTTTCTACAACTTTAAGCTGACATAATATCATTATCTTTTACTGAATCAAAAATAAATAAAAAATTCAAAAACCTATAAGGTTTATAGCAGTATCATTAACCAACAAAATATAATAATGTAAAATCAAAGAGCATCCCTAACCATAACTATCTTCTACCTAGAAAGGGTGCTGCATTTTGCTAAATAGAAAATTAAAACTAGTCATTCCAAGTAGTCAGAGTATCTAATGGAAACATACAAATCACACCAAATCGATAAATAAAAATCAAACTGAAAAAAAAAGAAGAACTATCTGATTGAATCTGATTTGGTATTTAAAAAAGACAGTTACAATGGATTTGGTTTGAAACATTTTTTAAAAGTTAAATTTAACCAAATCAATATAATATTATATGTTACCATTTTAAAAATGGAAAAGGCTTAAAAATATTTTTAAATTATTTGAAATAACACATATACTCTTAAATTTTATTTCGGCTCAAAATTATCATTTTCGTCATTACTATTGGGTCAAAATTATTCTTTTTATTAACGAAATTTGTTAAATGTCACGTGAATGTCATATGGATGCCACATTGCATGCCAATAGGATTGCACTGCCACGTAGATTAAATAGAAAGGGTAAAAAATATCCTTAAATCATCCGAAATAGCTCATATTTGCCCTTAAACTATATTTCGACTCAAAACTATCATTCCCGTCAAACTATTGAATCAAAAATATCTTTCTTATCAACAGAAGTTGTTAAATGTCATTTGGATGCCACATTGCATGCCAATAAGGTTCCATAGCACATAGACTAAATCCCTAAATCCTAATTACTTCCCGCCTCATTTCATTATTTCAAAAATGATATATTCACCCGTTCTCCCTCGTTTTGCGGCTAGGGTTTCATACTTTTCTTCGTGTTCAAAGTGGATATTCATGCTAGTAGGCTAGTAAATATTTTTTCTTATTTTATTATGTTTACGATTTCAAAGCATGATAGTTAGGAATTCACAACTTTCCCCTAATTTCGCAACTAAGGCTTCGTAATTTTCTTCGTCACTGGATTTCAAAGTGGATATTCATGGTTATATGTTAGTAAATATTTTTTCTTATTTTATTACGTATACGATTTCAAAGTATAATAGTTAGAATTTCACAACTTTCCTGTCATTTTGCAGCCAAAGTTTCATAACTTTCTTCGGAGCTAAGTTTTAAAGTGGATTTTCGTTGTTGTAAACACAATAAAATAAGAAAAAAGTTAACAAACCTATAACCACGAATATCCACTTTGAAACCCAGTGACGAAGAAAATTGTGAAACCTTAGCCGCGAAATGAGGGAGAATGGGTGAAATCGTTTCTGAAAAATAATGAAATGAGGGGAAAATGAGTAATTAAGATTTAGGGATTTAGTCAATGTGGCAATGTGGAATTTAAGAACTTCCGCCAATAAGGTCACTTTTGACCCAATAGTTTGACAAGAAAGGTAATTTTGAGCCGAAATATAGTTTAAGGATAAATATGATCTATTTCGGATAGTTTAAGGGTACTTTTGACCCCTTTTCCTTTTAGACTATTTGGCAGTGGAAATCTATTGGGGTGCCATGTGACATTCATGTGGCATTCACATGTCATTTAACAGTTTTTTTTTACTTAGAAGGACACTTTTAATCCAATAGTTTGACTGGAGGATAGTTTTGAGCCAAAATATAGTTTAAGGGTATACTTGAGCTATTTCAAATACTTTAAGAATATTTTTGACCCTTTTCCGTTTTAAAAACAATTATATACGCAAATATCAATCATATTGTAATTTATAAATATTTGTTTGTTGAATTTTTTCATAGTTTTTATATATTATCTCAGGACTTAAAAATATTAAATGGTCCAATAAATTTTTATAGCTCATAAGTATTAGTGTTTTAAATAAAGCTCAGATCAAAAGTAAATTAATATTCATGATAATAAAAGAAATTTGATTAAACAATAGGAATGATAATAATATTGTATATATCTATTCACTCGTTTTGCATTGATTTAGACTATTAAAATATACAAACATAATATTTTCTTTAATGTTAGTTATCCAATTATATAATACCTTCTGTCCCTTTTTAGTTAGTTCAATTTTTTTCCTTTTACTTACTATTTTTTAATAAATCTAAAAAGGATAATTTTTAATCTATTATATCATAATTTATTAACATTAAGTTAATATCTTTACAGAAAATAGTGAATAAGGATACTTAGAATCCTATCAATTAATATAGGTAAAATATAAAACTCGCTATAACGATCAATATTTTTTTAATAAGTGTGTTAAGTCACAATTATCAAATAAAAAGAACAGAGGGAGTACTTATCAACCATGTTTTATTTTAACATGACTTTAATACTTTAAAATTGTGATATTTTTGTATTGCTTATTAATTTATAATATTTGTTTATTTAATTTTAATATTATTTTTCTTGAATATTTAAGTATCACTATTCATCTAGCATCTCCTGTCATTTACTTTAGAAACACTTGAAATAATTATAACTTGTTGAGACTAAAAAATATTTAAAGCATAAATTATGACTAAACACATATCTTTAAAAAAAAAACTGAAAAATCAAAGACTAACTAGATTTGAAACTTTGGCTTTTGTTGGTTCAATTTGATTCAATCATTGAGTATATCTTTCATTTGTCTTCTTATTCGTGATATTTTGAGATTTGCTTTGTTATTTTTGTTTGCAATAAATTTTCGTAGCGTTGAAAGTTCACTATAATCAAAATAAATAAAAGAAAATGTCAACTTTATTGATCAATTTTGTGAGTACAATTTTGTTACTCTTTTGGTTCCGATCTCCAATGTTTCTCTGTGATTCACGGGCTATCAGTAGTGTGTTTCTCTAATGTAAATGATGTAGACCTCCTTGATATGTGTTTTGATATTCGAAAACGTTTGGAGGTATTTCTTCGTTTCAAGTTATCTTTTGGAGGAACTCGGTTGACCACTCAGTCGAAGAAATATATGTAGCTAATGTTGTGCCTTTCTCCGATGCTTGTCTAATGTTTCTTAGAGTCTATTTTTAATGATATTCGAACTCCTCTTCCCTCTTTGAATGTAAAGTCTACCCGTATTCATAGTTGTAGAAGGTGGACAAGATTGCTAATGATTTGCCAAAAGATGTCACTTTGATACTTGACAAATTGCTAGCTCTTGAATTTGACTAGAATTATCGCATCATTTGGACAAGTGTTGTCACCATCTTATTGGTCGTGCACGCCTAATCACAGTGACATGTGACATGATTTTGCGAGTTAATGTGAAATGGACATTGAATTTGAATTTAATTAAATGGACTTATTTTCAAATAAAGCTCAGATCAAAAGTAAATTAATATTCACGGTAATAAAAGAAATTTGATTAAACAATAGGAATGATAATAATATTGTATATATCTATTCACTCGTTTTGCATTGATTTAGACTGTTAAAATATACAAACATAATATTTTCTTTAATGTTCAGTTATCCAATTATATAATACCTTCTGTCCCTTTTTAGTTAGTTCAATTTTTTTTCTTTTACTTACTATTTTTTAATAAATCTAAAAAAGATAATTTTTAATCTATTATATCATAATTTATTAACATTAAGTTAATATCTTTAAATAATATAGTGAATAAGGATACTTTAGAATCCTATCAATTAATATAGGTAAAACAATAAAACTCGCTATAACGATCAATATTTTTTAATAAGTGTGTTAAGTCACAATTTATCAAATAAAAAAGAACAGAGGGAGTACTTATCAACCATGTTTTATTTTAACATGACTTTAATACTTTAAAATTGTGATATTTTTGTTATTGCTTATTAATTTATAATATTTGTTTATTTAATTTTAATATTATTTTTCTTGAATATTTAAGTATCACTATTCATCTAGCATCTCCTGTCACTATAACGGGCTATCAGTAGTGTGTTTCTAAAGTAAATGACAGGAGAGGGGAAAGGGAAGGCTGCTGGGAGACAGAGGGGAGAAGGAGAGGCGGAAAAGGGAAAATGGAGAGGAAAGGGGGAAAGGGGAGGGGAGAGAGAGGAAGAGGAGAGAGTTTTTTTTATAGGGTTTTCTTTTCTTTTCAGAAAATTAATTTCCACACCTTTTTGACCTAGTTAATAACTTAAATAAAAAACACAAAATGGGCTCAAATGACGGGCTTAGCATTGTGACCCAATACGAAATTTTAAAAATGTTAGGTCAAAATTGGGTGTCAACAATAGTTATTGATAAACTTTCTTAAACTATATTAAAAAAATTATTTTAAGCTATTAAATAAATAAAACTTTAAAATTACGAATTTTTAAAATGTTAGGCCAAAATTGGGTGTCAACAACAAATATTTGAACATATTCAACCAGTTGTAAAAAAAAATAATATAATTAAAATTAACTAATAAATTTTGACAAATAAAGATACTTATCGATAAACTTATTTAAAAATATATAAAAATGTATTTTGAACTATTAAATAAATTAAACTTAAAAAGTTACTAATTTTGAAAATATAAGGCCAAAATTAAGTTTCAACAACACCTAATTATATTGAACCTAACAAGTGGTATCAGAGCCAAAAACATAGTTGGTATCAATAATTCACCAAAAATTGTTAAAAGAAAATGATGAAAACTTCATTCACACAAGCAATAATTGAACTGAAAAATTTAGTAATTTAAAGTAATAGTCACATATATAATTTAGGAGCACATATAATATAAAAATAATTTAATTCAAGAAATAATGTGTTAGAGTTTTTCCCCTAATTTTATCACTATGTTTGAGTTTACTTTTCTGAAAATCAAAGCATTTTTCATAATTATTTTATATAACGCAATAACATCAACCGTCATAAATATATGTCAATATCATAGTAGTGTTTAAAAGGCCCGGGAACGAATTCACCGCCGTATAGCTGAAAATGGAATAAGGAGTCCGAAGTGGGTTCCCCGGAGAGTGGCTTCTGGTTGATGATAGTCGAAGAGACTATTAGGTTTTTGGGGCTCGGGATAATATTTAGAAATATGCCTAGATCTCTTGCCTCGTGCAGACATGCTTGATTCTCGTTGGCCACCCCTCTTACTAGTGGTACCGAGCTTCCCAAGTTGGATGTCACTTCCCTCTCTGATCCCACCAATTTCATTCTTCTATTGAGTCGGCTAACTGTAACTATAAGCTACACGCCTCGAACTCGTATAAAGATTCTTCCTCTAGGGCCTCCTTTCACCTCAAAGCATTTTTCATAATTATTTTATATAACGCAATAACATCAACCGTCATAAATATATGTCAATATCACAGTGGTGTTTAGTTATCTTGAGACCATCTCCAACTCAAAATCAAATTTTACACCAAATTTGGTGTTTTGAGCTCCAACCACACCAAACTTGATGTGTGAATAGTATTACAACAAATTTACTTTTAAATATTTTAATATTATTTCATTATACAAACTTTTAATTAAATCTTTTGTATATTTAATTATTTTTTATGTAATATTTTTTTAATATTAATTTTCATATTAAAGTTATCTTTTTTTATAAATTATTTTTTCTCAATATGACTTTTTAAAAAAAATTAAGAAGTGCTAGATGATAGATTAACTTCATGTAATATATTGTACAAAATGATAATTGAGGGTGAACGTGATCTTAATGCACCAATTCAAAGATGTGTCTAAAGGTCCAACTCCGATCATAGAAATGCCATTAGATGAAAATTATCAATTTCAACAATTTCTAACTCGATATAAAAAAATAAAGGACAAATAAACTTATTTTTTTAACTATGTAATGCATTAATAGAGCACTTATGGAGAGCACTGTAGTTATCTTGAAAGTCGAATGTTTATGTAGAATTTAAAATGATTTTTTCAGTTATATTATGTCTATTTAATTGCATTTCATTAATAATTTCATTTTTATTTGTATGATCCATTATTATGTATAATGTATAATATTTGCTAGCAATTTATATTATTTAAAAAATTATGGTACAAAATAATTTTATATAAAATGATTATAAAAGGAAATAGTATGAATTATATATGACGATTGTCTTAGAAATAAATTATTTTATGAAATAAAAAAATATAAATGAAATTAGAAATAATAATATAATAATAAAGTGGGAGAAAAATATTTTCTTTCGCGAAAAAATATTGACACTAAATTTGATATTTGAATTCGGAGATGCCGTGAAAAGGATACTCTATAATATTTTATTTAGAGAAAAGACATAAAGTCATCACTAAAGTTATTACGTATTTTCATAAAGACACCTTAACTTTGAAAATGACCTATCACACCACAAAACTTTCTGATATCTTTGTAAATGGCTCATTTTGACACATTCCCTCATCTGGTTTGTGCGTGTGATGCTCACTCTTTTCAAACCGTTCAGTCCGACCCAATATTTACTAAAGTAGAAAAGTTTTTTCTTCTTTGTTATTTTTCAGCTTTTCAAATTCTTCATATTTTCTTCTCTCTGTCAAGATTCTTGGAGGAACAAGAAATTGAATTTGATATTTTCTATCAAAATCTAATTACAAGATTTATGAGGGTATCCCACCCAATATGACAAGATTAAGAGGATGGTTATTCCTGATACTTTAAAGGTATTAAGGCTCCAAGCCGGCACAAGTACTGTCTCTTGGGCAAGCTTATATCAGAGGTTGGATGAAACCATTTCGATAAAATCAAGGAACTCGAAAACAAGAGAAAGAGGGGAAAAAAAGCTCATATAGCATATGAGAGGAGAAAGAGTATCGATAAATCATCTTAATCTCTACCTTTTTCTTTGTTACATTGTTTTCGTGAGTGGTGTATTTTCAGTGTAGCATTGTTTGAGTTGACTCTCCGGCTCTTTTATCCTTCATTATTTTTTGTAATGAAATCGAATCTGATATTTTAGTAATCCACAAGGAAAAAATCACTCTGTTGAAAATTAAAAGAGAAAACAAATTCCTATCATATTGCGTTTGGGGAAGATAATGAATTCGTCAAAGAGAGAGTACCAAAGTTGATCTTGCTTTAGAAAAAATAAAGAAGATAAAATCATGAAAATAGGGCTACCAATGACTCTTTTGGGTTTAAATTTGGGAAAGATGATGAAATTAATTAAATAATTCATGATAAAGAAATAAAGTGACACATGTCATTTTTAAACTGGTTAATGACATTTAAAACAATGCGTCACGCGCCTCATGTGCGTGGTCACACCCCAAACGAGAGAATGGGTCAAAATGATCCATTTACAAAGATATTAAAAAGTTTTGTGAGGTGATAGGACACTTCCAATATTAAGGTGTCTTTATGAAAATACGAGACAACTTCAATGGTAACTTTATGTCTTTTCTCTTTTATTTACTTTAATGGTGTCCATAACTTGGACAAAATCTCTTGAATAGATTGGTACTGACTTTTGTTCGTACAAAGATTCTTATATCAATAAAAGATGCATCTCCGTTTGAAAAATTTTACCGCGAACAAAAATAATCCATATTTTGCTCTTTTATAGTAATAAGCTTAAATTTATTTTTTTGTGAGATAAAAAAAGGGAAAAATTACTTAAAATTTTATTTGTGAAACTTGATTACATTAATAACAATATTTTTAATATTATTAACATGAATAGATATTTTTATTAAATCTTAAAAATTAAATAAATGAGATAATTATAATTTCTAGTTAGTCTATAATAAATTATTTAATTACCTTAATTTGAGATATTCTCTTCCATCTTTCAAGAAAGTATATCATTAAAAAAAAATCAAATCTTTCTCTCTTAATTGTATTCAAATATTTTAACCAACATTTTATAGTATCTATCACAGTCAATATATAGTTGTTTAGTTTAATCTCACTCCTTATTTTCATTTAAAATCATTATTGATAATATTATTTCATATAATTTTTTGTTCGTAATATATGTATGGTATAAAATTCTTATAGTTATTATCTAAAATAAATCATGGTATAAACATACCATATGAAAGTTAGATTATTGATATACTTGCCATAAACTTTTAGAATAATTGTTTATGGTGTAAATTATTATGTTTAAACTTTGAAATACTTTTTTTGGTTTAAAAATATTATATATATATATATATATATATATATATATATATATATATATTATATGTTTTATGGTATAAATATTATTCATAGTAAAATCAGATTATTACTATATTTTATATATAAATTTATGGAAAAAAATATATACATGGTACAAATTTATTATATTGAGAGATTTTTGTTTTTGTCAAATATATATTTATAGTCTATTAATGGAAAAAACTTTTTGAATTTAAAGCATACACATATATTTAAGGTATATATATGAATGATCGATTTCTCATTTATATTAAAATATTTGCTATTTAGGTTATTTAATGATAAATATATGAATAATCGATTCTCAGGTATATTAGAATAAAAATATATGCTATTTAGGTTAATATTTTATATACCATAATTGGTAATGAATTAATGTTGTCATGTATTTTGTAAAAAATAGTTAGTTAAAAATCGTTTTTTTTTTATATCTCCATCTATATATATTTTTCGAGATTATCAGTTACTATTGTACGAAGCGGACATTTTCAACAACTACACTAGAAGAAAACAAAGTTCTGAAAATTCAGTAATGACTGCTCACTAGTCAGAGAGAGCCTCAAAACATTCAAAATCCCCTCCAATTTTCTTTTTTTCATGAACAATTAATTACTCTGTTTTAATTTATCTTTGTTCTGTTATGGATGACTCTGTAAATCTTCTTCTTCTTCACCTTGTATTTTCTGTCTTATTCATTCAATCAATTGCTACTAAACATTCATTGATTCTTCCCCTCATAGCCAAGAAAACGCCATCTATCTCCGCCTCGAAACCCCCAAACAAAGTTGCTTTTCATCATAATGTTTCGCTTACTGTCTCTCTTTCTATTGGGTCACCTCCGCAACAAGTTGTCATGGTGCTTGATACTGGAAGTGAACTCTCTTGGGTTCATTGTAAAAAAACCCCAACAGCACCTTTAATTTTTAACCCTTTTGTTTCTTCTTCATACTCTGCTATCCCCTGTTCTTCACCGACATGCACGATGAAAACCCGGGATTTTTCCATACCCGTTTCATGTGACCCGAAAAAACTCTGCCATGCTACGCTATCCTACGCTGACAGTTCTTCTGTTGAAGGTAATTTAGCTACGGAAACTTTCCGCATCGATAATTTGAATTTACCCGGTGTCGTATTCGGGTGCATGGATATGAGTTCAAGTTCAAACCCGGAAGACTCAAGGACTACCGGGTTAATAGGAATGAACCGTGGAGGTTTATCTTTTGTTACACAAATGGGTTACCCGAAATTCTCTTATTGTATTTCGGGTCGTGACAGTAACGGCGTTCTCTTATTTGGAGATGCAAATTTGCCTTGGCTTAAACCAAGGAAGTACACTCCGTTGGTTCAAATGTCAACTCCGTTACCTTATTTTGATCGGGTTGCTTATACGGTTCAGTTGGAAGGAATTAAAGTTGGTGAGACGATTTTACCCTTGCCTAAATCAGTTCTCATACCGGACCATACTGGAGCGGGTCAAACCATGGTTGATTCGGGTACTCAATTTACTTATCTACTTGGCCCGGCTTACACCGCATTAAAAAATGAGTTCATTAAACAAACCAAAGGCGTGTTGAGAGTCTTGAACGACCCGAATTTTGTGTTCCAGGGGGCGATGGACTTGTGTTACTTAGTCGAGTCGACTCGTACTATACTACCGAAGTTGCCACCAGTAACATTGATGTTTCCGGGTGTGGAAATGAGCGTTGTGGGTGAAAAATTGCTCTACAAATTAGCTGGAGTAACGAGAGGGAAGGATCAAGTGTATTGTTTTACGATGGGAAACTCAGATTTACTAGGAGTAGCGGCATATATTATTGGACACCATCACCAACAAAATTTCTGGATGGAATTTGATCTTGCAAACTCTAGAGTTGGATTAGCTGAAGTTAGTTGTGAATTAGCAGGTCAAAAATTAGGGCTAGGGTTATAATTTTAATATTTGTTGTGTAGTTAAATTGAGAAGCATAGTAGGACTATTGAGTGGACATGGGAAGTTTGTTTTTTAGTTTGTGTGATGGGAAGAAAGGACAATCAAAGGTGTGAAAATTGGGAAGTGTGAAATGATTTTTTCTGTTCTCAATTTGTGGGCAGCATTACGTTTACAGTACTAGTACTATTTTACTAACTTTAGTTTGGCTTCTGGCCTTATATTGGTCATTGAAATATATATTTTATCACAAGTCATATCAATCTATGATTAATTGACGAGTAAACGCTCAATGTACAAATTTTGATATTTATGTGAAAAAATAAAATAAACAAACCTTGTTTAGATTGTAAAGTGCAAACAAAAAAGAAGATAGGAAAAAAAAAGGAAATAGACAAATTTATAGAGTTGTTGGAAGGTTTTGACCAGAAAATGCCAGTTGGGAGGGCCGCCATATTGAGCGGCGTTTATACGAAAGTCTCGTCAATTGTAATAAGACCCAGCTGTCAAAGGCGTTTACACCCAAATGGGGTTTGGTTTAGAATGGTCAACTCTTTCATCAAGGTTTATATTTGTCACAAGTAATAAAATTATTGATTTATTAATTTTATTTTAAATTATTAAAGGTCTTAAAAATACTTTTATTTAAAAACTTGAATTAAAATATATTACAGTTTGATTAGTCAGGTAAAAGGAAATACTAAGACTTTCAATAGTTTACAAATAAAACTAATAATTTATGTCAAGTTTAATGATGTTTTCAATATTTCTCTATTACTTGTTACTTGTGCCTTGAGACATAAGTTTCGCTTTAAAACATTATGCCTCGAAAGATTATATTTTAAAATTCATGCCTTAGGTATAACTTGTGATTTGAGACATAAATTCAATAGTCTGAACTTGTGCCTTATAAGGGATAATCTGTGCCAATCATTTTTCTTTTAATAAAAGGATAAAGATTTTACTTACGACTTAGACATATAGCATTGAACTTATGCTCCAGAGTAAATATTGCCTAAAAGGTTTGCCTAACGAAATTAACGGTCTATTTGATATTATTTTTGGGAGATCAAAAATATTTATTTTGAAAAAGAGTTATGCAATATGATTTAACTTATTAGGCCTTACGCAGCATAACTTATGAGTTATCATGACGCAAAAATATGAACTTATGCTTGGCCTAATTTTTTTGTTACTACAGGGTCATGGGTATTAAAGACCACAACTATAATGGACAAATATTAAACACCACCTCAAAATAGGGTCATTTGTATGAATGACTCGTTACAAATCAATACAGGTGTTCAGGCCTTGTACAGGGTAATGTACAGTTTGGGCTTCTGAAATTGGCCCGACAGAGTAGCCCAAAAAACTAAGCCCAAATCCCTTACCCACATCTAACTAACCAATCTATTTTTAACCTAATTAACTACCTATCTAACTAATTATTCAATTAATTATATAGAATTAACTGATTAAAATAATTAAATAATCCTAAAAATTCAGATTCTAAAAGTAAAAAGAATATCAAAGAAGCATCAATAAAAAGTAATACTTAAAAATTAAACTAAGAATTGATAAAACGGCAAACTACATAAATTACACTAGTTTAGGTCCTAATTACTAAGATTTTCGACAGTTTACCATAATTCATGCTTAGAGTTTGAATCCGCAAGATACATATATCTCCCAAAGGGACAATTAATTTTGGAAATTTAAATTAATCAAATTTCTTAATATAATCTGTTTAAATTAATCAAGTCCCATTATATAAAACGAAAATCCAGGAGTGTATCTATCTATGTTTAATAGATTTCATTTTATTGTTCTTTTGAAACAATAAACTTATTTATATTATTAATAAAAGACAAATACATGTATATCTTGGTCATGTGTTTTGACTAATTTCATTTTAATACTAAATATAAATTCAATAATTTGATGTATCTATTATCAATATATGATGTATCCAACAATCTAAACACTTAGATACATGAGTATCATAACAAATACATTCATGTGTATCATAAAAGTATATAGTATTTAATTTCATGCATTTGTTATATGTATTTAGTATTAATTTGATGTATTTATTTATACGATCTAATATTATGAATATTTTATATGTATCTAGCATTAATTTGATGTATCAAGTATCAATTTCATATACATTGTATTCAAAGTATCTCGAATACATAGCAAGAATATACATATAATTATGTGTATCTAAATATGAAATGTAACTGAACACGAATTTAGGAATAAATTATGACAATAAATTGATATTTCTCTTATTATTAGTTCAAAAAAAAAAGGTACAAAATTTTAAAAATCTCATTGCCTAAAATAATATTTTTCTCCGATCCTGATTTAGACCAATGGAAAAAATCACAAATTTCGATAAGATAATAAAATAATATATTTTCAGAAGGCTCTTATATAAATTTATGGTCCCATTAATATCATTAATTAATAATTAAATAATTCTTTAAAAAGACAAATATATCTAAGACGATTTAGAAAAATATGATTCTATTATGTTTTGTTTTTTCTTAAAATTTAAATCTAGTTGAAGTTTATCGATCTCTAACATTTCTAGTTTCATCTAAGAGCTCTGGTGTTGTCTTTTCGAACTGCACCATAAAATTTGAAGAGTTCTAGATGCGATAAGTGCTTCCTTACGCATAACTAGTTCCAAAGTTATAGTATCATCTTCAACTTCATCATCAACATTTTTTTACCGATCGTATCCACAATTTCTCTTAAGCTCAGGATCTCTGAATATGTAGCAGTTTCACCCATATGATCCAACAGGTTATTGACATCTATTTTATTGTAATAATCAAGCTCATTAATCATGACCTCAAGTTCATGAATGACATTTATATAAGTAAGTTCATTCAAATAATCTGAGATTGCATCCCCCGAATGAATTTTACAGAGTCAAAATAATTTGTTATATTGTCTTTTACTAAACATTTGTTGTCTAAGCATGGATAGCAAAATTGATAGAATTCAAAACATTAATCTTTGTTGGATCAGTTTGTCCCACTTCATAGCCTTCTAATATACTACAGTAAAATCTTTTACGATAACACATCTTGAAAGCTCTTATTATCCCAGCATCACAAGGTTGAATTTTGGACGTCATGTTGGGTTGCAAGAAAAACATTCCAACATTTTGTAGTCCTTCAATATTTTTATTATGGGTTGGACAATTGTCTGTCATAAGCAAAACTCATCTACCACGCATTTTGTTGTCAAATCGAAGAATATATTCATTGGAAAACACACTTGTTATCCATGTTCCTTTTTTTTCGCACGATAATGACAATTCAAGTTGTTCATGTTGACATTTTAAACGCAATGTGGCTTTTCTCTTTTGCAATAATCTATAAAGGATTTTTTTTCAAATTCATCTTCATTGCAACAAATAACAATTGTGAGCCTTTCTTTGTCCTGCTTTCGTCCTTCAAATGTTTTCATAACAAGAGAATAATCAATTTGTAACATGTAAAATAAACAAATTTCATCTACATTAAATACATCTTTCATTTTATCCAGTCACGGGCTCTGCAATTAAAGAATAAAACGTTACTGATAATCACGTTTCTTATATAAAACGTAATTGTCAGTCATGTTTAAGTGAAACAATTATTATATGTATTGTTAACATAGTGCTATAAGTAATAAGTTGATAAATATTAAATAAAGATATAAGAGTAAGAACCATAGAATTTGACTCAAGAAGTTGATGACTTGGTATACCTCATTTTAATATGCTTATACTCTAGTAATGCTTGAAACTAAAATTAAAAAAAAAAAAGAATTTGTAATTTACTTTTTTCAACACTTTTCACTATTAATTCTAATTTTTAAATTACAAAAGATGTTAAAGTGAATAAAATAATTTATTTTAAAAAATCATACTTTTACCATAAATAATTAATTTTTCTATAAAAAATTTAACACACAATTAAATCTTAACAAAAGTTTGGGGCCTCCAAAAATTGGGGCCTAAGTCAAAGGTCTTAATGTTAAAGCATAGAGCCCCCTTGTCTATGTATCGTAGATACATGCAAATCTACTTGGATATAGTGTATTTAGAACAAATTAATTTAATTTTGAGTTCATATAATTCGAGATACATGTATCAGGACGTATCAAAATCTAGTAGGATTCATAATATTACATCATAGTGTTGGCCCATGGATTGACCTTGGCCCGACCCAAATCAAGCCTCAAGAGCTAAAAACTTATATAGGTCAGACTTATAAGCTCTAGTTTTAAATGGACTTATCTCAACCCTACCCTACCCCGATAATGAGTTGGGTTGGTCTGGCCCATTGAGCTAAGCCCGTTTTGACGGCTCTAATTATAAGGGTCGAAAAATCGATATCTAAAGAAATAAGAGAAGCCAACCAACTCCTTGATGAAGGGCCAAGGGCAGGTAGGGCTTAATGGGGCAGGACGGGTCAGTGCAAGACAAACTATAGTGAAAAATGCTAAACGCGGCAAGACAGTATTTTAAAATTTTAGTTAGGTTAAGACTTGCCACCCCTTTACTTCCCTGCAAATGGGAACCACATGATGAGATTCAAAGTGGTATATGAATCTTCATTTTGATATTGCATATATATTAGTTGGCTCCTCAAGTCCTGGAGAGGCATCTCCTTTATATTAGCTTTGGCCCCACTGAAAATTCAAAGTAATTAAAGGACAGTATATTACTCTACTTAAACTTAGAGAATTAGGTCAGCTTTATGCATGCTAGGCTGTGTTGCACCAGCACTATTATTGATATTTGTAGCTCAAGTAATTATCATTATACTATAATTAGTAAAAAGGGAGGGAGACAAGAATTTTTTCCCATGATTTTGAACCAAAAAGGTCCTAAATTTATTTATGGTACGTACATTGTGCTTATGCTATGTAAAATTTGTTGATTAATTCCTTTTCTTTTCTACTTAGATGTTTGATATTTGTTATTCTTGCAGTTTATGTTGAATAATCAGAGTTTACTTGTAAATTAGCAGGAAACTATTATACTATTTTTTTAACTATATGATGTATATCGGGAAAAATATTACTGAGATTTAATATCTTCCATCGTCGAGTAACTAGTTGCTTTTTTAAATACTTGTAACAACCCAATGTTTCTTCATGAAAGTTATCTTGGCAAAAGTGATTTAGAAGTAGAAATTTAGAATCAAGATTATAATTGAAAAATATGCCCGATTGATCATGGCACACTACAACAAATAAATGTTCAGCAACAACAATATAATTGCCACTATATTATATTTCATAACAATAATAGATATAGATATTTGTAAGCAGCACTCTATATAATTAAATCGCTCGGAGAAAATATAATTTTTCCACTCATTCTGAATACGTACGACAATTCTTGGCTTGTTATAAAATATATTTTGTATTAGTGTTGCATTGATTAATTTAATTAAGAGGGGCATGGTAGGCCTTTTGATCTTGCTCTAAGCATATTCCCATGAAATAAGCTAATTAAGGTATTGCTATTTTTAGAGACTTTTTTGTGCTTTTGTGTAATGCGCATTTACATGCGTTGCCTGCCCAAATTGATGAAAGAAATAAAGAGAATAGTGGGCTGAATTTCCACTTAATTACAACAAACAATATATAACTTGTATGTTAGGAATTCTTTTTTAGGTTAAGATTCAATTAATAAGGCCAATTTTATTTTGTCAAGAGGTTTTGATTATTGTACTAGCCTAGCTATTTCTAGCGTTTATATTATTGGTCTTTTTATTTTTGTTTAGTTTTAATTTGTATTGGTACGGACGGAACATTAGAAATATGTGTTGCAAAACTAATCATGTGGTGCCTTGTTGAAGGAAGGTCGAGGATTCAATTTGGTAATTGTCAATTTTGCTAAACATGAAAATCAATATATATCGTTTCATATTTTTGAAAAATAAAACACAAATGTATGTAGTAGAAAAAACAGTGTGTGTATAGTCGAATCAAATTATAAGGGCGACTAGTGTGGTTTCATGATTTTCCCTTTTAATATTTTGTTATTGGTACTGTTAACTATTAAAAATTTTCTCATCAAGAATAGATCATGGTTTAGTTTTTAGATTGTATTTAACTATTTATTCATTAAAATTAAAATATCTAAATCTAAATACACATCTCAAAATCACTCAACTTTAAGTTTACTCCACTTTGTTTTATAACTCAAAAGTCATTCAACTGATGACTTTTCACTTCGAAAGTCACCTAATTATTTATATTTCCTTATAAAGTCACTCAATGAATTTTAAAAAAAATTCATTAAATTTTGTCTTAAACTATTTGTAAAGAAATAATACGATATTTATTTTAATTATTTTATTATCCGCTCCAATTATTTAATCTTAATTTTTCTAAAAAGAAACGTAAAAATGTAGAGTAACAATTGCAACCCCCAACCCCAAAAGAAAAAAATTCTCGATTCTACTAACTGTAAAACTAAATTGTTATAAGATTACCAAAAAAAATTGGAATTGATAAGAAGTAATTAAAAAAAATGCAGTAACGACCTTCTACTATTTCTTAAAATGAAAAGGTAGTAAAAAAACAATAAGTAAAATAAGCATCTTATTTATTTATTTTTAAAATAACTTAACTATCTTTTGTACTTTTACAAAATTTAATGAAAATATAGTTTTAAATTGATTAAGTGGTTTTCTAAGTGAAATATCAATAGTTGAGTGACTTATGAATTAAAAATTTGATTGACTTTCTAAGTAAACAATCCAAAATAAAATGACTTTCTAAGTAAACTATTCAAAGTTGAGTGACCGTCTAAGATATTATCTCCTGTTTATTTGCTTAAACATTAGAATATGCATGACTATCTAAACTATTAAAAATAATGATACATTGATCTTAAAAAAAAAAGTTGTGATGAAGTGTAATCATAAAATTTTAATTCATACATTTATGCAGGTTATTCCTCAAGCATTATGTAGGAGGTGCAGACTTTATTTGGCACCCAAATCATTCATCCCATTGGGAAGGTAGTCATTGCAATTTGCAGTTTTAAAGCAATCAAAATAAAAGCAGCATAAACAGCGTAGTTGTAAAAGGCTTTTGATATTTTACCAATTTAAGAAGATTTTGAGTAGACGATTCATATTTGGAGAGAGAAAGAGTAGGAGAGAATTGTTTTAGCTAAAGGCCCTTGCATATGGGTTTTCCCAACAATATATATTCCGTTCATTTCAATTTATACGAGTTAGTTTGACTTATCGGAAGTTTCAGATTTTTCTTTTAAAAATAATTAGGGTTAAAATAAATTTCAAATGTTTATATTATAAGACTATAAATCATTTTATTAAGAATAAAATAAACATATTTTAGAGTTAAACTGTTAATTGATATAAAATTATGTCATTCTTTTTGGGACTAACTAAAAAAAAAGAGTTATATAAACTAGGACAAATGAAATATATATTTTGGTTTCCTACTTGATTTTTTATATCAACATTGGAACCCAACTTAATTCAAATTCATATCATTAAATCTCACATTAGGGGATAAAATGCTCCCAAACATAGGAAGACTTCGTATTCAATAAAAGTTAAATTTTCCTCGATCCTACTTTAACTATTGCATTCGATAAAAAAAATCATCTCATAATAATCGTCATTTTCAAAAATTCAAGACTTAAATTGACAAATATTCAATTACACCCTTAACATTAAAGAAATAAGTTATTTTAAAAGGAGAATTTTTTATAATAACAAACTATTAATTCAAATTAAATGCTATAGCTTTATACAAAAACGCAAATGTAAAAAATGTGTTTGTGTTTGTATAAAGCGAGAGAAAATTAAATATATACATATATTTTCGTTCCCCTATCCTAGATCTCACTAGCTCACTCGCCTCTCTCACTTCATACAAAAACAAATTTATACATTGTATTTGTGTTTATATAAAGCGAGAGAAAATTGTATATACAAATACAAAATGCATATATTTTTATACAAATACAATCTTCCCTGCCCAATTTTCTTTTGTCTTTCTCGCTTTATACAAAAACAGATTATACAATTGCTTTCTTTTGTATATGTTTAGCGAAATTATATAACTATTTTTTTTATATATATCGCAAAATATACATATTTATATTTTTTATAAAGCGCAATTATATAAACTATAAGTCGAAAGATCGGTGATTGTGTTGTGTGGATGGAGCAAGATATTCAAGTGTTGCTTAGCATTATATATATATAATATGTAGTTAAGCCGCAAAGTAGTTGGAATATTGTCAGATTCCCCTGGCTAGTTGGGCGCATGCTCAACTTATTAAAGTTAAAACACCAAACCAAAGGAGGAACGTACATATAATTGGTCAAAAGCATACCACATAATTTAAAGTGTTCAATTTTTTCATACCATTTTCGTTTTAATTGTACCTACTACAACAAACATCTTCAATATTAAATGTAGCTACCTTGATTTCCCAAATTATGGGCTTACATTTGTAATAAATTATTAAAATTAAAATTGTTGCAATTAAGTACTTTATTTATTTTATGTTATTCGATTATACATTAAGAATTTTTAAACAATAGTTTGTTTTATTAAACAAAACTTATTGATGATGTTTAATAGTTAGTTAATACTTAAGGTGAATAGCTATAAATTATTAAAGTGAAAACTGTTGTAATTAAGTACTTTGTTTATTTTATATTATTCGACTATATTATCCTAACCTGACAGACTGACACATTCATTAAGAATTTTTAAGCAATAGTTTGTTTTATTAAACAAAACTTATGAATGATGTTTAATAGTTAGTTAATACTAAAGGTGAATAAAAGTAATATAATTTTCTTAATTTACTAAGATGGACAAATAAAATTGAAGATTTATTATTATACAAATAAAATGAAAATGAGGGAGTAAATCGAACAGTGTTGTGCAAAAACACTTTATATTTAGGTTGTACGCAGAATTTTACACCATTGAGTTAAGTTATTCATCATAAGATTTTGCTCTAGAATGACTCAATAATGTAGTTTCCTTGCGATTTTTAGCCTCAAAACTAGAATTTGAAATGTATATATAGGCTTATAATTCTAGTTCTTTGAAATTAGCAAGGTCTAAATTTATAATTTTTCGTATTTATAAAACGAAAAAAAAAATTGATGTCATTTTTCTAATTTACGCAGTACAATTTAAATTTGAGATTCAAACTTCTAAACTTTAATCATGAATTCAAAAAAAGAAGCTTTAAATCTTTTGAAAAAAAAAAATTATACATTTGAAAACTAGGTAACAAGTAAGATAAATCACAATAATTAACAATTTAAAATATTGATATTGTCATATAAAAAGGGAAAATTTCACAAATAGGCACTAAAATAAATTTAATTAGACTCCATAGCTGTAATATGCTAATAACAATTCACAGCTAAATGTTAGAGAGTGGAGAGAAGCAAGCGAGATTGGAAGAAGGAAGAGATAGGCGAGCAAAATTGAGAGAGCGAGGAGAGAGGCGAGCAAGAGAGAGCAGAGAGTGAAGACAGGTGAATTATATTTGTATATCAATCATATAATTATACATGTATATGTATAATTTGTATTTGTATATGTATAACAGAGGAGAGAGCACACATAATTATAGCTAAAAAGAGGTCATGAGTGGTAATTAATTTAAACTATAACTATGTTAGTTAATCAACTAATATATTGTTTGTTTATCCGTGTAATTTCTCCTACAAAAGGTTAGTAAAAAAAAAACTAGATTGAAACAAAAAAAGGATTGTGTATATAAATACTAGGGGCGTACAAAACCGAACCAAAAATCAAACCAAACTGCAAATCGAGTCAACCCGAGAAAAATTTCGGCTAGTGGTTTGATTTGACTTGGTTTGGTATTGGAAAAAGAAACCAGACTATATTTGGGTTGATTTTGGTTTAACTGGAAAAAAATAACTCGAGACCAAACCAGCTCGACATTATATATGTTATTTTAAATTTATTTTATACATAAAAATATTAACTTTGATATAATTTTAAATATTTCTTATACTATTTCATAGTTTTATATTTTAATATATTATTTCAAGTTTAAAACTTAGAATTCGGAATGGTCCAATAAATATTATAATTCATAGATGTTGATAATTATAATAAAACTTAAATCAAAATCAAATCAATACTAATGCAAAAAGAAAATCAATTCAACACTGAGAATGATAATAACATTGAATATTTGTTCTTTAGTTAGATAATTAAAATACATAATCTAATTTTAATTTTCCTTAAATATTTAATAATGTAACTAATACTTATTAAACTTATTTTAGCATGATTTAGTATTTTTAAATTATGATAATTTTCATTATGACTTTACAATATTTATTTTATATGATGATTTCATTATTATTTTTAATTGAATATTTTTGTATCATCAATATTCATCTCATATTTTGTGTTATTCTTTTAAGAAACACCTTAGATAATTGTATTTGGTTGGACAAAGAAAAAATTGAAGCACAAGTTAATTATATGTTTGGATGCAAACTTTACCGGAAAAATTCAAAAATCTGAAATAGTACGAAGTTTATTATTTGGCTTCATTTATAAATTTAAAAATTTGACACAATGGTTTGGTTTGGCATTTGAAAAATCTGAACCAATCCAAGATTGAAAAAACCGAAAAAATCTGAATTTTTTTATTAGTTTGGTTTAATTTATAAATTTAAAATTTTATACAAATAATTTGGTTTGATATTTGAAAAACCCGAAGCAACCCTATAATGAAAGTACTGAGTTCGAGTGAACTCGCAAAGGCTAGCTCCACCCTGGCTTTTACCACCATTTGCATTCACGTATTGCAAATAAAAGGAAAAAAGTCAGTGGCGCAGCTTTTTTTCTTATACATGTGAGAATCTCCAACTAGTGAGGATCCAATAACTCATTATTTGCCCCTTTTTTTTTTTCTTGTATAAATACTCTATGGAAGAAAGAGGTTAAGAGCATCCCATCAATTTCATTACTCCTATTTCTCTCATTTAATTCCATTAATATGTCTCAAACAAAGAATAATATCCTTGCTATCTTTGTCCTTTCAATGATCTTCTCTAATATTGTTGAACCTATTGAGGGGAGAAACATCAAATTTGAGGACAAAAGATATTTGATGAAACCTAATGCTCTAGAGAGTAGAAAGCTGGCAGAATTCACTGTTCAAAACAATGAGTATCCACCTGCCTCACCATCTCCTGGACATGTAGATGGTCATAGTCCGGGGATCGGTCACTAGCGCGCTAGTATTTTATTTTTGTAAATATCATCTTTGTGCAGGAATCATACTAATCTTCTGTATTATTCCAACTTTATCGCATGTCTGGCCTTGGAGGCGCATTATATTATATTTTCCGTATGTACATATAAATGTAAGTATTGCGTGTATTCATGTCATAAGACATGAAATTGTTTATATTCAGGACTTATTAGACAACAAAAAAATTGTTCAAAGAAGTAGTTTTCAATTTGTTCAGAGGTGTGATGGGCTTTGTAAATAGAAGACATGACTATGTTGATAAAAGTTTGTTTTTTTACTAATTGTTTCAACTTCTTGAATGAAATGGCAATACAATCCAACATGAATCTTGTGGTGTTTAACAAGTTAAGTTTAGTGTTGGAATTAGAGATCAATTCCCTACTATAAGAAGAAGAATACAATGTTAAAACTAAAATGGAGAGATTAGTACATAAATTATAATTAATGCCGATCAAACTTAATCCTTTAACGTTATAATCTACAAAACTTTAGAGCACGGTTCCAGAATATAATAAATATATACTCATTTAGTAAAATAATGTCATCTAAGCTTGATTGTGCATCTCTTAACTCTACTTTCATGTCACTTCCATGCAAGCGAGGGCGGATCTAGGAGCACGAGGTACTTGAACCCTCTAAACAAGAAATTATACTTTTTACATATATAACAGAATTTATTTTACTTTTACGTATCAATATATTGATTTTGAATCTGTTGAACACAATATTAATAGTTAGTTCGGTGGTTTAGTGGGTTCAAAATTCATCTATGGTTCCAAGTTAATATTTCAATCACTTCATTTTTGTTTTCCTAACCTCCTTAGTAAAAATCATTATTTTAGACCCTTTTCCGTAAATAAAAAGATGACACAGTGCAACTATTTGTCCACAATGGAGTAATGCAGAAAGGCAGCAAGCTAAGCTTAGTCAAGTGTTCATAGTAAATATAGTAAACACTTATCAAGGACAGGCAAAATTTTAGTAACTCTAACTAACCTGAACCTTTAAAATATCAAGGAGCTGAAGCAAGTTCAAGAAGTATGATGTCAAAATCTTTAATTTCACTCAAAATGCCAAAACCTCAAGTTAGAAATTTTGAAGATTAAGGTAAAACATTTACATCTCTTTTTCTCTTCTCAATTTCCATCCACTACCCAGCTACAACCAGAACTCTTTACCAACCCCTTGATTTCCATTATTTTTCGCACTGCAAGAGCATCACTTATTCTTCCAGCTTTAGTATACAAATTTGACAATGTTACATAGTGTCCTGGATTTTCAGGCTCCAACTCGACTAAATTCTCCGAAGCAAGAACTCCAATGCTCACTTTTTGGTGTGCTAAGGCAGCAGCAAGTACACAACCCCATATATGCTTGTTCGGCTGAACAGACATTTTTCCTATAAAATCTGTGGCATCTTCAAGCCGACCAGCTCGTGTTAGTAAATCAACAACACAAGTAAAATGTTCCATTCTGGGGTTCAGTCCAAATTCCTCCACCATTCTGTGGAAAATATGTAACCCCTCATCAACAAGTCCTGAATGACTGCATGCTGAAAGAACTGAAGTGAATGTGAAAGCGTTTGGTTGAACGCCAGAATGACTCATTTTTTCCAGGATATGCAGGGCATCTTGGCCCAAACCATGCATTCCCAACCCACCAATGATTGTATTCCATGACACTATATCTTTATGAGCCAAATGAGAAAATACACATATAGCATTTCCAATGCACCCACATTTTGAATACATGTGAATAAGTGCATTCCAAATGGGAGTGGCATCCCAAAAACTGCTCCGCGATATATATGCATGAATTTGTTTCCCATATTTGACATCACAAACTGGCAAAACAATTGAAAGTGTGGTCTCGGTAATCTTGATTCCTATAGTCAGCATTTCCTTGAAATACTCCACAGCCAAGTCTTTCATCCCTAGTTCGGCAAAACCATGAATCATGGAATTCCAAGAAACAACGTCCGTTCTATCCATCAACTCAAAAACATGTCTTGCATCTTGAATCCTCCCACATTTAGCATACAGAGTGAGTAATGCAGGACCACAAGATCTGTGAAAATCAAAAAGTGATTCTAGTTTAATCCCGTGTGCATGAATCTCCTGGGAGCTCCTTAAATCCCCAATAAGCTGGCACGACGCAAGTACACTAGAGAGACAATCTAGGTCAGGCAAAACTTCTCTTCTATATATCATTTCCCTAAAAATATTCAATGCACTACCATGATTTCCAATTCTTGAATAGCCTGATATCAAAGTCGTCCACGATATTATACTTGGTTCTTTGATTAGCACAAATATTTTCCTCGCCTCATCACATTGACCCATCCGACAATAAGCATCCATCACCGTGTTCAAAGTTACTATATCTGGCTGACAACCTTCCATACTCATATGCCCCAACATCTCAACAGCCAAATCAAGTAACTCATTACATACATATCCCGAAATAATCAAATTCCATGAAAGCAAATCTTTTTCTTGCATCAAATCAAATACCCGTTTAGCACTCCGAATATCACAACATCTAGAGTACATATCAATTAAAGAATGACTAACTTGGAGATTCCATTCTACACCACACACAATGACATCTCTGTGCACTTGTACCCCAATACCCAAGCTTGAAAACTTAGCACAAACCCTCAGTACTAGAGGAAACACATACCCATCAGGTAAAATGTCATCCCGTTTCATCTCCTTATAAGTATTGACACATTCTTTAATTAGGCGGTTACGTGAAAAATATGAAATCATGGCTGTCCAGGCAAACACATTTCTTTGAGACAATTTGACAAACAGATTCTGGGCATATTTAATATCATCGCGTTCTGTATAGATTTGTATCAATTTGGTGATGATGAAGGGGTTGTGGCTTTGACCGTGCACAATAACTTGTTGATGAGTTTGTTTGGCTTGGTCTACTGAGTTGGAATTGGTGCAGAGTTGAAGTAAATTGTTTATTTCGAATGTCAAGAATGGTGTTCCGGTGAATGTTGGCACAGACGAATTTTTTTTGTAGAAGCTCCATACTTTCATCTATATTTAAAAAACAGACCTCGAAGAGCCACTGAATTCCTAATTCATAGAGAGGAAAATATTATGTTGATGGAGTTTTTGAAGAAACTATCTCAATCGTGATACCAATTAAAAAGCAAATAATAAGATTCGATGGATTGACACTCAAAATAGTACTCCCTCCATTTAAAAAAAAAAAATTGCCCTTCCTTAAACCCGAATTATTAACTTTTGTCAATTCAACAACCCAACTTTCAATAGGCATATCTTTTTCATACGAAATCGAAAATGTTTAAATTTGGTGGAGTTGGAAATATCTCTCCAAGGGATTTCCGACCAGATCAAGAACTACCTCTAACTGATCCTGAGCTCGACGTTATGGCCATTTTGAAAATGACGCTAAATTAAAATTATGTCAAATGTATTAAATTGTCCTTCAATTTTGTAATTTTTAAATATATCATGTATCAAGCTGAAATTAAAATGTTACAAGAAAAGGAAAGATGTTATTCTTTTTTAAACGGACCAAAAGGAAAGGATGTTATTCTTTTTGAAACGGAGAGAATACTAGATTTTCCAAGTTATATTTGGAGAAAAATTTGACAAATAATGTTTGTCTATATAATTTTTTATTATTAGACAAATATTTTTTGACAAATATCTCAAATTCACAAATAGGAGCACTAGTTTTTTCTATTCTTTGAGTCAATTTACTATTTGGGATTTTTTTTAATTAAATTTTTACACCAAATTTTTATCTTTTACGAAAATACCCTCTATAATAATTGTTTGCGTTGTATTACATAATTTTTACATGAACACCAAAGTAGTGATGAAATATTTCGTGAATATAAAAGTGATGATATGATTGTAGATGAAAATGATGAACAATTAGCTCAGGATAACAAATCATGTACTTTGTCTACTTCACGATGTATGAAATGATGCTCTGCACTCACTCCAAACTATCACATTGCTCTAGTATCATGAATACTACTTGTAAACGAGATCCAATTGACTTATAATACAATTTTATGGTTAATTTTGATAATTTTTAAAACTTATGGATATAAATAATATTTTTCTAAAAGAGTGAAATATGTCTTCGAAATACTATGACCAAATACTTAATAAAATTTCAATATTTGTCAGGAATATTTGGTTAAATTTGATAGACAAATTTCACAGGATTTAACATTGTATAAAATTATAGAAATCCTATAGTGTAAGATTCAAATTACAACCTATCCCTACTAATTTTCAATTTAAAAAAATCCCTTAAAAAAGAGGCAACTAGATACATACTTATCGTCCGGATACATTATTTTTGATACATTGCAAAACAGCTTCTTGTTGCGCTTAAAAAACATCAGATCAAGTAAAATTTATTTTTACATATTTTAATTTTCTTGATTAACGCACGTAAAATATATTTTTACTTATTTTAATTCCTTGATTAATGCCTAACTGATTCTTATCAGTCCCTATCCCAATAGGTAACAAAAATTGTTGATACAAGATGAATATATCAATTTTGTTGAGATATTCAAAAATTTAGATGAACGAAGTGAGTTATGAAAGTTACAAAAGTGATGGAATCTCAAATATGTTATTGATACAACAAACAAATTGGCTACATCCTGCGATTTATCAAGCCCCATTAATCGATGTTCAAAAGAACACAAGAAGATCTATCAACAATGTTCAATTTTGACGATTTTGGTAATTATTTTTAGTGTTTTTGTTCAAACAAGAGCAAAAAGAAATTATTTTAAAATGACGGGGTTATTAATTTGGTACAGAGAGATGCATGTCTTACTAGTTGGGATGCCATCAAGTTCTTTATCATGTTCAATTTTTCTCGATCAGAACTCAAGCATGTTCTTTTCTATCTTTTCGTGTTTGTCAATTCTTGAACCATCAAAAAAACTTTGATCAGTCTTGCTTCAAAAACATCAAAAATGATATTTCATTTACTGTATCATAGACTTATTGCAGGTTGTTACATCACCTGAATTCATTCTTTTGGTTTCTGAATCTGGAAGAAACTACATTATTAGCCTTGAGCGAAAATATGTATTATGAAAGATTTCAACTAGATGAAATACCTTGTGCACACACAATTGCTGTTTTCAAGAGCAAGATTTTACATATATGCATCCTTACTATTCTAATTACTACATTGCAGTAAATATGTATCAGATACATTATACATAAATTTCACTACTTTAGATCCTAATTATTAAGATTCACGATAGTTTGTAACATTACTTTCTATATCATATTTTGACTGCGAGCTACATACATCACTAAAGGCAAGATATATGTATTTAATCGTTTTAAAAGTCGAGATACACGAATTGTTGTGGAATAGAATACCACAATCATAGGACTTGTACCCTTTTTTTCCAAGAGAAAGTGAATCATTGAATTTGTATGAGACATTCATGTTCATGTTGAATAAATTTTCAATTATATGAATTTTGCACTATTATATTTCAATAAAGTAATTTGAATTAACAATGTGAAGTATCCATACAATATATGTGAGTTTCACTATTTTAAATTTGAAAAAATAGTTCAATTTTGTGTGTGAGTGATTTATTTAATACATAATTAACTTATGAAAATCCATAAGCATTGATAAGACTCATATCTAAGTTATCTAATAATAAGTTATGTGAATCTGATACATAATAATGTAATTTATATGCATTGATAAAGCTCATCTAATGTATCATATATATGAAGTGAAAGATTAATTATGTGTTTCTGAATTTTCCTTTTGTATTATGTTCAACAGGCGGGAAACACCATATACACGTAATGTATCAAACAAACACCATTTTTCTTTATATACAATTGATTAAACTTAGTTATGAATCTGATACTTATATTTATGAACTTCAAATGAATAATCTGAAAGATTTAAGTATCATATCATATGTTATGTATCAATAACATTATCATTAAAACACAAAATATAAAAAATTTATGTAATATAATCAATAACAAAAAATTTAAATTTAAATTCAAAAAATGACATGAAACAGTTTTTAGAGTAACACTCTAAAGCCTAAGTAAAATTGTCTTAAAAAAGACAGAAAACATCGAAGGGTGTCTATTCATTGGTACATAATAGCTATTCGACAAGAATTAAATCTCTATCGCTAACATAGTCTTACTTTGCCTTTTCAGTTTGTATCTCCATCATAATGTTACATATCTTGTGCAAAGATAATCAACTCGAATATTGAATTTTTGTATCAACAATTTCACATAATTACAACAACTCCACACATGATACAAAAATGCCCTCCAGTTCATCATGATACAAAAATTGTTCAATTCTTAAACATGATATAAACAAAGAACTACAGTTAAATTAGTAACTTGTCATTTATCTTGTGTTTGTATCAGATATATTTTCATAAATTTTTGTGTCTGATGCATACTAAAAAGTACTTGTTTTGAATGATACACTATTAAACATTATTTTATATCAATAATTTCAGAAAATTACAACAACTCCTCAAAATAATAAACAAAATTAGGATTTAGTGTATCAACTAATTATACTTAAATATTGATACATTATAATATGACACATTATATTTTCATTAATGTATCATTATTTGATTAGCTAACTGAAACACATTCAACAATCGATAGAATAAGATCAACATACTAACTGATTGCACTTAAATACTGATACATTACAATATGAAACATGAATTTGTCGTTTATGGGTCATTCATGATTTACCAACAAAAGGTATAAAAATTGATAGTTTTTTTTTAAAAAAAAAACCCATTGATATATAAGTTCTATTTAGTACTGATGAACTTTCTGTAGATTCGGCAAACTCGCACCTCACCATTTTTTGAGAATTCCTTGAATAGAAAAGTTATCAATCTTCGACTAAGAATGAACCATTTAATATGTCCATCTCCTCTCGTCCCCCTTTGTTGTTCACGCATAATAACATTGTTTTCCGTCTCATGGCAAATTCGACATAACATGCTCTATCTCTGACTTCTCAATGTTTACTTTCGCTATTAATGAGTCGTGCAGTTTTTTGATTTGTTTTCAACCCAAACAATATCTTTGAAATAAAAAAACACGAGGAATATTATTTGAGTTTAATTGTGTAAAAGCAAGACTAAAAGATGGTGCATTTGCAATGTTTTGAAGAAGAAAGAAAAATAAAAAATGAAGGATGAACAGACAATTTGAAGAGATGAACTAGTTACCTATTTCATGTTGAATTAGTTTTGACAGGATAGAGACTTGATTTTGAATTTCAAAAGTAATTGAGAAATTAACTGATAAGAAAATAGAGAGTGATGTATGGAGTGAAATCAGGAAGTGATAAACTTTGACTTTTGAAGCTATGAGTTATGTATCCTGTTGATTAGTTTTAAGAGGAAAATAAGAGATTTTGAAATTTTTTTAAAATGACAAGGATTAATAAAAATTATAGGAAAAGAAGATGTGTATATAGGTAATTTTTCCGTTAACATTTTCAAACGTATACTTATGTGATAGTTGTCAAATAGCTTGTTTTTGTGTAAAGAAAACATTTCACCATTGTCCATGAATATGAATATGAAAATGAAACTGGGCTAGGCGTATTTTGCCTTTGTAGCCAATGGGCTCAAACTTGCCCACAACTTCTCACTTTTTATATAGGGAAATTCAATTCTCTTGTAGACACATGGCATACAGTGCACACATATAGCCGATTTTAGGTAACTCCTTTAAGATATAGTCAAAATTTACAATTTTTTGCAAGTTTAGTTGCTTTAAAATCAATTCCACACATATGAGCTTGTTTGTCTTGTGAGGCCTAATTTTTATGTAGAATAAGATAAAAGAAATGTGGAGTTAAGATTTGAAGCTTACGAATTCTGAATTCTTCTTATTTTTAGTATTCTAAATTAATAATTTGTATATATGCAAAAGTAAAAATAAAACAAAATTATAGTTAACCAGTACAATTGAATACAATGCCAACACTCTCCCTCCATACCTACAATTGAATAAATTGGCATCCAAGAGTGTGGCTTAAAGATGATTTCGTTTCATCTGTCTAATTCTTGATGGATAGAGTTATTGGTACATGTGATGATGAAAGATAGATATGTTAGATGAAACTAATTAGGGGCCGTTTGGTTACGATATAATTTATCTCTTATTCATGTATAAAACAACGTATTAAGTTATACAATGTTCGGTAGAAATTTTTGTTTAGGTAGAAAAGTTAACATAACTTATACCATGTTTGGTTGCATTTTTGTAGTTCTACATAATAAATTACATATTTATCCTATTAATTTATTTTATTGTTTTTAATTGGAAACTTTATTGTTTTCCTATATATAAGTTTGTTGTTTTATTTCTTTTTTATATTTAGATCATTTTTATTTCTTTTAATTTTTTAATTGGAAATTTTATTGTTTCCTAACAACATTTGTTGTTTTTATTTCTTATTATGTATAGATTATTTTCATTCCTTTTTATATACTTACCGTTTTGATTGATTTATGCAAATATGAATATTTTTTATTGATTGTATATTTTTTAACGATACATATGCTAATCAAATATTAATATTATATATTAATCAATATATTTCACATTTTATTAGTATGTATTATTATTTTGTAAATAATATATATTAATAATTTATAACAAGTTTAATATTCAATACTTAATAATTTATATATTGTAATCTCAAAACCCTGCATAACTAATACTTGCATAGTTAATACTTGCATAATTATATCTTGTATAGCTAATACTTGCATAACTAATACCTATTAACTAAATCCTACATAACTAATACATGCATAACTCTAATCAGTAACCGAACAGCCCCTTAAGGTATACAAATACTAGATAAGTCAGATGAAATTAATTAAGGTATACGAATATTGTTCCCAATACCACAATTAAAAAAATATACTAAAATAGAGGATAGATGAATTAGGTTTTGAGATATTCAAAGAAGATGACTAAAATATGGTCCATAAGTGCTCAATCTGTTCATCATCTTGTGAAAAGATTAGACAAATGATGGAAAATGAGTAAAATAGTAGTGATGAAATTAAAGTGAATTGGAGTATTGCAAAAGGATAAGCAGTTAAGCACCCAATAAAAGGAATCAATGTACAAGACAAAAGCAGTGGGAGGGGTTTGACCAGACATGGATATAGTATAGATAGGTGTAACTCTAATATTAAATGCCTTTAATTTTACTTTTGTCCAAAATAGTTCAGATTGGTAAGCACTTAACTCCCTCTTTTCATTACTTAGCTCAGGTTGACTTTGACCTATCTATATTTAAAATAAATATTTATCAAAAAATTATTTTTATTAAATGAAATCTATTTCTTATGATTTAGAAATTTAAATTTGACAACTACTAATACTTAACTTATGTAGTTTTGAAAACGAGGCGATATAGTTGTGGAAATATAGTGATCGAGTACAAGAAACCAACAAAATTATGAACATTTATTAGGTTCTTTTGACTATAGATTTTAAAGTTTGAATATTAAAATTTTGTAACTATTTTTTTGGACATTCATTTTACTTAGGTTTTTTAAAAAAAAATAAAATTTGTATGTGAAAGTGAAATTTCTCTATAAAATTGACTCATTGAAAATCAATATTTCAAATATAGTGATCGAGTACAAGAAACCAACAAAATTATGAACATTTATTAGGTTCTTTTGACTATAAATTTTAAAGTTTGAATATTAAAATTTTGTAACTTTTTTTTTTCAAATATTTTTATGTATATTACGTTTTTTTTTTTCAAAAAAATTCTTGTGTATTACGTAGTTTAATTTTTCAAGTTTCTTATGCACTCATTCAGCCAAAAGAAAAAATATATTCGTGCATAATTTCTGAACACCCTTCATTAATTTTCTGGCTACGTCATAGATGGTGTAGATTTTTTTATATAGTGAATTACTCATCATTTCTTGTGAACATAAATAGATGGATCGAATCATATTAAATATTTATGTCTTTTAATATATTTCTCATTTGACTTTTTGTTCATAATCTTTTAAAATTTACTTTATAAATTTTCAAATGACACCTAATTATTTCGATTCAAACAGACTTAAACCTGATTTTGTTAAGATGAATGTGGAGAGGATAGAGTTTGTATGATAGGAATGTTGGAGAATTTGAGATGCTTTGATCCAAAGTATCACTTTCGTTAGCTAGTTCCTTTTTTGCATTAAAAGTAGTGCAATAAATTTGGTTCACTTTCGTGGTCGTTATGAATTTGCTTCTCCCAATTATAATTAATAAATGTGTGTGTCAGTCAGTTACTGTTGTACAATTCAATCACCAACGGAGTTTATGTTTTTGGTTCCCCAATGCACCAACTACTCTCTTATCTCATAAATAAAACTAAGATATTCAATTCATTATTCAACTTTATCAGTTAATGTCTCCACGCTTAAACCTTTGAAATTATATATGTTACTTGGTTTGTTTTATTTTATATATCATATTTTTACTTTGTAATTTTAATAAGAAAATAGATAGTTTTATTCTTATATTCTTATTTAATGTTTTCTTGAGTTAATTTTATAATAAATGATAAATATATTTTTAAGATTAATTAACTACTCTATCAAATGTATAATAAGAAAAATATGTTAATTTATACATAAATTTTATAAAATGACAAATATTATGATCCAACTATTTATTAAAAAAGATAACATATAAATTAAGATAGATGAAGTACTACTTAATGAATACTTTGACCTATTTACAAGCACAACCCTCCTCTAATAGGATTCCCCACTAGTTAGATATCGGCCAAATTTTTTTGATTCGAATAGTAAAATAACATATTTCACACTAAATTATTTATTTTTTTTGCACAATTTTACCATTTTAAGTTTAATTCTTTTAATTAAAAAATAGGAAAAAATCACTTTATTTTAAAATACAAAGAATTAAACTTAAAATGGTAAATTCTAGCTAAATTTTCTGGCCATGGCATTATCCAGATAAATATTAGTTCTTTCATTTAATTTTATGTGTCCACTATATTCATACGAAGTTTAAAAATATTTGCAGTACTTTCTCTTTTCTAAATGACGTGTAAAGTTCAAGTTAAACAAATGCAGCGCAATATTCAAAACACCTATATTGTAATATGCAAGAGGAAGAACGACTAAGCAACTATGCTACTATTGGCACCCAAACTAAAAACTACAACTAGAAATCAACTTTAGGTGGTCATTATGATCAGAAACTCACTCTCTGAAAAATTTTATTGACCTCGAATATGGCACGAGGAATCTGGTTAGCATTCATATTTAAGAATAAAAAAACTAAAAACTTGATTAGATGGTATTCACGAGCATGAATGAAGAAGGGTGAAGACAACTTTGAGTAAGAGAAGCCATCAAAGATTGTGGCATCTCAAGTGTAAAATTAACGTAATAATTCATTCTGAGGTGAAGGAAAATGGGGGCCGTGGCTTAGATGATTTAATGCAAAAAAAAAAAAAAAAGACATAACATGAATATGTTGAACAGAACACTATCTATTGAAAAAAACATGAACAATCTCTCATGGCAAAATACAACAAAAAACTTCCCAATTTACTTGTACACTAAACACATTAATAACTAAAATTAGAAGCAAGTATCTAATAATGCCTCTTGATACAATGTTAATTAAAACGAAACTCCACATCTCTACTACTAGATCCTCCACCACCAGCCCCATAATATGGTTCCTGCAAATACCATAGGAAAATAACCTATCTTGTTAAATTTATTTGGAATGAAAAAAAAAAAGTGAGTAGTATTACTACTAATTTGAAATGAATGGTAGGTACCTGTGAATTGTTGGCTCGATGAACCATATCTTCATGAACTACGTTTGACCTCTTTCCTGACGAGGGTTGATTGTTGTTATCATTTTTTTTGGAGCCAATGTGAGATTTCTTAAGACCTAAAAGTCCTTTCCACCTAGTAGAACTTTTAGGTGGCCTAGATGAAAAAACATCATCATCTTTATCTTCATGAAGAAGTTCATCTCTAAGAGTAGTTTTTTTAGAGGAAGAAGTATCTTTGAAAGGCAACAATTTACCTTTGGAAAAGAGTTGGTCAGCAGTGATCATGGAATAATTAGTGACATTGAATTCAAAGTCAGAGGAAACAGGGGCCTCCCTATAGGTTCTCATCATTTGATGATGAAGTTGAGTATTAGATGATGAATCGACAAAATCATTTGAAAATGAGATTCGAGGACTCATAGGAGTCCCAAAACCTTTGTGGTCGGCTGAGTTTTGGTTGTACATAATGTCTAAGCATGACATCCACACTGAGTCCCTCTTTCACAACCTACATAAGGTACTTCTGCTGACTCGATTTCCAACTAAATGTCATATTGGTTCTTTTTTTTTTTTTTTTTTTATCGGTAGTAGTATCTCACGCTCCAGAACTAGCTCATAGGAAGCTTTTATAACAAGTCGAGAAATTTCATCTCGCACTGATGTGGAACTTTTTCATTGGAGCATATTCTCTGCCCTCTTTATGTATGGGGATATTTTCAACCCCTCAATTGGTTCGAAAATACATCAATTAGACTTATTTTAATATCATGTCAAATTTGGCTTTGAACTTGAGTATTCTATTTTTTTTTATCTGATATTGAATACTCATATTGAAGTCTGACTAAATTTGAATTGTTGAAAGTAAAGTGCTCTTTATTGTGTTTGGTAAAAAATGTCTTAATGAACACTTTATGATAAAATGACTATTATGGTAGTATTTATAAGGAAAATATAAAATTGAAAGTACTTTTTCGGAATAGAATTAGAGAAAATTATTAAAGATTATATTCTATAGATAATAAAAGGTACTAGAGGATAAGAAAAAGTTGTTTGATGATAAAGCATCTTATTTTTAACTTCAAGATTATAAATTGAAATTATTAAGAAAGTGAATAAGTGAATGTTTTTGCGAAGATGTAAAATAAAAAATCACAAATTAAAAAAAAAAAAGTGAATGCTTTTGCGAAGAGGTAAAAAAAATCACAAATTACAAGCGGCGAACTTATGAATTTCTACTAATGAGTGGCTTAAAGGGAACGACACTAAAATCACAGCCTTCGACCCAAAAGTCAAGTTTTTTCTTTTAATTAGTTGAGGTTGAATAAGTTTATAAATTATAATTAATTTCTTTAGCCTTCGATCCAAAAGTTAAAAGGTTCAAGTTTTTTCTTTCGATTAGTTGAGGTTATATAAGTTCATAAATTATGATTAATTCCTTTCCATCATTCATTAGTAGATTAATTTATTTCTCTCAACAATTCTGATATAATCATCTCTACCATGTACTTTTATATATTTTCCTATTAATTCAACATTTATCTCAACTTAATTTTTCAAATTAATGGTTTAGTACACAAAGGCACTATGAGATATTCTAAGGTTAAACTTATATCTTCAATTAAATAAAATATAAATTTAATCTCAAATTTATTCTTAAATATTTTATCTTATTCCATCAAACTTAGTACAGTTACTTTATCTCATCTACTAGGTCGTTCCGAGCTAACTCTATTCACCATCCAATATGTACTTGAGATTAAGATAATAATTACAGGATCATTAGTGAGATTAAGATAATAGTTCCGAAATAAATTTTGATATTAACTTTATTTATATTTGATTTGAGAAATTTGCTTATGTAGTGATTATTTTATTTCATTAGTCATACTAAAATAATGAGATTACTATATAGAAAGTGAAATAAAATAATCTCATAAAATATCTTTGCTTATCTTATCTTGCGTACCATCCGAACTGAGTAAAGACTCAAAATAGTCCCTCATCTTTGGGTTAAGGCTCAAAGTGGTTCTTGAATTTTCACATGGAGCACTAATAGTCTCTCATCTTTTCAATATCGATGCACTTTTGGTCCTACCCTAAAATTTTGTCTATTTTTTAACATTAATTTTGTCCAAAATTTTATATAATGAATGTTCAATCTTTTTTTATATATATAATATAAATAATAACTCTAACAGAGAAAAGGTGATAAGAAAAACACATTGTTCAATTCATTAGAAATTTTACTGCAACTAAACTAAAAACATCTTCCTAAACATATGACTTTGCAAGAAAAGAAAAATTTGTACAATTAAACGTGAAATTATCATGATAAATCTCTCGACTTTACCTGCAATACGATCTCTACTAAACAAAACAAAGTGTTTTTCTTCTCACATTCTTTCATATGGAGTTGTTATTTCTACTAAATATATAAAATGACTGAAGAAACCTTACCCCAGAACAAGAACCAGGTTCTTGTAAGTTGCTTTTAAATAAAAACACAAACACTTATTAAATTAAAAACCTTCCTCACTCAAGGAAGGAAAAACCTCGTTTTATTAATTCAACTATAAGATTTTGTGATTACAACTCAATAATCAGAAAGCCTTATCTCTACTACCTCTCTCGATTGACTACAATCGACCTCTCCAAAAGGCCAAACTCACCTTTTGTTACAACCCTCACTGAAACTCACCCTACAAAGAGCCAAACCCACCCTTTGTACAATTCTCTCAAGACTCAACCCTCAAGAAGTCAAACCCACTTCTTGTTACAAATCTCTCAAGACTCAACTCCCAAGAAGTCAAACCCACTTCTTGTTACAAATCTAGGAATTATTACAACTCAATAATAAACTAGAACACATCAACAAAGACTAATAACCCTAGACTTTAATTAATCAAACTTCAATATCCAATAGTTCTGAGTAAAACAGGTTTCATGAACCTGGTCCTTATTTTGCTGTGTGACGAAGGTGAACCTGGTCTTTATTTTGCTGTGATGAACGTGAACCTGGTCCCTGCGTTTTTGTGACGAAGACCTGCGTTTTTTCTCCAGAAAATACTGCTCTCAAGATAATATATTTCGTGAATATGCAATACCTATCGTTCTGGCTTTGCGGGAAAAATTCTCTCAATTTTTGTGATTGCAAAGACACTTTTTTGCTTCAACTTCTTGATTCTTTTATAGATTTGATTTGCCTTCAACTTCTACAAGGAAAGGAATTACAAATCCTTTTCCTTCTTGAACTTGTCTATATTTACTTCTTTCCTTATTTGACTTGAATTGTAATTTCTTTATTTCTTTCCTTCTTTGGCTTGGATTGCTACTTTTTTATTTCTTTCCTTCTTTATTTATTTCCATATTTGTTTCCTTCTTTTCCTTTTTTACAATTCTCTGCACTTTTTCTTCTTTGCCTCAATTCTTTTTCTTCTTCGCCTCAATCTCTCATAATTGTACACATACGACACCATGCCTTCACTTTATCAATCATCAAAACTATTTTATTTGTTCTCCTACTTCCCAACATTTTCCCCCTTTTTGATGATGATAACCAATGATTTGTTACACATCAAGACTCTTTGTTAGTGATCAAAACTTCAATTCTTTGTCATCCATCAAAACTACAAACTTCATGTTTTCTCATTCCCCAACAATTTCCCCCTTTTTGATGATGACAAACTATGCATATGTCTATCCACATTATATAATTTCCCCCTTTTGGCATCATTGAAAACCAATAACCAAAGAACTCGAATAAAATTCAATGAGTGCAATATCATTTTTAACTCATAGCCACTTGGGCAACACTTTCAAGTACACTTCTGCTAACAAAATGGTTAGTTAATCTGAGGATATTAGTCATCTTAAACTCATACACAATTAAGATCTTCAATGAGAAACGAAATAAACAAATATGTACCAGTTTATGCCCTTAATAAAAAACATATAATATCATGAGTATGAGACAGACATAAGCACATCAAAGAGTCAAAAGAGTCTAAAATTTGAGGATAAGGATTGAGACAAAGATTACTAAAGTAAGGAAGAAAGGGATGTTTACTGCCATTGATAATTTTTCCAGTATGCCCATTGTGCACCAGCTTCTTTATTCTGATCAGTTTTCTTAGAATGTGAAATTTCATCAAGAGAAACATGAGATACATCATCACCTTTTTTTTTTTTAACTTTACTCCGTAACATTTTCATTCCTCCATGATTTTCTTTCCCTTTTTTTTTTTTTTTTTGTGATAGCTTTTTTCTTGATGACAACTTTGAAGGAGTACCAACTACCAGTAAGAGATTCATCACATTTTGGTGCACAAAGAGATGTGTTTATCAATAATGAAAGCAAGCAACAATTTATTTATGTGAGAATTGTTCCCCCTGAGAGATAGACAAGTTATACACTTGGAATGGATGAAATATCAATTTGGAGTATGTGAACCTGGTTCAGATGTGGGTGGTAAAGCAAGGTTCCCCCTAAATTAAAGCATGAGTGATTTCAATGCTGAGATTTTCATCATTAGAGCAGTTTGAGATTGAACGATGCTTATTGTCAAAGAGGGTTCTTGGTGATCTTTAAGAAAGTTGAATTTTTGATGATCGACCAGGTTCATTAGTGCTTATGTTTGACCCAAACTCAGGAAATTAATGATTGAAAAAGGATGGTACATACCTGAGTATTACAGAGAACCAGGTCCCCTTTTTTTTGTGTTTCTTCATGATTTACTTAATAGTGTTAGCAAAGAGAAGAGATAACATCCGCAGACTTTCTAAACATTGTTTGAGATGTGATTTGAGTGTGTACCTGTTGCAGTACGAGGTTGAGTTAGCAGATATTCATTGTATAATCACTCAAGCATAAGATTATTCGTTTACTAGCCAATTATTAAAGGAAATCATGATAATGCATCAACTTGTTTTGATAAGACCATGCTTTGACTGATTTTTCTCAACTTCTTCATATTCAAGGCCTTCATGAGAATGTCGCATCATCATATTCTTCAAGATTAAACGAATCTCAAGCTGTCATAGAGAACCAACCCTTGTCAATTTTTAATACCTTCCAATGAACAACAAGGACCAGGTTCACACAACAAAGTTCCCCCTGAAGGTGTGCCATACTCTTACTGTCCCGATTGCTCTAATATTTCCTCAATCTCCAGAACCATAGATTAGTAGTAATTCATGTTGCAGGTGCATCAATGATTGTTAGCTGTGAACCAGGTTCATATGCAGTGTTTCCTAATTTGCATCATCAAAGATGTTTGATATCATGTCACTTTCTTCAACTTTTTTTTTCATTTTTCTCATCCTTTTCAAGGAATAAACTGCCTCCTTGAAAATCAAAGAGCGAGAGGAATTTTCTACCATTTTTAGCACCATTTTGGAGCATGCACTATTCATGTACCAAGTTGGCCTTTTCCCTCTCACCTTCACCTGAAACACTAGTCAAAGATTAGTCTTGGAACCCAGATTAGCTTGGGCCCCTTTATGTGAGTAAAAGGATGAATAAGATTTCTTCTAGCCCATAAAGGCAAATAAGAAAACCTTTTATTTGGAACATTTTTATTTCGAACCAGGTTCTTAGCCGTATCAGTCTTTTCCTTTTTGGTGAACTTAACATTTTTCTGAAAAGCCTCAAATAAAGCTTTACATTGATTCTTTAAATGACCTGAGTTTCCACAATGAGTGCATAAACTTTTAGACATGTGAATAGTGTGTGACACAAGATTATTCTGTTTTTTAAAACCTATCCCACTTCGACTAGTGGTTTGCTTTTCTTGAATCTGAGTTAAAATTTCAGAAGACCTGGTCCATCTAAGATTTCTTTCCAGATCCAGTTTGGTATGATCAAGATTTTCTTGTAACAACCTATTCCTTTCTGTTAAGCTTGATATTTTATGGTTAACAATTTTAGTTTTTCTTCTAGAGCTACTTGAAGTTCACTAGCAGAGTTTTTGCCCTTGTGACTTAACTCTGAGATTTTAATTTGTTCTTTTAATTTATTTTGAAGAAAGTGATTGTGTTTCTCAAGATTTTCATTGACTTCTCTTAAAGATGCATAGTTTTCCATCACTTGTTCTCTTTCAGAATTGACAGACTGATATGCATCTATAAGAGTACTCAATAAGGACTCTAGTTCTCTTTTAGAATATGATTCAATATTTACTTTGATGTGATGAAAACTTACCTTGCTTTGTTTTTCATCTTCTTCATCATCTTCAGAATCTGTTTTAGCAATGAGTGCAAGAAAATCATATTTATTTGATTGTTCTATTGCAAGTAGTGACTGATTTTCGAACCCTCCATCCTCAAATTCTTCTTCAGATAAGTCCCCCATAGCGGCAAAGGCTCTTCTCGTTGAAAGATCTGCTTCTTGATTGGTCATTCTTCTGTTTGTGGGAATGTACTTATCATTCTTGATTTCCTTTTCTTTTTCTGAACTATTCCTCTTGTGGTACACCTGTCCCTTTTTTAACATTCTTGAGAACCTTTTGGTCATTAACGCAATGTTTTCGTCCTCAAAATTTTCTGGTGTTGTGCCTGTAAGAACCCGGTTCTTCTCTTTTCTTTTGCCTCCAATTTCTTTTTCTTGTTTTTTCTTGAGTTCATAGGTCATGAGATTTCCAATGAGTTCATCCATAGCTAACTTATCTAGATCACGGGCTTCAGTAATGGCTTCTACTTTACTTTCCCAAGATTCTGGAAGAACACTCAAAAGTTTTCTGACTGCTTTCCCATTGGGAATTATTTCACCTAGTGAGTAGATTTCATTAATGATAGCAGTGAACCTGGTATGCATCTCTTGGATTGTTTCACCTTCTGTCATTCGAAACAGTTCGTATTGTCTGTTCAAGTTATCTATTTTAGACTTTTTTACCTGAGTTGTTCCTTCATGAGCAGTTTGCAAAGTTTCCCATATTGCTTTTGCATCTTGACATGATGATATTCGATTGTATTCATCTGGACCTATTCCGCATATCAAGATCTTTTTTGCTTTAGCATTGTTCTGAATTGCAAGTTTATCTGCAGCATTCCATTCTTTCCTATCTTTTGGTACTTGAGTGGTTCCATCAATTTCATTCTTCATGGGTATGGTTGGACCGTCCAACACGACTCCCCATAGATCTGGATTTTCTCCTAGTAAATGATCCATCATACGATTCTTCCACCATCCATAATACTTTCCATTAAACAGTGGTGGTCGAGTTGTGAAGCTCCTTCCTGTGGTGTAGGTGGTGCAGCCATTGATCCTTTTCAAGATGTTAGTCTTTTAATGAAAAGACCCGCTCTGATACCAATTGAAGAAACCTTACCCCAGAACAAGAACCAGGTTCTTGTAAGTTGCTTTTAAATAAAAACACAAACACTTATTAAATTAAAAACCTTCCTCACTCAAGGAAGGAAAACCCTCGTTTTATTAATTCAACTATAAGATTTTGTGATTACAACTCAATAATCAGAAAGCCTTATCTCTACTACCTCTCTCGATTGACTACAATCGACCTCTCCAAAAGGCCAAACTCACCTTTTGTTACAACCCTCACTGAAACTCAACCCTACAAAGAGCCAACCCCACCCTTTGTACAATCTCTCAAGACTCAACCCCCAAGAAGTCAACCCACTTCTTGTTACAAATCTCTCAAGACTCAACTCCAAGAAGTCAAACCCACTTCTTGTTACAAATCTAGGAATTATTACAACTCAATAATAAACCTAGAACACATCAACAAAGACTAATAACCCTAGACTTTAATTAATCAAACTTCAATATCCAATAGTTCTGAGTAAAACGGGTTTCATGAACCTGGTCCTTATTTTGCTGTGACGAAGGTGAACCTGGTCTTTATTTTGCTGTGATGAACGTGAACCTGGTCCCTGCGTTTTTGTGACGAAGACCTGCGTTTTTTCTCCAGAAAATACTGCTCTCAAGATAATATATTTCGTGAATATGCAATACCTATCGTTCTGGCTTTGCGGAAAAATTCTCTCAATTTTTGTGATTGCAAAGACACTTTTTTGCTTCAACTTCTTGATTCTTTTATAGATTTGATTTGCCTTCAACTTCTACAAGGAAAGGAATTACAAATCCTTTTCCTTCTTGAACTTGTCTATATTTACTTCTTTCCTTATTTGACTTGAATTGTAATTTCTTTATTTCTTTCCTTCTTTGGCTTGGATTGCTACTTTTTTATTTCTTTCCTTCTTTATTTATTTCCATATTTGTTTCCTTCTTTTCCTTTTTTACAATTCTGCACTTTTTCTTCTTTGCCTCAATTCTTTTTCTTCTTCGCCTCAATCTCTCATAATTGTACACATACGACACCATGCCTTCACTTTATCAATCATCAAAACTATTTTATTTGTTCTCCTACTTCCCAACATTTTCCCCCTTTTTGATGATGATAACCAATGATTTGTTACACATCAAGACTCTTTGTTAGTGATCAAAACTTCAATTCTTTGTCATCCATCAAAACTACAAACTTCATGTTTTCTCATTCCCCAACAATGACGATTAAACATCTCATACATAGGTTATGAATAAAATCAATGCTAAAAATAGATAATATTTGAAGGAAGACCAAAAGTATACCAATATTGTAAACATGGGGGACTATTAGTGCTCTATGTGAAAACTGAAAGATCACTTTAAGCCTTAACCCAAAGAAAATGGACTATTTTGATCCTTTCTTCCAATCAAACTCTAGATCTTTTATCTTACTTCATTGATCCATAAATCAGAGATAATTTTCCTCATTAGCATACGAATTTAGCTTTAACCCGAAAGTTCCATGAAACCACCCATGACGGGGTAATAACTTGAAAAAAATGAAGTAACTTATGGATTAACATATTTAATTACACTCATATTGTAAACACATTTTTTTTACTGTGTATCATTAAAAGATAGATTCAAAATTTAAAATTTTCTTGATAAAATTTTTTAACACTAAAATCATTTTACTAATAAAATAATAAATTTATAATTTGATACATAATTCAATAAATTTAATATATAAAATAAAATATTATTTTTTTATACACTTTATCAAAAACGAATGACCCCTTGGGTGTTAGCTACTCCTGATTCCTCCAATAAATTCGAAAAGGGACCCCTCCCCCCTGTTCCAAACAACTGTATATGTTTGTATTTATATTGTCAGGGGGAGCGGGAAGAGTTCTACTACAAGTCTTTTTTTTTATTTTTGGTTCAAATAATATTGAGGGATATGTCTTTTGACTATATGTTTGGGTTTCATATAATAATTTTTTTTTTACTATTATATTTTGGCGTGACATATAATAGTCTGACGAATAAATCTTTAATAGAATCTGGAAGCCTGTTTGTCATTTGATAATGTATTAAATTAATCATAGTCCCATTTGTTGGACTCTTTCATTTTCTTGTCCTTTTGATGCCCCTCTTCAAAGTTTATTATGAGATGGACAATATCGTTATATTTTTTGTGCTCCGTGCATTCCACACCTAAATTCCTTCTTTTTGGCCTATGGTGATGCTCCCATTTTTCTTATTTTTTAAAACGCCCATCCACTGTGTAGTATATACTAGAGCTTCATGGGACAAGGAAATTATTGCATAATATGTAGAAAATCAGTCACATTTTCTTGAAATTTGCTGACTCAAAATATTGTCTAGTTATTTATATTTCGATAAAATACATGATTTTTTTAAAAAATGAGGTTAAATTATTAATTTTATTTTTGAACTATTGACAGCGTTAAAAACATTCATTTACTTGACTAACTATTACAGTCCATAACCTATTTGACCTTTTTTTAACAGAACTTAAATGCATCTCAATTTTGCAACAAGAGTGGAATGAACCTCTAAAATCTTACCGAATTTTGGAGTGTTTTCAACATTTCTATCGGTTTTGTTTTAATCATGTTCCTACAAGAGCTTGAAACCACTTGCTATGTCATGATGTGACAGATCAAGGTGTATCGGGGCATATCTAAGATTATTAGGCTAGTAGAGGAGTATTTTTAATTAAGAAAGTCAAAAGTCAGGGAATATTTGCGAAAATGAAACAACTAATCTGCATCAATCAAGTTCAGAGGTATTTTCAATCATTTCACTCCCATATAAATGACATAGTTTTTAACCAGCAACATGGCATTACTACTTCCTAATGAAAAACATTTTTTCATTCCCAACTAGAGGAGAGTGTTAGATTTAGTTGAGTTGTACATTTTAAAAGCAGTTAGAAGGTTAAGTTAAGCCAGAAGAATGAAGATTTAGGAAGTGATCAGTTTCTACATTTTAATAAAAATATTACTAGGTGATTCCTTTTTATTTGTTGTAGCTTTTATGGACAAAACTAGTTAAAACCAATTGCTTTTGCAGTAGATGATAGACATCTCATTAAATTAATTGAGATGCGTGTAAACTAATCAGTAATATTATGCAGGTATATGAGGATAGACCTGAACAGAATGCAATGACTACAGAAAATTCACATGGTAACCAAAAATCAATATGTAATGGATTCTATATAAAAAGTTAAAATGTGGGGACAGGAAACCAAAGATTGAAAAATGGAAGAAAGGTAGAAGTAGGGGTAAATTGTCAGTTTGCATTTGGTTGGCAATGAAGAAACCAAAACAATAGTGAGTCATTATATTAAAGGAGATGGGCCATTAGTTTGTAATGTTTTAAATGCTTTATTTTAAGCAAAAGAGAGAGGGGGCTTACATTCAAAGTGCAGTGAATGCAGCCACGTCGACGCAGAGAAGCTGCAGTAAGTACTACTGGACTTGTATTTGAACAGGATTTGTATGTATTAACACTGAATGAGCTGGCTAATAATTATTTTCTTTTCAATTTCTCGTCTGATATTCGAAGCTCATTAAAGCTTCAATTAAATTAGAATCACGCATTGTAGGATTCTTTAAAAAATAATGTTCTTTACAAAAAAAAGTTTCATATACAAAATTTGAATTTGAAACTTGTCGTTAAGAAGCAAACCCATATTGATCGCTAATAATATAATACTAAAAAAGGGACCACGTTATCTTCAATCTCTAAGTGCAACTCCTTTGACCTATTAAACTAGGTCCCCTATACAACAAAGGCGGCATAAAAAAGATTCTTTTTAAATATAAACGGTGTTGAGTGATACTCAGTTTCTCCTAATTAATATGGTATTGAATTTGAGTTAATATATAAATATATCTTTTTAACAAAAAAAAAGAACTAAAAAAACATTCATAGTAGTGAACTTAATAGACCAATCATTATGATAATATTCTATTAGAAAATTGAATTCCAATCGTATAAATAATTTGATGATCCAGGGGACTTGAATATGACGATAGGTAATAGGAGATTCAGTAAATAGACTAACAAGAAAATGTAGAGCACTCCCAAAATTTACAACAGAAAGAATGTATAAGTACACATTTAAATTTGTATAGAAATTACAGTAAATAAGTAGACATACGTGTCTTACATGACGTAACACCTATAGGAAGCAACGTAGGACACAAAATTTTCATGTAGGACGGATGTGTCTATTTGTTCAATTTTTACAAATTTAAGTATATACTTATGCACATTCAATATAAAAGGTCATAATTGCTTGCTATCGTCAACTGAAGGGTCTTACTTATGTATTATATATGCGGAAAAGGCTCAAAAATATTCTTAAACTATTCGAAATAGCTCAAATATACTTTATTTCGGCTCAAAACTACCCTTCCCGTCATATTATTGAGTCAAAAATACCCTTCTTATTAATGGAAGTTGTTAAATGCCACGTGGATGCCACATTGCATGCCAATAGGATTCCACTGCCACGTAGACTAAATACAAAGGATTAAAAATACCCTTAAACTATCCAAAATTAGTTCATATATATCCTTAAACTATATTTCGGTTCAAAATTACCCTTCCCGTTAAACTATTAGATCAAAAATACCTTTTTTATTAACATAATTTGTTAAATGCCATGTAGATGACACATTGCATGTCAAAAAGGTTCTACTGCCACATATACTAAATCCCTAAATCCTAATTATTTCCCCCCTCATTTCATTATTTCAAAAATGATATATTCACCCGTTCTCCCTCATTTCGCGGCTAGGGTTTCATACTTTTCATCGTGGATGGGTTTCAAAGTGGATATTCATACTTCTAGGTTAGTAAATATTTTTTCTTATTTATTATGTTTACGATTTCAAATCATGATCGTTATTTCACAACTTTCCCCTAATTTCGCAGCTAAAGCTTCGTAGCTTTCTTCGAGGCTGAGTTTCAAAGTGGATATTCATGGTTGTACGTTAGTAAATATTTTTCTTATTTTATTACAGTTACGATTTCAAAGTATGATAGATAGAATTTCACAACTTTCCCGTCGCTTTGCGGCCAAGGTTTCCTAACTTTCTTAGGTAATGAGTTTCGAAGTGGATATTTGTGGTTGTAAACACAATAAATCAGAAAAACGTTTACTAACCTATAACCACGAATTCAACTTTGAAACCCAGCGACGAAGAAAACTATGAAACCTTAGCCGCGAAATGAGGGAGAAGGGGTGAATCGTTTCTGGAAAATAATGAAATGAGGGAGAAATGGGTAATTAAGACTTAGGGATTTAGTCAATGTGGCACGTGTGGAATTTAACAATTTCCACTAATAAGAAGGTCACTTTTGACATAATAGTTTGACTGAAAGGGTAGTTTGAGCCAAAATATAGTTTAAGGATAAATATGAGCTATTTCGGATAGTTTAAGGGTACTTTTGACCCTTTTCCTTTTATTCTATGTGGCAGTGGAAATCTATTGGGGTGCCATGTGTCATCCACGTGACATTTAACAATTTTCGTTAATTAGAAGGACATCTTTGACCCAATAGTTTGACGGGAAGGATAGTTTTGAGCCAAAATGTAGTTTAAGGATATATATAAACTATTTCAGATAGTTTAAGGATATTTTTGACCCTTTTTCGTTACGTATATGTTATTTATTTTTGGTCATGGAAAGTGCTTTTATGTGTTGGTTTTAGTTGATCCTTATTTTTCTAAGATGTGTCATTGGTTTGATTCTTCCATGAACCTTTTTCTTTTAACAAAGTAGATTCGAACCTAGGTCCTAGAGGCATGCAGAGTTAATGCTTCAATTACGAATTCGAACAAAGTTTAAAGTTGTTTAGCCCAAATATATATATATATATATATATATATATATTTTTTTTTTTTAAATTTGATTGACCTATTTTAGCTTGAGAATCGTTTAAAAAATGTAAAAAAAATGATTGAATTTTTTGATTTGAAATTAGAGATTTTTAAATATATTAAAATGTCATTTAGTGTTATGACTAAAGTTGAAATCAAAGATTTGTTAAAAAAATTCCTTATTAAATGGACTAAAAGAAATTAAAAATATGTCAAATAAATTAAAACATTTAGAGTATTTATATTAAAGATCCATAGATTATATACAAATTATTAAAAGAAATATTGGAAATACTCCTGAACTTGATTTATTAGTTTCGTCTCTGAACTATTGACAACTTTAAAAACACTATGTTGCTTGACTAACTAAACAATCTGTCACGTGACATGACAAGTGGGATCTCAAGCTCTTGTAGGAGTATGAGACTCTTAGTAAAAAAAAACTAGAGAAGTATTGAAAACACCTCTAAACTTTGCGAGAATTTAGAGATGTATTTTACTTAAGTTGTAAGATTAAGGTGTATCTAAGTTCAGTTAGTCAAGTTAAACTGATATTTTTGAAGCTATCAATAGTTCAGGAATGAAACTAATAATTTAAAACGTTAACAACTTTAAAGAACTCAATTCTCAAATTCATATAATTAAAATTTTACCTCCACCTTTTTTCGAACCCCAACCTTCTAATAAGTAAAAAGTGCAACCAGGAACTGGGGCGGAGCACACTATTTACAGAGGCGGACCTACATTGATCAGTGAGGGTGCACATGCACCTGATAACTTTTCAAAATAATATATATGCATATATATATATATATATATATATATATGAGAGAGATACCTTAAGTAAAAATTATATAAATAATCTTGCACTTCATTAAATAAAACTTCACCTAGCCGAGTTGGTTGGAGCTGCTACTATTGCCCACCATGCCGTGGTGCACCCCAATCTTTAAATTGTGAATTTGTTTGTGACTATATATATATGGTTAAAATGATTATTTTATTTATAAATAATAGTTATCAAAACTCATTTGATTACTTTGTATATTTATCTCTATAAATTTTTACCTTTTTATTAAATATTTTGACTCTACCACCGCGGTGAGAATATTAGACAAACATATTCTTCTGGTCAAGTGGTGTCCGACTTCGAAATCCACATGGTGTTTATAATAATAAGATCAACAGCTTTTGCAGATATACTATCTAGCTTTTGAACTAAGACATGAGGAGTCAAAAGTAAAGTGGATTGACTAACACCTAAAGCTAATTAATACGACTACACCTCCATATATAGATCACTAAAATAAAAAGCTACTTAAAGTACACAATGGATTTACAACTCATCTAACTTGAGAGTTCCTCGAGCTATTCACCATTATTTCCATTCTCTATTGCGATAAAGTTTCGATGGAAAAATTTTGGTATGTGTGCGAGTTAGATAGAAGCTAAAGACATATTGCTTAATTTAGAATACTTTAGTAAGGGAATATTTGACCATTTTTAGTAAGATAATTTGATTAATTAAGGGCTCTTGTTAAATTAACAATATATTTGGATAAAGTATTGAACCTAGTTAGGAACATATATGAACTAAATAATTAACAAAAGGCCTATTTGTTCAATTTTCAACTATTTTAAAGGCTTGGAAATCGGAACCCTTAAACACCTTGTGGATTAATTAAAACTTGAGTTATTAGATTCATGCTAGTTTGTAGTATTATAACTCTTACCTGATTTTAGATTTCAAATACTTGTGTTTGGCACGTCCTCCTGACTAGCATGAATCTAAATAATCAACTCTCTAGGTGGTACAATATTCAATAAGATCGCATTGAAATTGTAGTAGATTTTATTGCAAAGTTAATACAATTGCTTCGTTTATTTTTATTTTTCTTTGTGGAAACACGATATAAAAGAAGATCAATCAGTAAGAACATATCAAGAAAACAAATTGACACACTAAATAACATATGCATTTGGGTTGTTAATGTTTAGTCTTTAACTTTTTTTTTCAAACTTCTACTGATAAATAATGAACCTATTGATATATGACCTTCATTAAGTATCTCATACCAAACACAAACTCAAATACCGTATTTCTATGATTTTACTCTCAATACCTAATAATTACAGATACTAGATTACCTAAAATCTCGGTTTGGTTTAGTATTTTGATTTTCGGAATTTTACTCCCAACCCTATTTAGATCTCTTCTTACTCGTGTTTCTCTCTATTTTAGTATATCTGGTAGCAAAAATGCATGTGTGTATGTGTATCAACTTGAAATATATAATTATTTTAAACTGTAGAAATAATTAATAAATATGAATAACTTTTCCAAAATTATACTTTGACTTAAAAATCGAAGTTTGCAATGAAGCGTCAAAATAGATCGACTCAGCCCAAACTCAATCTAACTTAACTATCCGTCTTTTCATATCGAAAGGGCCTAACACAATATTAACCCAAATTATCCTGTGGAGATGTGTAACCCAATATCTAGGCCCACTTCGGTAGATTTATAGAAATACTACTATTTAAGTTTCATAATCATCAAGAAGAAGTTTGTAAAAAAAAAAATTACCGACCAACATTAAGTAACGAATTGGTGGGTAAAACTTGTTTGGTTTTGCTATAAGGATTTCTATACAAATTTTGAAAATTCTTTTATTTGGGTCATACTGAAATTCTAATCGATGAGTGACTTATTTTATCACGAGTACTAATGAATTACTAGGATTTGTGTATAAATCCACAGAATTCGAAGTGAGTTTTGGGTGTGTGTAGTTGTGATTTTAAAGTTTAAATTCATCTATCTAGTAAGTACTATTTTTAAGCGTGACATCTATTATAAAATTACTTTTACTTTTACCTTTGATTTGATTAATTAACAAAGATGATTTCCGTACAGAATACTTAAAAGTAAATAGCAACAACATTACAACCTTAAGATTATGGGTTGAGGGAGACAAATGGGTGTAACCATTGACCAGTAATTAACTTTTTTGATGGATTTTCATGTGCAAACGTTGTTGTGCATACTTGACCAGTTTCTCTACTTCTTTCTTGTTATCAATGAATCCTGTATGATCAGCATCAGCATCCTTCATAACACGACGAGCCTTCCATGAGCTAAACCACATGTGTAGACTCTCAAGTGCCTCTGTTAATTCTTCAGTGCTAATACGCCTATCATGATCCATGTCGAATTGCTTAATCCACACCTTGAATTCTTGTACTGACATATCCCTATCAGGCTGCTGCACTGGAACCTCGAAACAACTCATTATAGCCATTTGTTCCTTCTCTTTTAGTTAGTTAACAAAGAAAAAAAATTGAACTTGTACAGAATGTGATGCCGTGTTCTTGCAACTTCCTTTGTATAATAGGCTAACTTTACAAGTGCTATAATATCTAATGGGCATCTTTTGCTTTTTGACTTACTTCTACATGAATTGATTCAATTCACACTAGCTAATAATATGATTTATTTATTTTTCATTTGTAGATTTGAAATGATAGTGATTCTACAAACTTTATTCTAATTCCACTAGTAGGAAGTAAAGTAAAAATGAAATCTTTCCAGAATGCATTTTAAAAAGTTTGAACAAAGACACAAATATTCTTGAATACAATCCCGGTTCACCACAATTAGTGCAACTTGATCTTAGAATCAAGTCGACTTATCATGTTGAAGTGTGTAATCATCTCATCTAAAAGCTTAAGCGGTTAGAAAAATCAAGTATGTGACCATCTCATTTAAAAGCTAAAGTTGTTATATTGAGTAAAACTTTAAGGGATCGTTTGGTTGGGAAAAAGTTAATCCAGGAGTAAGATATCCTGAGTTTAGTTATCTTGGAATAACTTATCACTTACACTATGATATAAATGGTGGGAAAAGCTATCCCAAACATGGCAACCAAACAAGATATAAAAACCGTATCCCATCATTATTTTTCTATCCCATTACTATTTATTTTTATCCCTCACACCAAACAACCTCTTATTATTTATTTATGTTCTCAACACATTCTTTCCTAATGAATCGATTTCCAAATTGGCCAGCTCGATTTGCTTGAGAAGGAAAGATTGTTGATCAATTCATTTCCTCGACTAATGTGAGACTCTAGCACTCAATGCACGCCAAGATTGGTCATGTGAAGAAGTGAACTTCAACCAGACTCAACCCTAAAGGCGTTAGATCATGGGTCTTCATGTGGCATGACATTCATAATCCATGTAATGCTTTAATTTGGTACACCCTCAACCAGAATCACTATTTTTGGTTTCTCACAAACCTAATATCCTGGAAAATGAGTTATCGCGTTTCTATCTCAAAACAAAATCAAAATATTACATAAGTTAAATACATCTAGTGCTAGAATTGTAAGCTATATATTTCTTGGATGTCTTTTTTGAAACTTAATCAGCATAACAAACTCAAACATAGAAAATTGGACACTTTATTGCCTTAAGAAAACGGATCGAGACTATAGATATCTGCAGCTATTGTATGACATTACTACATTGTTTTCGTGTACTTAGACAACGACTCTCAGACGAGCTTCATGGTACGCGTCATCATGGTCACGAATTCATCCATGTCTATAAGTCCATCCCCATTAGCATCAACACCTCTGACCATTTTCTTGCAACTCTCTAAGCTACATTTTTCTCCCAACATTCGTTGAACTTGCAACAATTCCTCTGCACTAATTTTACCATCGCCATCCAAATCAAACGCCTTGAAAGCGCTTTTAATATCAGTTGAATTCACACCACCTTCGAGACTTTGCACTCTCATGAACTCCTCAAAGTTAATGAAACCGTCCCCATTAGTATCTGCAGCCTGAAATGCATCATCAACTTCATAAGATTTCGTATTTCCTCCACCATTGCTCATCATCTTCATCGCCGATTTGTATTCCTCTTTAGAGATTTTTCCATCTTTGTTTGTGTCAAATTTGTCAAACACTCTTTTCATTTCCTCCAATTTTGGACTGAAATGAACCAAAGACGTTGTGCTTGGCGTTTGCTTTACCTTTGATAGGTGAAGTGATCGCCTTGATTCAGACATCGACTTTTTGAAACTTGCGTAACGAAAATAGAGAAAATTTGAAGTACTACTATTCGACATGTTATATGGTGAAGTAATTTTGATGTTAAAATTTGCAAGACTAACTGTGAATATATATAGCTTTAAAAATTAGGTACATTAACTTGCTTTGTGCAATACAAGAGCGCACTCAGATATCTATGGGCCAGAAAGCTTTTAATGTTCTTTAATTTATTCTCAATTCACCACACAATATGATAAAAATCCTCTTTTCATTAACAAACTACACTTAATGTAATATTCAGTGAGATTAGTAATCTAAAATATAAGACAACTACTAAAAGTGATGATAACGGTATAACGATTTAACGGGCCTTGGGTATGGAGAAAATCTGTTTGAAGCGTCACCCCAAAATGGGCCCTGCAGAACTGGATCTGGCTATAATCGGAGTACTAATATGTGGGCTCCAGACACCGGATGGGATAAAAAAAACGATTTAACGGTATTGTTACAATGAATGTTTAGTACTAGTGTGCTATAAAGCTTGGGCATATATTCTACAACTAACAAACTTCAATTTTACTACTTCAAATTAGACGAACCTCTAAGGGGATTCAAAGAATAAAAAATAACTCCACTCCTTTCGTTGATGCCAATATCCACTGAACTTCCAAATTATCCTTCTTATCAGCCGGCCATAAAGTATTTTAGAGGCAAAAGATGCTAAAAGGAAAAAAATAGCTTCAAAAAAGTTATGCAATAGCTAGGGCAAGTATTTGTGATATGACATTTATCAAGTTTATTCGTTCCTATTAGTGTCACTTCATCAAATATGTGCATAGTTTTGTTTCGTTGATATTCTATCGTTGGGAAATGATTAATAGCTGATTTTGGAAGACCACGGCAATAACCACAAACTGAAACATTTCGCTGACTCTCATAAATTAACATTGTCTAATTTTATTCTTTTTAATGATATGAAGTGATTGGCTCATATTTTTATATGGTATACTGTCAAGTTCATTTTTATTTGAGCTCCTGATCCACGCTTTAGTTTGGCCTGATCATGAAGGACGGTGTTGCAATGGATTAACGTCCCACATTAGTTGAAGAATGACTAAAGATTTGCTTAGGTGAACTTGAGAAATCCTCATTTCATGTGTTAGCTTTTGGGGTTGAGTATCTTATTCATGTCTCTCATCTTCACATGTCTGAACTATTTTAGCTTTTTTTTGGGTATCTTATCCTCAACCAAATCTACTCCAACATTATCCTAGATACAGAAAAGGGTCAAATATACCCTTAAACTATCTGAAATAGTTTATATTTACCCTTAATTATATATTTTGGCTCAAAACTACCATTTCCGTCAAACTATTGGGTCAAAAATGCCCTTCTAATTAACGAAAATTGTTAAATGACATGTGGATGCCACATGGCACCCCAATAGATTTCCACTGCCACATAGACTAAAAGGAAAAGAGTCAAAAATACCCTTAAACTATCTGAAATAGCTCATATATATCCTTAAACTATATTTCGGCTCAAAACTACCCTTCCCGTCAAACTATTGGGTCAAAAGTGACCTTCTTATTAGCGAAAATTGTTAAATTCCACATGTGCCACATTGACTAAATCCCTAAATCTCAACTACTCATCTTCCCCTCATTTCATTATTTTCCAGAAACGATTTCACCCCTTCTCTCTCATTTCGCGACTAAGGTTTCATAGTTTTCTTCGTCGCTGGATTTCAAAGTGGATATTCGTGGTTATAAGTTAGTAAACTTTTTTCTTATTTTATTGTGTTTACAACCACGAAAATTCACTTTGAAACTCAACTCCGAAGAAAGTTATGAAACCTTGGCAGCAAAATGACGAGAAAGTTGTGAAATTCTAACTATCATACTTTGAAATCGTAAACGTAACAAAATAAGAAAAAATATTTACTAACCTACAACCATGACTATCCACTTTAAAACTCAGTCCCCAAGAAAGCTACGAAGCCTTTAGCTGTGAAATTAGGGGAAAGTTGTGAAATCCTAACTATCATGCTTTGAAATAGTAAACATCATAAAATAAGAAAAAATATTTACTAACCTACAAGCATGAATATCCACTTTGAAACCTAGCCATGAAGAAAAGTATGAAACTCTAGCTGCGAAATGAGGGAGATCGGGTGAATATATCATTTCTGAAATAATGAAATGAGGGGGGAAGTAATTAGAATTTAGGGATTTAGTCAACGTGGTAGTGGAACCTTAGTAACATGCAATGTGACATCTACATGGCATTTAACAACTTCTATTGATAAGAAGGGTACTTTTGATCCAATAGTTTGACGGGAAGGGTAGATTTGAGCTGAAATATTATTTAAGGGTAAATATGAGTTATTTCGGATAGTTTAAGGGTATTTTTGACCCTTTCTTTTTAGTCTACGTGGCAGTGGAATCCTATTGGCATGCAATGTGGCATCCATATGGCATCTACATGGCATTTAACAACTTCCGTTAATAAGAAGGGTACTTTTGACCTAATAGTATAACGGGAAGGGTAGTTTTGAGCCGAAATAAAGTTTAAGGATATATATGAGTTATTTCGAATAGTTTAAGGGTGTTTTTTTATCCTTTATATCATGATTCCTAATACTATTCTCCTAATATGTCCATGCATCCACCATAACATCCTCATTTCTGCAACTTTCACATTTTGAGACAACACTCAACTCCATACAATTATAAAGAATTGATCTAAATCTTACCATCACTCTATAGATACTTCCCTTAAATTTTGGTGGCACCTTTGTATCACTTAAGACTCTGAAAGTAAATTTCTATTTCATCCACCTTACACCATATGATAGATGACATCCCCTTCAGTCTCTCATAAACCTAAAATACTTGAAACTGATGTATTGTTGGATTTTAAAAAGGTGTGAATGGAAAATGAAAAGTTGCGACTTTTATGAAGAGTTGTGACTTTTATGCAATGTTGCGACTTTCATAAAAAGTTGTAACTTTTATGGAAAGTTGTGACTTTTATAAAAGGTGACGACCTTTCTGAAAGATTGTGACTTTTACAAAGGTTTGTGAACTTTCCGATAAGACACAATAAGAACCTTTTTGCACTATCCTTTGTTTTCTATAAATTGAGGAATTTCCTCTCATTTTAATAAAGAATGCATGGACTTCTTCTAGTATTCTAAGTGTACTTTACTGCCGTTGAGTGATTCGCTGACACCGGAGTTTTTGGTATCTATACATTGGTGATTGAGATTATTTTACCCTGATAGGTCATATTCCAAATCAAACCTCGGATACTAGAGGAAAATAATTTCCTTAAGGGGACACTGTTAGGTCAGTGAACTTGATCTTTTTCCTATTAAAAATTTTCCAGATTCTGGTACGTGTTTTACTAATTTTAGATTTGTGAATTAATTTCAGTTCTTCTATTCTTTTGTTCTTCACCGGTTCATTAAACTTGGTAACTTCGTGTTTATGCAAAGTTTGTTGGAATCAATAAGATTCTTTAGACACATATTAACAACAATTCTTCTTTAAGAAAAATATTTCGTATATTTTTTTTTAAAATCTGTTTTTGATTCTAGTTTCGCTACTAGTTTTAATTTTCTAATTGTGAAATGTTCTTAAACTTTGTTGTCTTACAGAGATGTTCAAAGTTTTGTTGTAAGTATGTTTGAAATACAAGATGAACAACAGAAACTTCATCTCTCATAAATGACGTGCGTATAAACAAGCTCATGTCTTATATTACTAAACGTGATCATTTATTTAATTGAAAAGTTTAAAGTATTGGAAATCTCTTTTAAGTGCTAAAAGTGATTTTGTGTTTTGGATAAAAACTTGAAACCAAAAAATAAGTAGAAAATTTATTTAATATAAAGTGTTGATAAATTGTTTTTTTTTTTTTGTTAAAATGAACTTTATCCTTAAATTTGTATCTTTTGTTAAAGTGTGGAGGAACGATGGATATAATTTTTTGTTTTGTTTTGGAAAGTGCTTTGGGAACTAAAGTAAATCTAAAAGAAAATAGTTATTTTTTTTCCAATTAAAAAAGGGTAACACAAAAATAAGCACGCTAGAAGGAGGGCTTGAACCTCCGACCTTGTGGTTAACAGCCACACGCTCTAACCAACTGAGCTATTCCAGCTGATGACTAAATTGTACATTGTAAGTTATATGTAATATTTGTTTCTGGACATCAAATTAGGAACATTATGTCCAACTTTAATCTGGTATAAAAATTATAGTGTAGTAATTTGTTTTGGAGAAATAAATTGACAAAATAGTTACTTATGTTTGAAGGTAGGGTTTTAATAGTTTATGAAATATTGAAAAAGCATTTTTTTTCTTTTATTATTTATAGTTATAAAAAATTAAGAAGGTATGATTCCATCAAATATTTAATAAATTTCGATGAAGATTAGACGTTCCTCCTTTAACAAAATCAAAAAGATGATTGTTCCAAGTACTACTCCATATTTAGAGGAAACTCCCACCGTTTCTTGTTGCTTATCAAATTTTGACTTGACACATCTATTAAGAAATATTGATTGGTATAGTAAGTTTATTATTTTCCCCTATTATAGTTTATATGATGTCAAATATATTTACTCACTATCTTTAAAAAAAAAAACATTAACTCGTTAATGAATTGAGGGTATATAGGAAAAAAATAAGTTGTTCTTTTTGAATTCGTCAAAATGACAATTGAAAATGGACATCAAATTTAAAATATTTGACAAAATAAATAGAGATGAAGGAAGTATTAAGGACCTTTTTTTTCTTTATTTTCTCTTTTTATTCTAGACAAATTAAACGCTCGCTATTTCATTTACAATCAATTTTTTTTAATGCTCATTTGTAATAATAACAATATCATTTTTTATATTATATTTTTTGTAATTACTTTCTCCGTTCACTTTTACTTGTTACACATTAACTTGACACATTCATTAAGAAAGTTATAATTGATATAGGTATTTTACTAAACTATCACCTATTAAATGATGTCTTGAAAAATGATTTAAAAAATAAATATTTAATATTGAAGATAAACTATTGTCTTTTCTTAATATGTCAAAAGTACTGACAAGTGAAAATGAAAATCTATTTTAAGAATAAGTAACAAGCATACACTGAGGAAGTATATTCTACTTATAATAACAATGACTTTTATTATAATATTAATCACTTGGTAAAATTTTCTTCTAAAACTGTCATACTCAGATATTGTATAACAAATATTTATAAGAAATTTATTGATTGTAAAATACAATATTAAAATAATTTTGATAATCATTATTAAAGCTTACACCTGATCAAAAGAATAGTGATCATTGTACAAGAGACAACAGATTAAAAAGTTACTTGTTAAGCTTTTAGACAACTTAAGGAAAAATATTGAATTATCATTTTGCTAAAAGCTTGGACAAAATTTTCGTTCATTCGAACAATATATCATTACTAAGTGTTTGAAATATATGAAATAACCTACGATTATAAAATTACAATATTATATTTGATTTTGTGAATTTTTAATTAATTTTAAGCACGAATGATATAGCTGGTCATGGATTTATTAGTAATGTGTTAGTCTTTTTTCTTTTTAATTAATGAATATGAAATCAATTGAGTTTTAAAATTTAACTAGAATTTTGTTTTGGTTTACAAATTAAAGTACAACAATAATAAACTGAAATTTTTAGACAAACATTATCATTATGGAGAGATTTAACACTATATATAGTGATTCAAAAGATGTTTAATTACTTCATGATTTAATTATTTCAAAGATAATTGTGAATCCCTCTATTTAAAATTCCATCCATTTTAATTTGTTTTGTCTAGTTTGGTTTGATTAGAAATTTAATAAATATTTTTTGTAATCTGATAGTTTTATATTAAATATATATATAGAATGTATTAAATTATCTTTTTAATCTATGATCTTAAACATTTTATGAGAAAATCATGAGGCATTATAAAATCTAAAAACGTTATTTAAGGTTTGGACTATAAATTTACATCTTCCCCTCACTTATATAGCATACTTTTCATTCAAATAACTATTATAAAATCAAGCTCAAAATAGTCAAATAATAAAGAGATGAAATGAAACGAAAATGAATGAGAGAATTCTTATTTAAATGTGTCTTTCAAATGGTAAGTAATATCTATATTTATAATGTTAAAATAGAACTCCATAAAATTATTAAACTAGTAAATATATAATTTCCCCAAAATATTCTTTTATCACCTTGAAAGTGCTCACACATGAATTCAACTAATGACAATACACTAAATTTATAACATTAGCTATATTATTCATAGTTGTAATAACTCAAGCGCCGAAGCTCTGCAAATTAAATTCTTACTCTTTTATAACGTTATATAACATTACGCCATAAAATACTCCATACGAATTACTTTTTTCTTTGTAATTTATCGTCCTTACATATAATTTTAAGGGATAATGCCCAAGTACCCCCTCAACCTATGCCTGAAATTTCAAAGACACACTTATACTATACTAAGCTCCTATTACCCCCTGAACTTATTTTATAAGTAATTTTCTACCCCTTTTTAGCCTACGTGGCACTAGTTTGAAAAGAAAAGTCAACCATCGTTGGGCCCACAAGATAGTGCCACGTAGGTCGAAAAGGAGTAAAAAATTATTAATAAAATAGGTTCAGGAGGGTAATAGGACTTTAGTATAGTATAAGTGTGTCTCTGAGATTTCGGGCATAGGTAGAGGGGGTACTTGGACATTATCCCTAATTTTAATTATTCTCTTTAGCAAGTTATACAACTAAAAGAATATAATGTTTAATTTTAACAAAATTCACGTGTCATTTCCTAATACAAAGTAAATTGTCATTCTGAATGACCAATTTAGGAGTAAGCATATATTTAACTATATTTAGTTATTAAAAATCAAATTATTAAGTTCATATATAAAATATTAAAGTAAAATAAGTACTTATGATACAATCTATTTTATTAATTTTTAAAAAAAAAGAAGGGGCGAGGGGTAGCTAAGGAGGGAAGAATACATGGAATTAGGAGGAATGGTCCAAAAAAAGAAGTGTACGCCGTAGTTTCAGGTCTCATAAATCACATGGGTTTGCCCATTCGTTTCGGACAAACTTCTCCCCCTTCTTTATTTATATTCACTCTATTTCAAAATAAAATAAGTGTTTTTTTAAAAATAATATACTTTTTTTCAGTATTTTATGAGATATTTTTAGATTTTGAAATTTAAATAAATTTAAATTTTTTAAGCATTTTAAATTATTAATTATTGTGATTTATAGTACGTTTTACGTAGTTAACAAATATATAAATTTCATTCAAGAAAATTTAAAGATTTCATGTATAAATTACCGATTAAATTTAAACTGTTTGACTTTCGAAAAATAAAAAACACCATATAATTCAAAACAAAAAGTAATATTTTTAACGTACTTGAATCGAGAAATTTCAACCTACCTTTGTAAAATAATGATATGATTTGCGTATATTCTATCTTCCGGAATCGACATATCACGGCTATGTTTGTTGTGGTAGTGAGTGTGAAATGAGACCTTAGGACAAAATGAGTACTATTCTTGTGATCTGACAGGTCAAAAACAAAATCCAATTATAAGCTTAGCAGTAAATTTCTTAGATGACTCACAAAAATCTCAGTTACTCTTCTTCACTGTCAAGGAGAAATACAGTGACTTTTTCTAGTCAAAACGTTTTGCTATCATCATTGAACCCGCCTGCCCCCCTTACATTTACATTTCTCGATTTCTTTCACACCTGCAGATTCTTTCTTTTATTATATTTTTTTCTTTCTTCTTTCCCTTTCTGGGAAAATTCAACAATTACTTTTCTATTCATTAGTCACAACTTCATTTTCTGCCTTTGTATCCAAAAAAATCCTAATTTGCTTTTTTTCCAAATTCAGAGACTAGAAGTTGGCATAAACAATAGATCAACAAAAGTGCAAAGGGTGAGTTTCGCTTTTGCTAAAAGTATTACGCTTTTTGTCCTTTTTACTGCTTTGGCCCCCTTTTGTATCTCGATTTAAATTTGATTGGTTCAAAATTATGTTCACCAATAAATTCTTCGCACTTGTGCTTTTCAGCCAAGGGTATTTTATTGGAAACAAATTTCGATTCGAAAGATTACACTAGGTATGTTGTTGTTTGCTCTTTTCGGAGGAAGGGGTCGGGTTTAAGTGGAGATGAATTTGAATAAAGTTTTGTGTATTTCAGGGGAATGCAATGATAAATTTGATCTGGTACTATTTAGCAATTATTGGTCTTCATTACCCTTTGAGTGGTCCTGAAAATGGACTACAGAAAAAATGACCACAACTTCAACATTACATGAACTTGGCTTAATTAGTATCATCATTATCGATATCATTGCTTTAGTTTTTTGCAATTATTAAAAAAAAATAGCTACGCCTATGGTCTAATAGTAGGTTAAAAAATTAATGTTGGGAAGCTTGAACATTTAAATTTTTTCAAACTAGTTAGGTTTAGTGGTTTATTATCTGCATATTTTATGGGAGTCTAGAATGTTGCTAGACTTTTTTCAATATAGTTTTTAGGTGATGGTTAGTAATCTCATATTTGAAATTATCTCATCCATTTGGCAGGGGAGTTGTAATGTGGCTATAATTAAACATCATGAGGAAACACAATACTTCATTGAGGAATTCAGGTACCTATACTAGCCCGTCGACACCAGAGTATGGAGACGATCATTTTGAAGGATTTCAGAAAGGATGGAGTTCGGAACGAGTTCCCTTGCCAACTAATAGTAGTAGAAGACACATTACTGCTACTGCATTGATGCCGTTTAATAGTGGAAGAGCGTTGCCTTCTAAATGGGACGATGCGGAGAGGTGGATTACAAGTCCAGTATCAGGTTATGCCACTCCCAAGGCTTCTTCGAATGTGCAATTGCAAAAACAGGCCAAGTCAAAAAGTGGACCACTTGAGAATCCTGGTCTAATGTTCATGCCAAACTATTCGCCCTCTGTATTAGTCCATGAAGGTGGAAATAGAAGTAATTTTATAGCAAATTCACCGTTTACAACAGGTGTACTGGTGCCTGATGGATTATCCATTCATTATGGTGTTGGTTCCGGCTCAAGCTCAAGTGCTTTGTATGTTGAGAATAATATGGCTCGAGCAAGCACTGCTCCTGGTCTGTCAGATTTTTTCGCTGAATCTTCATTACCAAGCTCCCAAGGTATAATTTTCTAATTCTGTTTTAGTTTCTTCTGGTTTGGTAGACTAGTTATTGCATACTAATCCTACGCAATTGGATTCATCGTCATAATCAGTTGTTTACTCATAATTTTACTGTTTACACTCTTTGATCTTCATTTGTTTATCAACTTGCACTATCAATGTCTTCTTTTAGTATTATTAGCATAGAAACCTCAACGGTCCTATGGTATGTACGAGTGTAGAAGTGTGTACGTCTATCTTATTTGAATGTTGTTAGTGAACCTTGCATCTGGTCTTTACAACAAATCTTGACTGGAGGAATTAGTCATCTCTCGACTAAAGACTTGAGATGGACTAACTAATCAGTGTCCTATGGATCTTGAAACCTCCCTTGCTTTGATATAAAAATGTAAACTGATATGCACTAGGTTAGTCAAAGAAGGAACTAATGTCAGAATGTGCTAGCAAGAAATCGATAACGTCTCATTAAAAACTGTACGAAATCACAGAAGGAAGGAAATTGAAGTTTATTATCAAAAATAAAAGGAGGGAGGTGGAGGTATTTGAAGTTTCCTAAGGATCAGGTCATGTCAAACTCTATCTTCTGAGAAATTTAGACACAGTTAGCCATTTAGGCACAATTGTATTGCTAGTAGTTGTCTACCTTATATCGAAATATGACCTTACTGTAGTTTTAATGCTTCTTAACGCCTCACACATAACACTCCCGATTTCTTGAATTATAGACATTTTAAGCATTCTTCTTTTCAAAATGTGTTGTGCAATTACCTAGACCATAGTATAAGAAGAAAAATGTTTTCATGGCAAAGTATATCATTGCATTAATCTCTTGCATACAATGGACAGATGATAAGGCTGAAGACACCAAGGAACCAGATTCTATTTCCCCTGTAGTTTCATGTAGAGATATGGCAACACAGATGAGCCCCGACGACAGTACACATTCCTCTCCCAAAGGAAGGTCCCCTTCAATCCGTTCTATAGAGGAGCCGAATGATAAGCGTTCTGCTAAACTTGAGATTAGAGATGTACAGGTAGACAGAGGACCTCCCATATCCGGAGAATTACATAGAAAAGGGGTAAGGAAAACTAGGAAAGACTTACAAGATGCAACTGACTCGAATGTACGCTGGGATGTTGCAGATGCAGAAAGGAGCATGCCAAAGTACGTCTTCATTTCATGCTTTTGATACTTATAATAGTGTAAAAACTACCTATGCTGTCCTTCAGTAAAGACAACCAGCACATCCTTAATGTTTTACCTTTTCTGTTCTGCAAGTTTATCGATCAAACGACTTAGAGAGCTGCTGGCCTACCTAATCTTTACTTCACCAGTAGAGAAGAGAATTCTCTGAATTCCCGCATAGACCCATATTTTCAAAGAATTCAAACATAGAAACAAGTGAAATTTAACTCATGCATCTGCCTCCAGAAGCAAAGCACTGATTTTTCCTTCCGTTTATTTGTAGGCTGCAAAGAGAGGAAGCCAGAATTAATGCTTGGGAGAACTTGCAGAAGGCTAAAGCTGAAGCAGCAATCCAGAAGCTCGAGGTCACATAAATTTTCCACAGATTACTTTCTACTCCTCCGTTTTAATTTGTTCGTCTTACTTTACTTTTTAGTCCGTTTCAAAAAGAATGGCTCTTTTCTTTTTTAGCAACTCTTTAATTTCAACTTTCCACATGACATGGTTAGGACATAGGATTGCAAGTAGATTTTGATACGTTCTACCTATCACCAGAAGATTCAAAAGTGCTTTTTTCTTTCTAAATAAAAAATCAGACTAACAAATAGAAACAAAGGGAGTACTTGTTTTGAAATAGTACAAAACTGACTCGAACTTATCTTTTTTGGATATCAGGTGAAACTATCAAAGAAGAGGTCAGCATCTATGGATAAGATTCTGAACAAGCTTAAAGTTTCTCAGTTGAAGGCTCAAAAGATGAGAGGTTCACTCTCAGAAGGTCATCAAACAACTTCAAAAACACTCTTCCCTTTTCACAAGTTCTTCAAGATCACCTCTTTCAGCAATTGCTTTTACTGTGGTGTCGAATAGTGTTTGGCAATACCTTTCTTGAAAATGCAATGAGCTCGGATCAGTATATGATTCTCGTCATAGTTTGGAGTATATTTCATTCTTGGTGATCAAAGGATGTCATAGAAGACTGATTAAATTCAGTTTTGTCCATGGTGTTGCTAAGTATTCAAACAGTAACACCATCTCTGTGAAAACTGTTTTTGTATATGGTTATAAAAGGAGGTAGCAGTACTGAGGAACCAAATTCTATGAGTACATACCCAAAAGGCCAAAAAGTTCACAGTTGAGATACACATTTGAATATTTTTAAATTTCTAAGTAAGTTATACAATGTTTAATAGCTAATTAGGAAGTAAGTTATTCATATATACCAAAATTTTATGCATTATCTTTGGCTGGATTAGAAGTTTAAATAGCTAATACTCGCATAGCACATAGCTTCTTAGGTCGCGCTCTATTCATTATCAAGCAATAATAAGCTAACAAGAACAACACAAAAGGATTTAAAGAGACAGTAGCAAATTATACAAGGGAGAGAATCAGAAACTATAAAAAGGTAATCCTCTAACTCAATTTATGTCACACATTTTAAATTTTGAATTCAAACGCAAATAAAAGAAAATATTTACGTTGTAATGTTATTAATGAAACATTTGGTTGCAAGCATATAATAGAATAGGATTGCATTGTGTCCAAACATGTAATATTGTACAAATATATACCCATAAATATAGAGTAAATGTCAATAGCGCCCATGGCCTAATGGATAAGGCGCTTGACTTCTAATCAAGCGATTGTGGGTTCGAGTCCCACTGGGCGTGTATTTTTATTTTATTTTAAGGCATCGTTCGGCCCATATATATCACGGCCCGAAAACAAAGAACCAAGATCGCTAATCAGCCCAATAGCAGCTTGGACCATGAAGTCTCATTATTGAGCACTTCAATTCAAACGTAGTTATTAACCCCATAAATATAGTCATTTTTATAAGTTGCTTTTCAAATAAACTTTAGTTAAAATAGAATTTTATCAAATTTGGTGCGTGGATTCACTGAGATACATAAACAAATATTGTTTGTCACTCTGGTATGAATTTATGAAGGGAAAATTGTGCATAATAGCAAATCATTAATTTAAATTAAATGATATTGATATAGTTTGATTTAATTGTATCCTATGTAGCAAACTATTGGTATTTTCGTTTCTCTCTCTGGTGGTATCTCGCTCGCCACTCTCGTTTTGATGGCAGTCTCGCTCGTCACTCTCGTTGATGGCAGTATCGCTCGCCTCTCTAGCTTTTATATAAAAGTAAATGTATAAAATATGTTTGTGTTTGTATAAAGCGAAAGCAGATATCGCTCACCACTCTCCTAGATTTGCTCGCTACCCTCGCCTCTCTCACTTATACTAACAGATTTCGTTTGTATAAAGCGAGAGAAAATTGTATATACCAATGCAAATACATATATTTTTGTCCTATACACTTATAATTATACAATACAAATATTTTCCTTCCCAGTTTTCTATTGTCTTTCTCCCTTTCTCGTTTTATATATACACATATTATACAATTGATCTTTTGTATGCCACAACTTTCTTTTGTATCTGTATAACAAATTATACAATTGCTTTCTTTCCATATGTATAGCGAATTATACATCTTTATTTTTTTTGTATATGTATAGCGAAATATATACATATTTATGTTTGATATAGAGCGTAATTTTACAAATCTTTATGTTTGTTATATGCAAAAGTTAATCATTTATCAATTAGTGATATAAAAATGTAATATAATTCAAACTGTAGAAATAATTAATGAATATGGTAAAATTTTGTGTGTAATTAAGTAGTTTCTCTTAATTTATGCCCACTCCTACTTTATGTAGATATATGCTCTAGACCAAATACAAATCTATAATATTGTAAAATACTGTAGAGAGATGAGACAAAGGACAAATCAACCAAAATACTATACCCACTCATGGATATATTATAGAAACGACTTGTCAATTCTTCTTTCAGTAAATAAAAAAACATGTTCAAGATAGACCTACTAACAGCTTCCGCTGAAGTAATTTATTGTTGCCTAATGGTTGGTAGCTATTTTGTTTTAAATATTTTTTGTCCTAATTTGATTATAAATGACCATGCACAGGACTTAGCTATTTGGAAAGTTCATGATGGGTCCTTAACTGAGTTTTGGGTCTGTTGATGTAACTAATTTCCAAATTCAGGGCTTTCCATGCACTTCTTTCTTTTCCTACACCACTTTTATGTGCACAATATTTACATTTTATAATTCATAAATAACACATTTTTCACTTTTTGTACCCATTCAAATATTCTTTGTCCTCATGTACCTTCAAATTACATCCCTCTATGAGTAAGACAAATAGCGAAGTTTCACCTGTAGAATATTAAACGGGGTGATAATATATACATATACTTCATGTCTAGTTTATAATATAAATGAATCATTGATATTCTTTTTATAATCTAAATATATGATTTTTCAAAGTTCTAGAAATGTGTTAAGTTCTTTTACTACAATTATCCTTTTTCTTAGGGAGATTTTTCACTACTTAAATATGTCAGATAATAACTGTCTCTACTTATAAGGAGAGTAATGGAAAGAATAAAAGGATAATATTGATAAATTACTCTTTTATTAAATGTCTTTGAATACCTTTTTTTTAAGTGTGTCACACCCTCACAATTTAGTTGGCACTAATATTTCTTCCAATTTACCCGTAGAATTATATATCTTTACTTTAGGATTTTGATTGTAGACTAACATTGTAGTTTAATTAAATTGTAATGAATATACCTATAGTTAATTTATCTTGGATATAATTTTGATTGTAATATTTTTGTGATGGCAAATGGGTTAACATAAAATGGATAATAATTCAACGCGCTTATATTTGATATGGGTAAAAATGGATTGGGTAACAAATGGGTTAGACAAAATACTAGTTTATCTATATTTACGAATATTCTCATGAGTAAATACTACGTACTTAAGAATTCGACAGGGAGAAAATATTTTAGTCTTTTTTTTAGATGAAAAATATTGAATATACTTTATTTCGTTATATTGTATCATAAACTAAAAATAAAAAATTCTATAACTTTTTAATATAAAATAAATTTATCTAATTACAAGGGGAATTATTTTTATTTCAAAGTAAATGAATGTGGATTTTTGGACTAAAATATGCTTGATGCACTTTAAACAATGTCCATACTAATACATGATTTGTTTATTTTACACTATATTGTTATCAATATAAATAAAAACTAATAAAAGATATAATTCTAAGCAACAAAAGAAATGTACATTTAATATATATAGATTTTTGGAGGGCCAAAGACTTTCGACTTTTCAATTATAGAGAAGAATAATAATTTTTATACAAGACATTAAAAGAAGAAAAATTACAATATTTTTAGTGATATCATGAATTTTAAGTGAATAAAAATTGAAACCCTAACCCATTTAGATAATCCATAGTTTGCTCATATTTTTATGGGTTAAACATGGGTATCAACTCATATTTTACCCATAGAAAAAATTACTCGCCCAATTCATTAAAATACGATCGAATTGGGCAAATTACAAAAAATATAAACTCATTTTCTGGACACTACGTATGGCCTACCTAGCTGCATGTCCCTATTTAAACAATTGGACATGTGAAATTTCACTTGGAAGGAGGCATGTATATTTAATTTGTCAACATTGAATCGAATTCAAAGGATTCACATATTGCCTCTACTATTTTAGTTTTGACCAGCACCAACCCAAATTGATTTTTCATTTTTAACAATGTCATGCAGGGACTTCTTCAAATGTTTATCACATAAAAATTCCACTAAAAGGGAGGGTTTTAATAAGTGTTTGGATTTAATTCAGTAATTTTTATTTTAATCAACATAAAAGATTAAGACTTGAGATACGATGAAATTCGATTAGAAACATCTTCACTATAAAAAATGATAAAAACAATTCCATGCTCCATTAAAGTGTGTATATATATATATATATATATATATATACATATATATATATATATATATATATGGAGAGAGAGACTAAAATTCAACGTAAAAGATTGAGACTTGCGAGACGATGAAATCCGATTAGAAACATCTTCACTATAAAAAATGATAAAAACAATTTCATGCTCCATTAAAGTGTATATATATAGAGAGAGAGACTGAAATTTCAACGTAAAAGATTGAGACTTGAGAGACGATGAAATCCGATTAGAAACATCTTCACTATAAAAAATGATGAAAACAATTACATGCTCCATTAAAGTATATATTATATATGGAGAGAGAGAGACTAAAATTTCAACGTAAAAGATTGAGACTTGAGAGACATGAAATCCGACTAGAAACATCTTCACTATAAAAAATGATAAAAACAATTCCATCCTCCATTAAAGTATATATAGAGAGAGACTAAAATTTCAACATAAAATATTGAGACTTGAGAGACAATGAAATCCGATCAGTTTGAACATAAAAGAATCAAATAAAATAAGACACTAAAATGCCTCCCTTTTCATATAAGATAGGCGCGTTTATGCACATGATGCGTTTAAACATTTTGAAATAAAATTATAGACTGGTAAAACCTCCAAAGAGATTATATATGTAATTGACAATTAACTATGATTTTTAGATGTATTTTTAGGTCTTATCCCTAATTTATATAATGCGTGGGATGAGGAAAAAGAAGTCATAAACTAAAAAGGGGCATAAAGAGTTGGGATTATATGGGCACCTTCATCTTAAAATTGACACACTTCAACGTTGAGGTAAGCAGACAGGCATACCTCTAGATGGATCTTCTTGGAGACATTAGTATACAAGGGACATATTGGTTAGATGGGACAGACACGATTGAAGACAAGAGTTGTTCATTTGGCCTACAGACAGAGAAAAACAATTGAACATCTCCTTTTTTCTTGTATATACACAAGACAAGTATGAGACGCAAAAGAGAATCTTAATAGTTTAGTTAATTGGCTACTTAAACTTTCACCTTGTTGATGGGGGTTTGATTTCCTGTATTGTAATCCCCTCCACGTTTGCCCCTTTTATATAAAAATTATGGGACACAAAGAAGAGTTTATAGGCTAATACAATTATAGGTCTTCCTAACTTTAGGGTCAATCGAAGATCTAGCACTACGGTCGGAGAGAATGGGCACGAGTGCATAACCTAATAAAATAATATTTTGTGATCCCAGGGAAAACTATCACACTGATTCCACTAAACTTAAAAGTAAATGAAATAAACTGGGATAAAGCAAGCTATCACACTGATTCCACTAAACTTAAAAGTAAATGAAATAAACTGGGATAAAGCCTTAACTAAGCATAGTTAAGGGGATATAAACTCTTGATTTGAAGTTCTCTGGATTCCTAGTCTACCATAACATGATAGAATATGGTAATTTACAAGATGACTTTAGTTGTAATAGTCTATTTCACAATTACATGTATGTATATGCATGTTATTTTGGTCAAACAATTTTGACTATTATTTGTGTATATATATGTATTTATTGTGATGGAACAAAAGGGTCTTCATCGACCAAATTAAAACTGAAAAATAAAAGAAAGCGATAGATCATGAGAAAATCCTCAGAAATTCAAATTACAAAGCACTTAATGCAAGTTGATGAGCAATCCCATACCTACAAGCAAGTTCTATTTGTTGCCCTCATGCAAATTTTGGGAAATTAAGAACATGTGCACATGTAATTGCCCCAGGTGCATTGCATAGACCATATAATATATAGTGTAATATTTATACTACCAAAATTTTGGGTCAGTCACTAGCTTGTAGCATGTAATCTTACTTGCATGATCCTTGTCCATGACTATTGGTGGCCCTACTCTAATTTCATGCCCATCTTGTATTTAGTTATTAATTTTCATGGAAATGGAAAAATCTAAGTCCACTACGTTTGGATAACAATATTTCATTGAAATTGAGAAAGAATTTTGTGAAATTTAAATTGAAAAGGAGTACGTCACTCCAAAGATCGATTAGTTCGTGATTGTTTAAAGTTTATAGATTTGTATTCAACTTATAATGAAATCAAGTTGATATACACTAATAAATCAGTTTGTTAGTCAATTTTTTTTAATAGATACATGCATATAACATGTACTGAAATTTAATTCATATATACATATAGGAACATAGTTTGGACAAAAATTATCAAATTAGCACGTACTTGTAATTTCTAAACTGGGTCCGCCCTTAAATATTTGTAAGTTTGGACAAAGGTCTTTAATCACACTATGGGATGGACTAAATCTAATCCATGTATTTGAGAAAAAAAACGATAATGACCTTTGTTTTAATACAAGGTCATTTTCGTTTTGTATCGAAGAAAACATCCTCCAAATTAATTGATATTGTTCAAAATATAAGGGATCCTACAAATTACATCCTTAGATATTGTCAATTTCCATCTTTCAACTAATAATTTTTAATATTAAATCACATTAAAAATAAATGGAAAAAAATTGTTAAATTAATTCTTTTTACATAAAGCTAAATTCAATTGTAGAAAAAGTTCTCGATACTATTTTTGGCGTAACTCAAAATATTAAATACGAAGGGGGTGATCAGTTGAATATTTTTGGGTATGTTAATTTTTTGACAAATTAAAGTAGAACGATGAAAATTGTTTAACTTGTAAATAATTTGAGGTTGTTTTTTTCTATAAGAATGATATTTTAAAGGATGGACGTAACTTAAGTTTGGAGTATAGTTTAAGAATGATTTTTGCCCAAAAATATAATTAGAAAGGAAGATATAGGAAAATAATAATAGCTTCGATGGAGAACAAAATGCAAGAAGCAAGGTTTAGATGGATCAATTATGTATGAGAAAATGAGATGCAGGCATAACCTAGTGTCAGATGTTGACCAGGGGTGGAGCTAGAACCCCCTTCGATGCGGAAAATTATAATATTTATACGGAATAATGCACAAGTACGGCTTCCTATGTCCGAAATCTCAGAAACACACTTATACTATACTAAGGTCTTATTACTCCTTGAACTTATTTTATAAATAATTTTCTATCTCTTTCCGGCCTAGTGACACTATCTTGTGGATCCAGCGTGTGTTGACATTTATTTTCAAATTAGTGTCACGTAGGCCGAAAAGACGTAGAAAATTATTTATAAGATAAGTTCAGGAGGGTAATGAGACCTTAGTATAGCATAAGTGTGTCTCTGAAAATTTGAGTATAAATTGGGGGGTAATTATGCATTTTCCTATTTACATATGGTTAAAATAATTTTATATATGTATATATAGTAGATGTAGAATCCTCTTTGACTATTTCACGTGTTTATTTCTATAGATTTTAAATTCTTTTATTAAAAATTAATCCTGAATCTGCCTTTCTTGTTGACTATAGATGATTTCAAGAAAGTTAAAAAAATATACCGAATAAATAGTAGAAAAAGGAGGTTAGCCAGGTGATGCAACTACAACTTTAAAAACATGACCTTATATAAAAAATGGTAAATGACAGAGATTAAAATAAGCAAGTAGTAGAACGCTATATTGATTTAGTAATAATAATTAGTAGAATAAAGTAGAGTAGTATTTATTTTGGAAAGCCAAAAAAAGCACAAATTAGATTAATAAATGTAGAAAATTTTATAGGGGTATTAAAGTGATCATAGGTCATATCGTAACAAAAAGGTAAAGAGAATCTTGTGTACACACACGTTAATAGAAGTGGGAGTTTTGGTGAAAGCATCAAACAAACAACAGTATCGCTGCTGCTGCTGTTGCGCCGCAAAGCGAGGAATCTCACAGACTACTCTTTCCTATTTTTCTGGTCATTTCTTATAGTATGCTGCAACCAACCTTAATAAATTAACTTGCTATTTTCATTTACTTGTCTAGATAAATTTTTTGAGAAATATTATAGTAATTAACTTTTTATACTTTTATTAATTCTTTAATACATTTTCAATAAATAAGTGAAAACCAATTCATGCCTATTCTATGATAAAGATAACCTTTTTAACGGACTAAATAGACATATTAATAAATAGTGCTAAAATCTTTATCGGCATTAGTTAAATGACATTAGATTCAATGTCGTTAAAAACTTTAGAAACATATACACAGAGTGTTACTTGCTGCTAAAAATACATAATTAGCGGCAATTAGGCTATTGCACTAATTAATTGTTACTAAAAATCGTTTTTAATATAGTGCTGTAATCACATCAAAATCAAACATATCTAGCAAATATGATCAACTCGGTGTGACAATTGCTCACTATATTAATTAATTTCTTAAAGTGATTTGAGCATTATAAAAAATGATGCCACTACCAAAAAATGATAGTTAAATATATAGTGCTAAAGGGAAGAGCTCAAGCAACACAAGTACTTCGTCCACGACTTGTGCTATATTTTTTATTTTTCAAAAGTTAAATTAACTAATGTTTGAAGCTAAAATAAATTTAATATTTAAAGTTATAATTCTCTTGGTATTTTTCTTTATTCCACCTAAAAGCTTTTCAATTTTTTACACGTAAATCGAAACGAAAAAATTAAACTTACGTCTAAAAAAAGAAAGAATGTGTGGCTCCTAAAGAAGGGAAAGGGTGGATTAATTTGCATGTGAGGAGCTAAGAAAATAGTATGGCGGGGGTCCTTACCTTAATTGGTAGATACTGATAAGTATGAATTATGATTCAAATATATAGCTGTGTCCTCTCTTTTCCACTTGTGTGGGGTTCCTTGCTTTTATTTTTTGTATACATGATAATTAAATAATACTTACTCTTTATTACTTTTAAAATCTATTAAATATACATCTTATTTTTAATTGTCAAAAAAGAATACTGCAATATTAAGTAAATCATTTTCAAATTTATTAGAGATCGTTAGTTTAGATTTCTAAAGAGTAATTCATTACGAGAACCTGGTAAAATAAATATGAAAGTTAAAGGAGAACGCAAAATGTAAATGGAAATTGTAATTTCTTGCTTAGTTATAATGTAGTAATATTTTATTACTTTATTAAATTATGATTGTTTCTTTCTTTAAAATAAACAAGTACATATTCGTATTTCATTTTTAGTTAGGATCGGTATCTCTATAAATTTGCTTATGAAGAAAAGGATAATATTTGACAAATTTTATAATAACATCATGACTCATGAGTCATGGGAATTGGGATTCTTTTTCTTATTTTTAAAAAAAGATTACAATATATTCAAGTCAAGTAATTATGAAGTTATCCTTTCTTCATAATTTGGTTAAACTTAGCTCATCTAGCCTAGAAGCCCTTTTTAATTAATTTGTCTGATCCTTTACCTTTTGTTTTTTTTTTATATATAGCTTCAAGCTGTCAATAATATTTATTGCAAGAGATCTGAGAATACAATATTACAACTAGTACTATCATAACATTAAAAAACATGAATTATATTTGTATTATTCATAGTAAAACTATAGCACGTTTATTCCAGTGGAAATTCTTTTTTATTTTTGACAATTTTTTTTTATCAAAGATAAAAGGCGTTTTTTATTATATAGGATTCTGAAAGTAAGTAGTATACATTAATCCAAATTATAAATGAAGCTAATCTTATAATAAGGTGTAGGTGTGAATCAAATCCAATAATACATCTCAAATCCCTCTCTAGACATGTATCGATTTTTTAAAACAACCATAGATTATGGACTAATAAATCGAGTTATTTAAATAATTTTACTACATCGTGGACCATGTTTCTCATTTTTAAAACGATAAGTTGTAGGAATTTGTTAGCACGTTTTAGTATTTTAAAACCATGCAATCTCTTCTTGATGAGTTTTTCAAAAAAATAAATATATTAGAATATCCGTATATAATATATGGTAAACGCAGGTGAGAATCAAATCCGCCATGCATCAATCAAATTGTACCCACTTTGCCGCTAAGCTACCTGTTACTATAGGTTTAACTGGGATCAAAAAAACAGACTGACTATATATATATATATATAAAATGTATTATTTTGAATTCACTTACAACCAAATAGAGCCCTTCATTATAATATTATCTTTATCATTTTTCGTCATCGCTAATTATATTGATCGCTCATCACAATGATTAATTATTATATTATCATTGTAAATCATTATTATTAGCTAAAATTGTCGTCATCATTCATATAGCTCAAATCCAAAATCGAGATCTATAACTATCACTATTAGTCATCACCATCCCCATCTGTCATATGATTAGTAAAATTATTCTATTTCTATGGTATTAATTTAGAATTTTTCTTAGATTTTATATGCATTAATCTTGAAATCAAGACAAATTTATGTATCGTGATCATGTTGAAATTAAGCACAAACTTATTCTAATTATTTAGCCAATTATATCGATATTCCTTAAATTTTTAAATAAATTTTATTTAGATATTTAAACTATGACATGTTCAGATTGTGTATGTGAACACATGATATAATATTTCTATTTAATATTTTTAATTAAAAATAAAGAGTATGTTAATGTACTCAACCTAACTATTAATATTCGGATCTTTATAAAACATCTATATATTCAAATAGAAATTCAAATTTAAATATTTAAAGCTTAAAACTTAGCGTACATTTTAATATTCTGAATTAAGTTGTCCTTATTTAAATAAAAATAAAATGAGGCACATTAATCCAACCAAAATTTGCAAGTGAAGTTGATTATGAAGTAAGTAAAGAGGAAGAAAGTTTCAAAATACCAAATTGAAAGAGCTTTAAATTTTTATATATTTGAAAATTTAAATAAACTTGGCATATAATTCAAGTTGAACCCAAAGGTTAGGAGTTTGGAATTTTAAATTGATATTGTTTGGGGATTCAAATATTAATAAACGTATATTTATTTAATTTGCTAATATAAATATAGGCTCTACTAAAAAAAGTGAATTGATTCGAACTTATGAATCTTACCTAGCTCCGTCTATGATACAACCTATAAGTTACTTCCTTCGTCTACTTTTATTTGTTATATTGTGCTTTTCGAAAGTTAATTTGACTAATCTTTAAAGTTAAATTAGATTACATTAATTTGATATTTTAAACAAAAAAATTAGATATTCAAAAACTATATCAAAAGTAGTTTGACTCTAAAAAAAGAAATAATTGACAAATAATAGTGGATAGAGAGAGTATAACATATTAAATTGTACTCTCTCCGTTCACAATTGTTTGGCAGATAAATTAAAAATAGACGTCTAAGATTAATTATCAAAAAAATAATTAGTCATTTTTTTCAATTCTGCCCATAATAATTATTCCATTTTGTAAATTGAAAAGTTATGTAGAATTTTGACATTCTTGATATAGTAGGATTATCTAAATCAAATTACATCTTGTGTTAAATTTTTTTTGAGGAAAGTGTCTGATCTTACCTGACAAAAAATTGTGGACGAAGAACGTATTTTATATCATTAATATATATAAGCTAAATCGTTTTTTTTAAAGTATATTTTCTTTTAGTAACATTTACTCTTTAAAAGGTACTACATTATAATACCCAATCTCAATTTATAAAAAAATGAAAACGAAAAGAATTAGCTAAATATTTTTTCCTTCAAGAAAAGGAAACATATCAATTATGGTAAGTATATTGCTCTTTCTTCAAGATAAAGTTAAAAAAAAAAAACTCAAATACGTTATTTTTTAAAATTACTTTAAGATTAAACACTAAACATGTTGTTTAGTAGTAGTATAATTCATGGTATCGTAATGTGGTTGATGAAGTTGTCCGCGTGGTCCTTGAAGAAATCTTTATTATTTCATGTTTTTCGTTTTATTTAATGCTTTCCCACCTTAACAAACCACGTTTTTTTTAATTATCTTTTCGGTACGCTGTTTCTGTTTCAACCAAATTTGGAAGAAATATATATTCCAAAAAAACACGTGCTCTTTTTTTTTAAAAAATAAAAATCAATACTTTATTTCTCCCATATGATTATGGTAAACAAATAAAATCATATACCCACTTTCTCACGGAAACAAAAAAGGAAAACTGTCCCAAAAAAAAACCTTATATATATATTTAGCGTGTGTAAAACAGAGTTCGTTGTGACTTACAGACTCCTCTGTTTTCTCTCTCTCACTCTTTTACCTAAAAAAAAAAATCCCTAAAATTGACGAAATTTTGTATAGATTCTCCATGGATTGGGTTCGTGGTGAAGCTATTGGTCATGGAAGCTTCGGAAAAGTTAATCTTGCAATACCCAGAAAACAGAGTACTCAATTTCTTCCATTAATGGTAGTAAAATCATCTGGGGTTTCTCACTCTGTTTCGCTCATGAACGAGAAAAAAATCTTGGATGAACTCAATGGGTGTTCAGAAATCATACGATGTTTTGGTGAGAGCTATTCGTTTGAAAAAGGCGAAAATTTGTATAATTTGTTGCTCGAGTATGCTTCTGGAGGTTCGTTAGAGGAAAAGCTCAAGAAATCGGAGAGTTATAAGTTGTCGGAATTTGAAGTTTGTGGATACACTAAAGGTATACTCAAAGGGCTTCAGTATGTACATGAAATTGGGTATGTCCATTGTGATATTAAGCTTCAAAATATTCTTCTTGGTGAAGATGGTAAAGTGAAAATCGCTGATTTTGGATTGGCGAAGAGAGTTGGAATCAAGAAAGACGATGATTTGCGATGTGAATTAAGAGGTACCCCATTGTACATGTCGCCGGAGATGGTCACCGGCGGCGAACAGGGTACCCCGTCGGATATATGGGCACTTGGGTGTGTGGTAGCTGAGATGGTTGCCGGAGTTCCAGCTTATAAATTCTCCGGTGTTACAGAATTGTTAATGGCAATTGGGGTTAAAAATCAGTTGCCGGAAATTCCTCAAGAACTATCAGAAGAAGGAAAGGATTTTCTAAACAAATGCTTTATTCAAGATCCAAGTAAGAGATGGACGGCTGAGATGCTTCTAAAACATCCTTTTGTGTCTGATCATAATACTGTTACATTATTAAATGAAGAAATCAAGAATGGTGTTCCATCAATATCTCCTAAATGCCCATTTGATTTCCCAGATTGGGTTTCTGATGAATGTGTTCAATCATCAGTAACATGTTCAATTACTTTTCTACCCTCGCCGGAAAATCAAGAAAATCTAAATTTGAGCTGTGGGAATTGGTCTACTTCGCCGGCGGAGAGGCTCCGGGGGCTAATGAGTGAATTTGGTCCTGAATCTGAATGGTGTTCTGATGATGACTGGGTTACTGTTAGGTGATTTCAACAGCCAAAGCCAGAGCCAGAATCAGATTTTCCAGATTTTTGAGGATGTCTTTTAGGGGTCTCTGGTTTATTATTTTAGTGATTAGGTACTTAGGCTATAGTCCAATTTTTATTATTTTTATGGTACATAACATTGGTTACAACATTTAATATTACAATACAAAAGGTTCTCAATTTTTATCTAGACATCTTATTTACACTCAGCAAAGTGTACATTGTTGGACTATAGTAGAATTCAATAAATAGTGACTAATTTCTTGTTAATGGGAATAGCATAATGACAATATTTTTGATATGTATAAAACGTAATCGAAACTCTAGATTCAGTGTTTCACAAAATTTTTGATTTTACAATGTTCAGGACTCGTGATCAAATAATGTTTAGAACTCGTCATCAAGCAATGTTTAGAACTCGTGATCAGAATAATATTCAGAACTCGTGACTAACAATGTTTAGAATTTGTGATCTAACAATGTCTAAAACTCGTGATCAAATAATGTTTAGAACTCGTGACCAAGTAATGTTTAGAACTCGTGACCAAATAATGTTAGAAGCCGTGATCAAACAATGTTTAAAACTCGTGATCAAACAATGTTTAATTCGTGACATGAATTAAACGTAATAGTTTGTTACCCCTTTGAACTAGAACCAAAAACTTCAGGAGGGCAAAATCATGAACTATGGCATACGCAATGATTTTGTTGATCGGTTGCAATTCTCCACATCGAATCATGGCTTAAAAGGCCCAAATGAGGAAAAAAGTGCTTCATTTAACATGAAAAAAAAATAAAAAATAAAAAACTTTCGGCAAAAGTTGCCGTTCATGCAATGGTTATAAATACTTATAGTTATATTTAGATGCGGAATCATGATTTAAAGTTTACAGATTTAGATTTGAATCATTCTTTCAAAATAAATAAAAAGTCTAGATCAAAGTTATTGAATTTGATCGAACCTGTAAAAGCTATATTCTAATTCTATTTCTATTATCACAAACATATGATAAAGGGCAGTGATTTTCAATGGCAAAGACACTATTAAGGGGTGTGATACTACTTGCTAGAGAAGATGTAACATAAACATCGATTTGAAATAAATGAATGCATTAGATCAAACACAATAGTCCATGTCCTAAAATTAGTTACAAATAAAGTTGTAGTAATAGATGTAAATCACTTGCGTAAAAATTCTGAACACGTTATTAGATGATCCGCCACACCTACTAAGATTCTTGGATTCATTTTTTTGCCAATTTGAAATACTTTTCCCATATTTGTGCAAAATAAGTTTGAGTAATACATGGATATAACGAGTAATTCAAATTGTTATTCGTCATTGTAAGTCACCATAATATGATAATTTAAAATAAGTTTTATGTCATTGTTCTACGAAAGTTAGATCCCTATATAATTAATGACTTGAAAAATCAAAAAATCGTAATCTATAGCATTCACAGAATATTACTACTTAAGGTAAATTGGGTATTTAGAAGGTGTATTTAATAATTTAGACATGGGCCTATTGTTTCCTTTTGACTATGGTAAAAATGGTTCATTTATGTAAAGGTCTACTTCTTAGGTTATTATTTTCGTCTCTACTTTCAAAAGTTGTACAAATATAATCTTTGAAATATATAAAAAAGATAAAATCGTCGGCTAATTAACGTTTATGAAATTTAGCTTGTGATCTAATGTTTTCTAAAAAAAGAAAAAAATAATTTGCTCATACAAAATCTTCAGACCCTAAACTAAAAGATTCATTAATTATTAAATTTAAAAAAAAAAATCATTACTAAATTTTTTAAAAAAAGAAATGAGACATTTGACAAGGAATGGGCTGGACCTTGAAGCTGGGCTTGGCAGTTCTTATGTAAGCGAACTTCACCTAAATGCTTTCTTTCCCACTTAATTTCCAATCAAATTTTGAAGCGAAGTAATAGCTCAGATAATTGACTATCTAAATTTAAATTTAAATTTAAATTTTATCGGTGAAAATTTGATTTTCTATCTTATAATTAATTCACTCTTCCATTTTTCCTATCCCCAATTTCTTTTTCTTTTCCCAAAAAAATTAGTATAGCTGCTTCAAAAAATTGGAAGGAAGTTTAGCATGGCATATTATGGGCTATTAATTGGCACAAAATAACCTAACTTTTTGAATTTTGATCAGGCTGGACGTGATTTTTGAAATTAGATTGACTTGCCATGGAAATTTTGGTTGTGCATTTAATTTAGATTTATTAAGTTGTATTTTTTATAAATATAAAAAAAGTTGTGTAAACTATTAAAATATTCATAATTCTTATATAATCTTATCAAATGGACGAATCATTGTTCAAAAATAAGATATCAGAATATTTTAACGTGCTACGTTAATAAATTGCATATCTCTATGTTCCTTTTATAATTAAATGTTTGTGATTACACATAATCGTATAACAATCCACTAGTAAACAATAGAAGTAACTAGTTATTATCCAATATAATTCTTTCACATGGTATGCGCTATATCTTCACGCCATACGTGCAGTATCTTCTTGCAGAGTATGAATTGTTTTTGTAAAATTTAAAAAGATGAGAGTTTTTTTTTTAAAAAATAAAATTATATGTCAAGTTTTACATTTAAAAAAATTGAAATCATGATCTAAAATTTCAAATTATGCATTTTATTTTAAGATTTGAAATCATGATCTGAAATTATATGTCTTTTGAAATCATGATTTAATATCGATTGCATGTCCACGTGTGCCTTGATATAAATCCGGTAGCTCAACATTTTTTACAATTAACATTGTATTCCATACCGCATATCCATTGTTATTTGAAATCATGAATTCATATCACATGTTACTGGATTTATCTCTTAATATGTTTAAGAAAACCTCACTGAACCCAATTTATTCATGTTAACATACTTAGTTACACGTTGACATATAACACAGTACTTAGCATAGCTTTTTAATAATAGTGATTGAACCTGGAACACACTTTTCTAATCTCCCCATCAGTGCCAGTCTTAACTTCAATGCTACTCATTTTAATCATAGCTTGTTTAAAGTTATAATTGAATCTTAACCCCAATAATCCCCTTATACTCCCTGCATATTTATCTACAACATCTTTTGTTGAAGAGTCACCAAACAACCTCTGATCTGACTCAAGAATCCCATTTCCATTTCTAATATTCTTGAAAAAACTCACATCAAAATTCAACTGGCTGTCTTTGTCTAAATCAACCTTCTTCGATCCATCGCCATCTTTCGGACACATAGTCTTAAGCTGTGTTAAGAATTGTTGGTCTATGCTTGGATCTGCATTTCCTGTTTTTGTAAAGTTGTATAGTCGATAACTAACGAATCTGCAATCCGTTTGTCCAATTGTATGTGCCCCTACATGTACATATTTTCAACAAACTTTCATTAAGGGTAAAATAGAAAGTTTAGATAACTGTTATTTTTTTTAGACTGACGACAACAAAGGAATTAAAAGAGCGTCACATAAATTAGGACAGAGAGAATATAGTATGTTGAAGAATGAAGATTTACCAACAAGGGTGACGAGATCATGATCATCGAGGCCTTTAGCTGCAAACTTGGTCCTCTGAACCTCAACTGTGTCAAATGGTGAAGGTAAGTTCATTGCTTCTGAGGATGAAGAGTTTCTACCATCTCTTCTACCAGTAGGTACTCCCCAGCTTGGACCTCCAGCCTATCAACAACACCAAATATTAACATATGTAGTCTCCTTATTTTGCCAAAACATGCAAATTGTACGTCACAATCGCTCTATTATGAAAATTTCAAAGAGTCAGAGCAACATAGGTAGGTTAATTGGTAAATAATTTGCGAAAGTAAAAGTTATTGTGTAGTTAGTTACCAAGTCTACTGAATCACGAGCTGCTAAAGCTAGGATATCAGCACAAGAGACAACGCCGGGGCATGAAGCTTCAAGCTTTGATTTTGCATCATCAATCACTTCAAATCCTCTCAGTCCCGTATTAGTCACTGCGTTTCTTTCAGCTGAGCTTCCAGATATCAAAACAGAACCATCACAACCCTGAAAAATAAATTGCGTTAAAAGAATGGAAAAAGTCTCACATCGGTGGTTTATGAGATGGGTGAACTCTTTGTAAGGCTTGGACAATCCTCCTCACTTAGAGCTTAGCTTTTAGGGGTGAGTTAGGCCTAAAACTAATTTCACATGGTATCGGAAAAGGAAAGTCTCACATCGGTAGTTAATGAGATGGGTGGAATTCTTATAAGGCTTGGACAATCCTCCTATTTTTAAGCTTAAAGAGCTAAGTTCACAAATTGTATATGTTGTCATCAAAGAAAATTATAGAGGAAATTAGTAAGTAGTGAAACTTAGCTTTTAAGACAAAAGGAGGATTTGTGCTAAATTTAGAGTTTTGCTTATAGGTTGAAAATTTTGGCTCAAATTTTAGTATTTATATTTAAGAATCCACGTGACATGTATACATAATTTATCAAGAATCTAATAAACTGTATTTTTATTCAGAACGCATAAACTCAAAATTCTAATTCTATATAGTATATAAGAGTGGAAATGAAGGAGAGTTACCCGAACAAAGCAATCATGAAAATGAAGCCTGAGTAAACCAGCAGCAATTGTAGGATCTTTATTAAACTCTGCTTGAACTGTTGACTTCACTATGGACTCTGCATTTGGGCATGAAGATGAATAAAACCCTGTTTTTAGCTCTCCCTGACCGAGGACAGGAAAAACAATTGATACTATCAAAAGAAAAACCAAACACAAATTCTCCATCTTCCTCAGTGTGTTACAAAAATTGATGGCTCACTATACTACTATTTTTATACAAGAGCATGCTTATTTTTTAAATATCAATTGGGAATTACCCCCACTGCTTTTTCTTCAGTGGAAGTTAGCGTATTCGTACGACAAAATAATTGTAAAATTAGATGTTACGTTTAACTCACCCTTCAAAAGCTAATTTAAAGGAAAGAGTATCGTTAAGTCTTACAAGGAGTCCATCAATCTCATCACCTATCAATGTGGAACTTTTTTCATTTTTAACAATACTACTTACAAAAATAGTACATTAGCAATGGATAGATTCTGAAACTTGTTGAGGATATAATTAAATAATAAGTGTGATTATTTCTAACTGTTTAAGCTTTTAGATGAGATGATTACACACTTCAACATGGTATCAGAGCAAATAGAGTTCTTGAGATCAAATCTCACCGCCATGCATATTAAAAAACATTTCCACTTTAGCAATTGAATTAGGACTAATTGCAGTTTTTTAATGGTTATATAAGATTAAGTGGGTAGCACGTAGGAGCCAACTGCTATGAATTTCGACTTCAGTTTGGTTTAAAATTTAGTGAACTTTTTACATATATAGAATCATGTTAATGGAGTCTTACTGTGCTTTATAACTTTTGACATTCTTCTTTTAGTCTCCATTTTTCATCTCGTTCACATTGCTTTTCCTAAATTTATATGATCTTGAGGTCGAGCAATAGATGTCCTTTTGTTTTCCGATGTATGATTAATTTCGTATTGAGATTCCAATTGATTTAAATTCACAATTGTGTAAGACACATTTTAAAAAGAAAGTACTATCTAACTTTTATATCTAAGGCTTGAAATTAATCTCTGTTAATTGTAAACGGTCAACCATAATGCTCAGAAATTATTTAAATCAAAATTATCGACGTATTATGTATATATTTAAAAGAGGCAGTACATTTTGGAGCACTAATTATATTTGTTTTTGGAACATAATTGATAGTTGAGTGCGAGCTAGCTTAACTATGCACCACAACATTTAAGGAACGTGAAATTATCAGAAAGCACGGGGATGATTAATTATAATTAAGTTTTAAATATTTGATTGCAGAAAGAAAATATAATGGGATCTGACTATACGATCACCTCAATTGTTGTTGAAGGTATTTATTAACAGAATTAGAGAAGAATGAAAGAAAGTTAATGCAATTATACTACTATATCATGATTTTCCCATTATATACTCTCCCTTTTAATATATTTGTTTTACTTTTTTATTTAGTTTATTTCAATCTTTTTTTTTTTGGTAATTTTTTAATTTCAAATTATATTCTACATTCTCTATCCTTTATGACACATTTTTCCTGTTAATCAGTAAATAAAATGATATATTTTCTTACTTAGACAAATGATTAGCGACACCATCGACATTTTACCATTGTTGTATTCACTTATTTGGCAAAAAAGTCCAAATAAGGGTGTGTTTGGTATGAAGGAAAATGTTTTCCTAGAAAATGTTTTTCATGGAAAATGTTTTCCTAGAAAATGTTTTCTTGGAAAACAAGTAGATTTTGAACTTATTTTCTCATGTTTGGTTGGTGAGTAAAAAATATTTTTCGGAAATAATTTTTAGTGTTTGATTTATGAATGAAAAATATTTTAAGGAACATCTTTTATATTTACTAGAATACAAAATAATTTATGAAATTGAAAATATTTTTAGAAATAATTTTTTTGAGCAGTGGTCATAGGGAGTGGGGCGTAGTATGGGGGGGGGGGGCAGAGGGAGGGGGTAGGAGTGAAAAAATAAAAATTTGAAGTTGATAGTATTTTTAAAAAATAAAATTAATTTTTTGGGGGGTTGGGGTGAGGGTGAGGGTGCTGGTAGGGGTGGGTAGGGGCGCTGGCCGGGGGGGAGGGAGGAGATTAAAAATAAAAATTTGGAGTTGAAAATATTTTTAGAAAGCAAAATTAATTTTTTGGGGAGGGGGTGGTGTTGGGGGAGGGGGGTGGGGGGAGGGTGATCAGAGATCGGGTGAAAAAAATAAAATTTTGAAATTGAAAATATTTTTTTAAAAATTAATGTTTTTCCAATAAAAAATGTAATTTGAAATTGGAGGAGAGTTTTGGAAAATGTTTTCCTTAATTTTTGAAGGGGAGTCATTTTCCTTAATTTTGAGAAAAATGAGTTGATTTGGAAAACATTTTTCAAAACTTTTGTCCCAACCAAACATGAGAAAATTGAATCATACTAAACACACTCTAAGTGTTTTTACCAATCGTTTCTTTTTAGATCGATGAAATAATTTATTACCTTATAAATAGTCAAAAGGGTGTTTAGACCATTATTTTGAAATTCTTCTCATTTAAAATTTTTAATTAAGTCAAACAACATCATATAAATTCAAAAGAAAGGGAATAATATTTGTAAAAATAACTTAAATACACAACTATAAGTTTTATATTCTCTTATTTTCCCTTCTTTTTTTAAATATTACATAATTCCCTTTTTTTTTTAATTTTAGTGTAAGTTTAGATATACATTACATTCTCTCTCCTATAATACACAATTACCCATTTTAATGCCTATTTTTTCTCCATTAAAACCTCAACCTTTTAAATCAGTTTTTGGATTTTGAATTTTCTCCATTTAAACACTCAACCTTTTAAATCAGTTTTTTAATTTTGAATTATTAATTTTAATAATTTTAAATAAAAGACCCAATTTTGAAATTTTGAATTTCAAAATTCAAAAAATTTTGAAATTTCAAAAATCAGGACAACTTCTCTTAACTTCTCCCGTTTTGTTCTTACTCCATCAAGTTTCAGTTCTTTTTTTTCCATAATCATCTTCCTTCTTCTTAACCCAGCATATTTTATTGATTTCTTCTTTTTATTTTTTAATCCATCATCGTCTTTTTCTTCTTAATCTGTAATCGTCTTAACCAGCATTTTTTTATTATTAATTCATCATTAGTTCGAAGGTTGTCAAACAACAAAAAAAAAGAAAAAAGAGGCAGCAAAACATTGTTGTTAGGCCTACATTGTCTCGGGTTAGTATTTTGTACTTAAAACTGTTATTAAAATCAGTAAAAATTTTAAGGAATCAAGTGTGCTTGGTGATACATTTGAATAAGTGTGTATAGTGTTTTAGATGGTGAATTGATACATGAATTTGTTGTGTATCATAATATTTTATATGTATCATGAAGTTTTGAAAATTGTTATAATGTATCATTCAATACGTTTAGTAAATGCATCATCAACTGTGCTTGATGATACATATAGAATCAGTGTGTACAGTGTTTAGTCAATGCACTAATACATGTAGTAGATATGTATCACATGTTTTGCATGTAGTATGAATTTCTGAAAACTGATATTATGTAGCAGTAAGGTATTAGTTGTTTAGTTGATGTACTGATACATGTTTTGAAAATTGTTATAATGTATCATTCACTAAGTTTAATAAATGCGTTATAATTTAACAGATTGTTCATAAAAAATGTTTTCAAAATAAATGATATAATCTTTGATTTTCAAAATTTGAAATTAATATCCAATTACGTGCTGATTTTATGGTGATTAATGATCTGTTACCTTAAATTAAACTGTTTTAGTAACAACATTAATTGTACCGTTTTTTCCCCATTTTTTTCTCAACAGTTAAAACTTACCATGTATCATTTACCATGTATCACTAGAGTCTAAAGTAGCACGGAACAACAAATTTAAGGAATTTTTTGTAAATACTAAATTTATCGGAACAGAATGTAATTATTGAATTACACTATGGGATTCCTTAAATTTTTCCATAATATTTAGGAAGTACGATGTACTGGATAATGGGCCGCTTCCTTTTCATTCCTGCGTTGCTTTGAGTGGGCCCGGCCCAACGGCAACTTCTGATAAAGATGGACTGGACCTGGATCTGGGCTTGCCAATTCTTATGTAAACGAACTTCAACAATAAAAACAAGTAGAAAATTACTTGGATGCTTACCTTCCTTTTAATAAATAATTACTGATTTTAGTAATATTTTTTATTTATAATCATTTATAGTAATACTATATAAATTGAAAATGTATTAAAAATAAATTATTTATGCAATATATATTTATTATAATTATTTTTTAAAGTATATTATACTTGTTTGTTAAGAAGTTGACACATTGTATTATAAGTGTATAAAAATGTGTGACAAATGTATATTATTCATCAATAAAACTTGTACTATATGTCAATAATAAATTTTTCTTTGTAATATGTATTAAAACTAAATTATAAATGTATTAAAAGTGATCAAGTGAAAAGAAAATGTTATTGCTCTAAATGGTAAATATTTTTTTAATATACTATATTTCTGTAAGTTTCCTTCGGTAAGTTTTTGGAAAATATAAAACATTTAACTCAAAATAAGTCAAAAATGACTTGATATAAGTAAGAAAGTGTTTGACAAGGTTAAAAATAACTTAATAAGTTAAAAATACTCAAAATAAGTAAGAAAATCAAAAATAAAAGTCATTTCAATTTGATTTTTTATTTTTACTAGAAAATTACTTTTTTTAATAGTCAATCTAAGTGGTCTCTTAATTTATAAGTTCATTTTCGATTGGTGTTAGGATCACATCCACAAAAAATTAAATTTCAATAAATAGCCGACTAGATTCGCTGAAATTATATATATTTTATACATTCAACTATTTTAAGTTTAAGTTATTGTATGACCGTCTATTTAGGTTAATTTTTCAATTAAAAAAAATACTTGAAAAGATCAAATTAGCTAAACTTGTATTGAAACCATTTGCAAATAACATATTTAGAGTTGAATTTGAAAATGATGATGTATACAAAAATTCATTTTCGATAGACACTTTATTTACATAAAACATTTTAAAGTAAGTATGAAAAAGGAACACAATCGTTAAGAGAAACCATCATGGAAATAATGTGGAACAAAGCAATATTAATAACAAATTACATGATTATATCGAAGCAAATGAAATAACATGTAATCAAATTTTACAAAGTAATAGGAGAGTGATAATAGAAATATTTAAAAGAAAAATTAGGTAATATAGCTTGACTATGTACCAACCTTGTACTCTAATTCATAAGCTTTATACTTTCATATCTAAAGTTTAATCCTAGATAAGCTGAAGATTTACATCGAGGGAAACTTATTCCAAAGTATATTAACTGATCTCACATGCAGATCGAGAATTTTTTTCATTCAGAAGTTTCGAAAATTAAAGTATAAATATGTGATAAAGACAATGAAACACAAATCCAATGAAGTAGTAATATATAGTTTATAGCTACAAAAAGTTAGTTCTTTTTAATCGAAACTAAAAAAAATGAAATGTTTACAATGTGATTCAGACATTGACGCAAGGATCAACTTTAAAGGAGTCTACCACTATGCTAACTTGCTTCTTGTTCACGAGAGGTTCAAATTTAATAATCTACATAAAAATTAAAAAAATTTACTATATATATATTGTGTAATTTTTTTTAAAGAATCCGGGTGAACCTTTGAAATCCACGTGAATCCGCCCTTTATATATATATATATATTTCCAATTGAGTAGCATGAGAATCAAAATTAACTGAGGTTGACGTGGCCACTTTCTCCACCTCATCATTTCATTATAAGATACAAATCTCTTGTATTGTTCAAAACATGGAAATTTTCAAAATTAAACATTGGATTATGATTCCCAAAACTCAAATCCTAACAGAGTCAAGTTTGGGTGAACGTTGACATCTCCGTTTGTTGAACAATTTACAACTTTCAAGGTTTATTCGGACATGTATTTTCTTGAAAAATAAATAAATTATTGGAAATAGTTATATGTTTATAGTACCATTTTGCCTAAATATTACCAAGAAGTTTAGTACTATTATATATATGTAAAATACAAATTTAAACTTCCAACTAAATAATATTGTCCAAAGCCTTCTTAGGAACTTGTTTTGTTAGTTACAAATACACCAAAAAATATATTTGTGTAAATTAATTCACTTAATATATTTTGATAGTTTATTGAACTATGTTCAGAATTTATAACTTACAAACTTAAAATTTCAGATAAACCTCTTAAGGCAAGGACATGTAGCTGAAAGACGGATTTTTCTACGCAATTATTATTTGTTAATTTGAAGTTTGAAGTTTTTTAGTTTTGATTTATTAAGTCATATTTTTTCATAAACATGAAAATCTCACGAGTTATAAAAATTATCAAAAAATAAATAAATTCTTAAATAATCTTACCTTGTGAGCAAATCATAGTTCATAATCAAGAATCAAGATAAGAAAAATATTCTAAGACGTTGTTTTGATAAATCACATATCTTCATGTACATTTTATGAATAATTGTTTGCGGCTACAAACTTTTTTATACATATATTTTTTTACAAAGATCCACTAGTCAACAATAATAGTAGTAACTAGTTTTTTCTTAATATAGTTTTTGTTACCAACTGTCAGAGCTCCCACATTTTTATTCACTTAGCGACTCTAATTCACAATATTTTTGAGATAAGTTAATATTTAAAAACATGCTCCCAAATCACATGTCCAAACTCCAAACATTAATTTAAAATCATGAATATATCCAAACGCCTACCGAGAAAAAAAGGCCCAAAGAAGAGAATTTCCCAAAATGGAAGAGTAATTATCACACTCATTTTTTCTTGATATATAAGTAGACATAATACATACATATAATAAAGGAAGTAGGTCATATAACCCAAGAAAGAATGAAACAGAAAAATTAATGAGGTTCAGTAGAAGGAAGTATAATGATAATATGTTGCAGCAGATTTGTTTGTCAGCTTCTCAAATTGGTGAATGAATCAATAAATAGATGAATGAATGAATGAGGAAAGTGATGTATCAACAAATTCAGTACTTGCTTTTGTTTTTTCTTCTTCTAAAAATCTAAGTTATATAAGCTAAAATGTAAAAAAATAGAGTAACAAGAATGTATAATGTTACTCATTATAACAAATTACTATTACTTGTTTGATTTTTAAAAAAAAGATTATACCCTATTAGATCATCTAAAAGATATTTACGAGCTAAGTCTTCTTAAAATATAAAGTTTTTAATTTAGAAAAATAAGATATATTTGATGTTATAAAGCTCTTTACATTAACTATTTATATAACTTAAAAAATCGTGAACATTAACCATGCATGTTCTATCTCAACAGCTTTTAAGTCGAAAACATGTAAAAAGGAATAAAAATTTCTAATTTTAGAAAGCCTCATTATCTTGATATTTTGATGATGATTCCTTTTTCCACTTTACTTTCCCCCTCCCTCTGATTGTCCACTGTTTCACCAGTGTCCAAAGTGACCCCACCCATTCTTCTATTAAACAATTTTATTTCATGAGGCGATTGCTTTTAATAATATTTTTTATTTTTATATATTTGAACTTGAAACTTTTAAGTTAAGAGTGATGAATTTTTAACTATCTCAAATTAATTAAAAACACATTTTATGCTCTTTTTTTCTATCATGTTTTAATTTTTTCAATCACGTGACATGTTTAATATAATGTGACAAACAAAATCGAAGCCAGTATATACTTATAATATCATATAAATGTCCTGTTGAATGGTGACAGTAAAAGTAAAGAAACACTATTCCATATGATCAAGAAGGAAAATAATTAACTTACTCTCATTAATCTCTCTGAAATATTTCAGTATAAATCAGGAATCTAACAAGTCTCTGATATTGTCTGCTTTCTTCTTATTAATTCTCAACCAAATACGGGGTCTTAGGAAGCAACAAAAGAAAATATTCTTCAAAACTTTTCCTTAGGTTATCAAAAATATTTTGAAAAATAATTTTGACGACTTAACATACTATACAACTTTTAAAAATAACTATTTTAAGAAAATAACATAAATACAATTTATTTCAAACTTTTTAACTTCTTAATTATTGTATACAACTATTAATTTCATTTCTTCCTCTCTTATCTAGAGGTTTCAGACTCGAGTTATAAATATCAAAAAGTAATTGCTATGAAAATGTGCTTGCTAGAAAGTGCTACTTTCCGAACAATATGAATCCAAACTAATCGAGCTTTAATCGCTATAAAAGCAATTTTTAGCGGTAATAAATAAACAGATTAATAAAGAGTGATGATGTTTTTATCAATATTAATTAAGTGTCATTAGATTCAATGTAGCTAAAAATTTTAGTGACATATACAAAGAGTGTTAATTACTGCTAAAAATACATATTTAACTACAATCAAACTATTCTCAATAATTAATTGTCGCTAAAGATCATTTTTTATGTAGTGAATGCGTGTGCCGTACGACTGTGCGCTGGCCGGTATGGCCGGTGAATAACCGGGAAGGGTGGAAACGTGGTAATTGAGAGCAAAGATGTTTACGTAGTTAGTAACTAAAAATTATTTTAAAACTTAAAGAAGATTTTATTCTCCAGAAGTTTTATTAGTGTCATGTAATTTGAGATCGAGGGTGTAAACTAAAATATTTGAAAATTAACTTAAAAATATTATAAATTAATAATTAATATTTAAAAATCATATAAGAAAATTTGATTGACTTTCTAAATTTCATCTACGTTACATAAATTGAACCAAAAGAAGTACATGATTGTGATATATAGAGCCATATATTTAGGCCATGCTGATACAAACTCCTATGTCTAATATAAATATACAAGAGTTTTGAATTTATAATTTTAAACACTTTTAAAACCTTGATTATTAATTTAATTTCTAGATCCGTGAATTGGAATTAGTCAAATCGATATGGTTAGGATAACATGCATGATACAAATTACTAACGCATAAACAAACAATTGACTACGCAAGCATGGAAATTTTGGGCATGTCCATGTCATATTTGCGTAGGCTAATTTTATCGTTTCTATAAGAATATAATAATCAGATAAAAATAAAATCTTTCTTCGTGCATTTTATTTGTCATGTTATGCTTTTAAAAAGATAATTTGATTAATTTTTAAAATTAAATTAGATTACATTAGTTATGTCCATGTCGGAAAACACAAATGTTACAAAAATTAAAAAATCAATTGCAACGAATTAAGGGTTTTGCAATGATAAATATATAGTTCATGTATCGTAGCTGAAAAAGCAAGACAAGTTAAGAGTATATTATATATTCCACTATCTTTTAAATTCATAAGCCAAGCCAGAATTGGAAGGAGGTATTAGTGCAGAATTTTCAAATATTCCTCCCTTCACATGTATTAAATTCTATTTTTGTTTTGACTTATTTAGTTGAAAATTAGTTCCCATATTTAGCTCTGTTAAAAAAATGTATTACTGTGTACATATTGTAGTTCTATATAATTTTAAATAGGTCTTTATCAGACGAGCATAATTCATGTTCTTCAAATCTTGAGGTTCGTAAGAATTTCTTGAAGAGTACTTTGTCCTAGCTCCTTGATCTTAGCTTATCCCCATATATAAAAATGTGTATATATATTATTCTTATTAGATATTTTCGCAAAGAAACATCAAGGATTAACTTTCTTAAAGTAATAATAATCATCTCAAAATCTCATAAATTCATGAAATATTTACTAAGAAATCAAAAGACAAAGTAATCAAAATACAATCTTTCTTAACATCAACTTGAAATATTGAAGTGTTGTTCTACGTTCTTAACGATCAAATAATGTATATTCACATTCTTAATATTGCAAGTGAACCGATTAAATTAAATATGTTGCACTTAACACGATAAAATATATGTCAAATAATCTTTACTGAATATCTATGAAATGGTAGCATTTTCATGCATATGATGAGATTCCATAATCATTTGGTACTAACTCGCACTCAATACAAATTATGTAAATTACTTTCTCTGTCCACAATTGTTTGGCAGGTTTACTAAAATAGATATTCAAGACTAATTTTTAATTTAAATAATTAAGAAATAATTAGTCGTTTTTTCAATTCTGGCCTTAATGATAGTGTAGTTCAATCAAAAAGTTATGTAGACTTTTGATATTCTTGATATAGTAGGGTTATATTAGTCAAATTACACCTTGTATTAAATTTTGCCTGAGGGGGTGTGTATGACCTTACTCTAACGAACAATTGTGGACGGAGAGAGTGTGTTAAAGACATTTTTGGGTTACTTAATATTACACTTAATCACACAAGTCCTTAGAATCTATATTTTCCTTTTTCTAATTTAGTTTTGCTCCATATATTTATTTATTTTTATTTTTATTACACTTTAGCCAATTGTTTGGTTTTTATTTTCGTGCAAGATGTTTTTTATGTTCTATCATCTATATTTGAAATTTATCGCTTTGAAATTCAGATTCACAATCTAGAAAGTTCATTAGTTATGATTTTGTTAAATCTCCTAAATTATATTGCAGAGAATTTTACCCTTAATTAAATTCTGAAAACCTAATTAGAAAAAGATGACCTTTTACTATTCCACCATATCCCATATCTTTTTATTTTGAAACTTATGAAGTCCAATAACCTTTTTATTAGAGAAAAACGCCTTTGCTAAAATATTTAAATGCTATATTTAATGTCAAGGAGTACAAAATCCGGAGGCCTAGTGATCGAGAATTAATATATATATGTATGAAAAAAATATATATCATAAAGTTTTCTATATATAAAATATATTTTTTGGCAAAGATATTTGATTAATCACCCTAAACTATATATATGAATACGCCACTCAACATTTTGTCAACATGAACAATACATCGTTAAAATCAATATTTCTTTTTGTCAATAGAATGATTTTGCAATAAAAGTTTAAGTGACCTAATTTCATGTGTATATTAATTATAGAGTCTAATAATTCGTCTAGAACAAATTTTTAATAAAATTTTGCGTGATCATTTTTTAGTGTATTAGTTTAGAATATAAAAAATATCAATTTATCTGTCAATAAAATTGATAATTATAATTACATGGTATATAGTTTAGAGTTAAAAAGAAGCATCAATCATATACGCATATCATTAATGTTTCTTTCTTTCTTTATATGCTGAGTGCCATATGCATGACCTTTGAATAAATAAATCAATTAATTAGATAGTTCATCCATGTATGTATTTAAATTCAAGGCAGAACTTATCGGTAGACACTTAAAACTAGTTTGATTTTTTATTTAGATAATTTATTTAAGTTATGTTTGAGGTTTTGTGAAAAGCATTAAAATGACAGTAAAAACCTACTTCAAATATTTAATATCTATAAAATTTATTTAAGATACATAAATTAAAAGTCAAGTTAATTTTAAGCATTGATCTGATGAATTTTGACTAAATTTAATTTCCTTAATTTTTTTCTATTATGTGAAGCTCATATCTATTTATTATAGTTAAGATATAAGTCTATTTACTAAAGACTTGACTATTAATATGTTTTTGGAGCCAAAAATTAATATGTGTGAAGAAAAATTTATGTCTCTTTTCCTTTTTATGTATTTAGGCTCTGAGTTGATTCCTATAAATTGAGAGGAGTTCTTGCATTTCTAGACAACCAAAAAATCATTATGAAGTTAAAGCTATTGAAGGTGTTGTCAGATATTTAGCGTTGTTCAGAAACCATATCAGCTTCATGTGTGTAAGGACCATTAATTCATTGTTTTTTTTTTTGTCTTTCAAAAAAATAAATTTACACGGTATAGAATGGTTAATTAATTATTTTAAATATTTAAATTTTTAAATCAAATAGATTTTAAGTTATTAATTTTTTTTATTTGAACTATGTACATAAATTTGAATTTCAAAATCAATTCAAATCGATCTTATCTGAACAATCACTTAAGAAGTGTGGATTGTTTAGGTAAAATATTGTTTGATTACAAATTCAAAATATTAAGATTAGATATTATTTTTTATCTTATTTTATTATTATTTCTATTACATTCTAATTAAGATATTATTTTTCATATAATTTCATTAATTAAATATCTAATATCCATAATTCTTTTTTAAATGTAATATAATATTTTTAAAAATATTTTTAATATATACTACATTAATCTCAAATTAATAGTATTTAAATTTTTTTCTAATTTTCATCAACAAGAAAAATTATTTTATTATTAATTTTTATTATAAAGAATACACAAAATTAAAATTACAAGATGAATTTAATTCTAAAATACAATGCATGATATGATAACTTAAATACAAGATAATAATACAACATAACATAATAATTTAAGTACAAGATAACAATTCAATACAAATAACATAATAATTTAAATACAAGATAAAATATATTACATAACATAATAATTAATTGATCACAACAATAATTTAATAGTCTGGTAGGTCATTTTCCAATCTAGCACTATTCAAAAAAAAAATAGGATATCATTTCGAGAATTGTTGCGATTATGACTGCGATTGTGATTGTCGATTTTTTTCCCAAGTATTCATTGTTGTTCTTGTTGCAGGTAATCAGGAACATTTGGATCACTAATAGTTTCTAAATTTTTCATTTAAATTTTAGTTTCGTCTCTAAATTCCTTCGCTTTGATATATCTATCTAGTCTTTTGCTGTCCTTTAGTTTGGATTTAGCAAACTCTGATAACATCTTCCCAAGTGATTATTTTCAGTATCGAAAAGTTTCATAGCTGACGAAAGACTTTCATTTTTTTTATCTCTTTAATTTTGATTTCTTCACCCTAATAGGCAGTTTTGAAGAAGTGTGATGACCTGAAAAGTTCTCATTTAAATTAAGTGAAAAAAATGAAAATTTAGGAGATGATACTATAGGTGATATAGGACTTGGAGCCTCGGATTTCGATGATTGCAAAGCAGAGCCTTGTCCTAAATGATCTACAATTATTCAAATATTCATGATCCTCATTACCAAAAGAAGAAATATTTCGTGATGAAACAAGAATCGTGCCGAAAAGATGTTGAATGTGCATTCGAGTTTTGCAATCACGTTTTGCATTATTGCAGGACCGTCACGTTTTGGGAGAAAGAAAGTGTTACATGATATTATGACAACATGTATTATACTGCACAACATGATAATTGACGATGAACATGATCTCAATTCACCTATTCAAAATGGCGTAGAGGCTCCAACTCCAACTATAGAAATGGTGGTAGATGAAGAACAATTTTTGGCTAGACATAAAAAAAATTAAGGATAAAAACACTCTTTTTGAACTTTGTAATGCATTAATAGAGCATTTATGGTAGCAACATAATGATTTTGAAAATTGAGTGTTTATGCAATTGTATGTTACTTTTATTTGAATTGATCCCCTAATGTATGTATTATATTATATTTTTTCTTGCAATTAATTTTTTTAAAATTTAGAATAAAATATAATTTTATATCACATTAAAATTAGTAAAGTAATTATTTGAGAAAAAGAAATAAAAGATTTATATTATGAAATAAGAAAGTAAGAATGAAATAGATGACCTTTACTATTCGACCATATCTTTTTATTCTGAAACTTGAGAAGTCCTATAAATTTTTTATTATAGAAAAACTCTTTGTTAAAATACTCAAATGACACATTTAGGGGTCATTTGGTACGGAGTATTAGGAGAAATAATTTAAGTATTATGTGTGGTATTATTTAATATTATGTTTGATAGGAAATTTGGGTCTATATATTATCAATCTAGGAATTAGTTACGCACCCTACATGGTATTAGAGGGTGTATAACTAATACCTTCCATTTGGTGGTATTAGCTCTAATACCATGGGATTATTCTAGGTACAGACAAAAATACCCCCTCAAATCCTTTTAATATTTTATTTATTTTTTTGGTTTATATTTTATATTTTATATTTATACTAATAAATTTATTTAAATAAATTAGCTTACAAATTTTATTATTTAAATATAATTTTTTGTTTCTAAAATATGAGTTATTTAATTTATTTATTATTAATATGAAATATTATAATTCGACTAATATGATAATGTTGATGTATGAATTTAAGAACAATTCATAAGTAAAATATTGTCTCTTAACGAAAGTCCATTAAACATTACACAAGTAGTCTAAAACAAGAGCATATATATACATACATAATATATATATAGTCATTTTATACATTTCGGTATAAAATTTATAAATTGTGTCTGTATTTGTGTAAAGCGAGAGAAAAATGCATATCCAAATACAAATGCATATATTTTCTTCATATACACTTATAATACAAATCTTATTATACAAATTACAATGTATAAAAATATTTATGTAAAACTAAACAATTTGTATAAAAATAGATGTTTTTAGCAAATTATACAAATCACTAGCTCTATAGCAAACAAAAAAATTATTGTGGAGCGCAATTATGCAACTATAGCTACAACATACAAATATAAATTTTATGCTTGTTATATGTGAAAGTTGCTCTATATATAATGTATCAATATTATATAAACATGTATATATGATGTATAATTATAGATACATATGCATATATACATTGTTTATACAATTATATACATTACAATCAACCTTCACATGATTTTAACATTTCTTTAACGGTTTATGATGGTATTATCTTGTGGTAAGAGTTGTCAATATTTAGGGCCCGTTTGGATGGCTTAATAAAAGCAGCTTTAAAAAAGTACTTTTGAAAGTGCTGAAACTTATTTTTAAAATAAGCAGTTATGCGTTTGGATAAAAGTGCTGAAGTTAAAAAAAAGTTGTTGATGTGTTTGGCAAATAAGTGTTGATAAACAGCTTTTTAAACAAAATGTCTGAAATACCCTTAAAAGTGTTAACATAATAAAAGTTAATTAATTTATATTTTACAGCCATAAATAATTATATTTTGCTATCATTCACATATTTCTTTCTCATCACAAATTATTTATAAGAGGAATATAAACTTATTATAGATTTTAAAGATATATAATTTGAATAGATCAAAGAACGATTTAAGATTTTATTTTAGTTTCATTCATATGTAATAATAATTGTCTATCATTCACATATTTCTTTATTATCACAAATTATTTATAAGAGGAATAAAATTTTTATTTAAGTTATATGTGCAACTTATTTTACATTTTAATAATATATAATTTGAATAGATCACTTGAAAGATTTAAGATTTATTTTATTTTCATTCATTACTAATAGTAATTGTTTATCATCCACACGTGAAAGAGAAAAATGGAAGAAAGAGATGTTAGGGTTATGTGGGTAATTTGGAGATTGTATAAAAATATTAAGGGCAAAAAGGTAAAAATGTGGTCAACTTAAAACAGCTTATAAGCTAAAAAAAAAGAAAAGAATACCCCTACCTCAGCTTTTAACTTTTGGCTTAAAATAAGTTTTTTTTTTTAACTTAAAATAAGTTATTTTGAGTATTGCCAAACGGCTAAGAAGTTAAAAACCAGCTTTTAGGCTGAGCCAAACAGGCTTTTAGTATATACTTTCAATAAAAAGTTTTAAGTATCTTTATTCTTAGACATGAAAAGCTCCACCTTAGATACGAGCTTCAAATGATTTTGATACCTCTCAGTTGTTGTGTGGTAGCTAGCTCTATCTTGTGCTATTAAGTGATTGATTATTTCTTAGTGGTTCTTTGGATTATTATCTTACTACAATCATATATGATCAAGGACTTCGTATAATTTGGATTAATTGCATTGCTAATAATCCTCTTCCAAGTTAAAAAAATCATCTAGTTTTCCTAATTAATAGATATTTAGATAACCAACATCCTAAATTGCTTTTCCTTTTCTCATTTACTTTAGTCTGGGTCCAAAATTTTCCAAAAAAATAAAAAATATTGTTTGAACCTTATTAAATGTTTTAGCTATTTATTTTTGTCATTTCATTTTGTGTTTGAATGTGCGGTCTAGTCAATCCATGATTTACCACAACACATGGATTAGCAATGCAAGTGTTAGCAGTGCATGAATTGGTACGGCATGATTCATTTTTATCAAGTGCTTGATTCATTGTTTCTCACCTTATCTTGTGTTTGGATTAAACTTTATAAAAGCTTATTTTTAATTATACCCTTGAATTATTATGTAATTGAATTTTTCGAAAAAATATTTTTTTTATGACCTTCTAGATATGTAGGAGAAAACAATTTTGTTGTCACATTTGCTATTTTTTCACTGAATTATTTGAGGACAAATACTTGTCATCTTGACAAATTGATCACACGCAAAATGTCAATTTTCAATTTAAAAAAGATAATCATTTATTATTAAAACGAAAAGACAGTAAACAATGTTAAAATCGAATAAATCATTTACATTTATACATAAAAATTGTAAGTTATAGTTTTAATATGTATGTAATTTCTAAATGGTTCATAATACAAATAATTAAAAATTATATATTACTACTATCAAATGGAAAACATTAGTAATACATCCTATAATACCATATAGAATGTATAACTTAATTATACATAGATTCACACATAAAATACAATCTCTTATAAATACCTCCTACCAAACGACCTCTTAATTTATCTGTTGAACTTTTATTTTGGCATTCTCAATTTCTCCTTTCCCTCGATTTCCGTGTAACTTCTTAAAAATTAAAAAGAAAATCCATAGCAAAAGAAAAGATCTATATTGCATATATTCTACGAAATGTCATTCAATCAAAATGTATGTTTTCATAGAAATGTCATTCAATCAAAATGTATGTTTTCATAGAAATACTTAATTTTGTTATTTGAAAACTTGAACAAACTTAGTTCTAGAACATCATGTACTAAATCATTGAGATTCTACGGCAAGTATAGAAAGAGATTAAAGAAAGTCAGCTTAATTATAAATAGAATAAAATAAATAGGTCAAAATCCACAAATAAAATTATTAAACTTTGATTTCTCAAAAAATAAAAAATAAAATTATAAGTTGATTTTTGAACAGCTATATCTTAGCTGTGTACATATGTGGTCAAAAAAGCACACAGCAACAAAGCAAGTATTTATGCGCTTTATCAATTGTCATATGTATGTAAGACGTTCTACCTTACAACATTATTAAAATAATACCTTAATTATATAAATATTATAAATAGAAAGTTATTCGATATGTTTATTTTAATCAATGATGACGAGCCGGATGACGAAATCACACACATTTTTTAAATTTAATCTAGTACCATAAGTACTAGAATATCAATTTTTGGAAGTTTCATATTCTACGTATCGTACCAAGAATGATTAAATTATTTTTGACCATACTACTTAGGGATAAGGCAAAGGCTTTGTCATATTAATCTTTTTTTTTAATTAAAAAGTTTTATATCTAGAGACTAGAATCATTTTAGTTAAATTTAGTAAAACAAGGTTTGCCTATTATAATATACGTACTTTGAAGCTTTAGGTTATGTCTCTCTCATCTCATCATGATAACAAGTTCTTCCTTTGTGTGTCTTCGAGAAGTAATGACGATGGTGACAATTCGTTGACATTGAGTGATATTTCTTAGAATAATTCAGTAGAACAATATATTATATCGATCGATGTATGTAGTTTATAATATTTCTTTTATTATAGATAGGTTGATTATTTGGAGTATTAGACGTAGATCACATTGTATCCACATATAATTTATTTTTATATGCAACTTTATCATGAGTAATTAGCAACTTTACAATTTCAATCTATAGGTTTATATTTTGGTAGAAAATTGACTCAATAAATTAAATTTTTTTGACACTAATTTTAAATTAATCGAGCTTTAAAAATATTATTCCTTCCGTTTAAAAAAGAATAATCTCATTTCTTTTTTAGTTTGTTTAAAAAAGACTGATTTTTTTTTAATAATATTTTAATTTTAACTTTACACGTGGTATGTTTAAGATTACAAAATTAAAAGACATTTTGATATATTTAAAATAACTTTAATTTAGAATTAATTTTTATTTTTTTTTAAATTTCATTTTAAATTAAAGTAAGTTAAAACATTGTAATATAACTTTTGAGCCTGAATGGTAAAATATGATTAATGTTGGACTTTTGTTTGTGATAAGTTATTTAGTTTATTAGTGTACGTCATATATGCAAGAAAACAAAAAAGTGGGGTAGGTTGTACCGTGTTTCTGACAAACTCAAATCATTTTCATGGAAAAGAAATGGGCAATATAATAATGAGGCTTTTTTTACTCATTAAGGAAACAAGGTTCCAGTGAATGGTAGTAGTAACATACTTTTGCTACATGTCAAAAAGAATGAGGACAAAAAAGTGAGAATTATGTATTGGTAAATAACAACATATAAGTCACAAGATAGACCACCAAAAATTAAAAACATTTATTTAGTAGCTGTACTTGTGGATGGTATAAATTGGTAGCTTACATGAGTAAGAAATCTAGTTCAATATCTCTTCTTCAGTTAGCTTTGTACCAATTATATCCATAGAGTTGGAATCTCTCAAAAGCATTTTTCCCATCAAGATTAACCCTTGTAAATATTATATTACATTATAGTTTACATCACAACCCTCCTTCAGGTGCGTGTGGTTCGCTAACTCTCTTGTCTAAATGCAAAATATTTCATGCATCGATCGACTGTCTCGATAGAAAATTAATTGGATGGTCTGGTGAGAGAGTAGTTAAAGCCATTTTTGTGAGGCCAGTTTTGATGTCTTAATATCTGCTGAGGGAATCCTGATGATGCTGCAGCAGTTGCAAATAGGTGAGGAGGAGGAACATTATTGCTTTGCCATTGTTGAGTATCTCTTCTATTGCTGCTGCTTGGAAACTGAACCTGTATCATCATAATTCTTAACAATTATAAATATATTTCTAGCTACATAAGGTTATCGTAGGATTAATAACCACCAATGTAACTACTATTATATTATCGACGTGATAGGAGGTAATCTGTGTTATTTTTTCAGACGACTAGTTCCACGTATTACAGATATATACTTGTATCACTACCAAAAAAACAAAAAATAAGTGGTGGATTTTTTTTAAAAAAAAAAAAATCATGGGAGAAATAGCTACAAACTAAATGATTTGATTGAGTAAACCAAAAAAACTAACAAGTTAAAGTCATGTAAAATTGATTACTTACTTGATAATTTGAGGAGGTGAATTGTGGTGGAATCATTTGGGAGTCACCAGCTCTCATATATTGGCCAAACCTTTGCATTTCATTGCTATTTGTCTTGAAGGATCCCGGAGAATGTAGGTGCGTTTGGCTAAAGAGTTGCAACGTTTCCGTCTCATTGTACACATTTCTTCTTCGCCCATACTCCATATCAAGTGGACTAGGTTGCTGCGAATAATCAAAACATTTCATCATGCATGTATTATTATAAGGAGTAAGAAAATACAATCACGCCCGAAGATATTAAGCTACAAAAAGTAAATTTAACTTGTATACATAGAAAATGTAGAGATAAAATCCGTAATTTCACCAGATATTTGAGTATAGAAAAATTCTACGTACCTTGGGTTTCGACCCTTGGTGTCGCCAATTCACATCAAATTGGATAGAAGAATAATTTTGATTCTTATTAGTATCCTCCATTTCTCGGCTGTTTTGCTTTGAGCTCGAGCTACCTAAGCTTAAGTCAAGGCTGTGATCTGCTGCTTTATTACTACATTCTGAGAAACCACAATTAAAAATGTTTGTCAAAAACTCTCTTCTTTTTTATTTTTTTTTTACCAAAAAAAAAAAGGAACAAATACACAAACGTACCAGATGAATTAAGTTCATTTTCATAAATGCAAGGATCGAAGTTAGTGACTGCATCCTTGCCATTACATTTGATGGCAGCTTTATCATAAGCCCTATAAAAAGAACAAAAAAAGACGATTTTTCAGCAATTGCAGTGCAAAAAATACAAAAATAATTCAACACCACACAAACCTGGCAGCTTCATTTTCAGTATCAAAGAGTCCCAAATAAACGTACCTATTCAAAAATACATTTTTTTAGAAATTAATAGCCTACCAAGCTTAATGACATTTGGCAACAAAATAAATTGAGGATAAAATATTATACTTTTTGCCCAATAATTGACCCATTCTTGCTTCCCATCTACCACATTTGTGCAATGTCACCCCTCTATACTTAGAACTTCCCCTCGGAAAACCAGTACTTTGCCTCCTCAGTACATGAACAAATTCTTCCTTCGTTAAATTCTTCATCTACATCATACATATACAACAAACCAAAACCAATATTACAACACAAGGAAGAAGTAAATTCAAAATGTTTCATGTCAAAAAATATTAAACGCCTATAGTCTCTCCATTGGATATGGCTCAGGAAAATGGACCATAGAATCGTTTACAATTTCGAATGTATAAATGAGTTGTTAGAATCTAAAAATCTAACTCATTAAATTTAAATTCCGAACAATCTGATTATAGAGTAAACAACTGTTGAAGATAAAGAGGAATCATTATTTTTTTTTTAAAAAGACAAGGGAGAGAGTGTAATTCACTAAAGTAGTTGTACTCCAGCTAGAAAAGCAAATAAATAATATCATGAACCTACCTGTTTTAAATCTTCCTCATAATCTTCCAGGTTAAAGTTTATGTCCGCCTCCATTCCTCGAAATTTTATCGCTGCCCTATCGTACGCACTGAGAAAACACATTTTTCAATCTTTCAATATATATGTGTTTCATTTTTAATTGTTTACAAAAAAAACTAACAATGCTAAAGAGCTCACCGAGCAGCAGCATGTGCAGTATCAAATCCACCTACAAATTATAAAATCTGCGAAAATCAACATACTAAACTTTTTGCAACTTCAGCTCGGAAATAAATTTTTAAAAACCGTACCTAGATAAACTTGCTTTCCACAATCCCTGAGCGATCGTATAAACCAAATGAATGAGTTTTAAAGGAAGAAAAGAAAACGAACCATTAATCAATTAATAGAAACTGACCATATATGTGATTCCCAGCGGCCAGTTCTCCGATAAAAAGTAACACCGCGGTACTGTGAGCTTCTAGACCTTGGACCACGCCGGCTTTTTTTCATTGGCTGCACCTGTACCTGCACTTGTTGCGACAACTCACTACCCTTCCCCAATAGTGCTGGCGAATTAGCAGATGGCTCCGGTTGGTAGAATTTTACTCCAGCCCAATGGGCCCTTGGAAATCTACAAGATCTATCATTAAAATTGCCACTTCCGATTTCCGACTCATCAACCGGAAAAAATTGCCGGGTAACCGGCGGTTCACTCTCCGACGACAAGTTATCGTCGTTGTTATTGTTATTATTAGGTGGAGCAATCATAGAGAAGCCAAATATTTTACTAGGAATATTTTTCTTTTTCTTGCCTTTTAGTCCATTTTGTTCGAGAAATTCATCTTCTTCATCTGAACCGTATAATTCCTCAACAGCTGATGAACTTGAATTTGAAATGGATCCAACACCTTTACCTTCTTCTGATTCATAGTCCTTTATATGATCTGGAGAGTTGTTTAGATTCCACATTTCTTTCTCTACAATAATAAACAAAAAAGGATCGGAGAAAGAATTTCAAGAGTTTTGTTTGCTTAGCTCTTTCATCTCAGCTAAAATTTGACCCTGCCTGAAACTTCCTCGCCTATAAATATTCTCTACTTTTTTTTTCTCTCTACTAAATAGATATGTGGAGTTGAATCTGAACTATAATAATGAAATGGAGATTTTTCGTGAGTGTTGAAAGAAAATATAAAAACAAGAAAACAGATGACTTACAGAGAGAGATTAAGTTGTTACAAGAAAAGGTTAGAGAGAGAGTGTGTGTGTTTTCCATTCCTTTTTACTTCTCACTGACTCAATACTTCTTTTCAACAAAATACATAAAAACTCCATTTTTAACGAGTTTTCGAATTCAAATTTTGAATATTATAATTCTTTTTTAAAAAAAATAATTGTTCCCTTCTAATAGAATAAAATAAGTAATTTTAATAACTACCCAATACCATGTTAAAAACTAAAAAAATTAAAACTATAAAATGTGTTATTCAATTCTAAGAAACAAAGTGTTTGGCCATAAAATTTTGTAATTCAGTTTGTAGTTAGAATTCCAGAGTTTTATCCCAACTAACTGAAAAATAAAAACAACTCTAATTTGTATTGATAAATAATCAAACACAACTCAAAATTTTAAATATTATTTTTTACTCTAATAATAAAAATAACTTCTTCTTCTTTTTTATAAAACACAATCAATTACCTATTACATATCCATTTACGTTTGGTTATAAACTTTGAACTTTCTAAAAATAATTATAATAATATAATCGTATTATTGATACTATATAATTCTAATCAGAAATAAATAGCTGCCCAATACAGCGATAAAGTAGGCTAGGCGACTAGCTTAAAACCCCTATACTGAATTACCCAACCACAACCGTTCGGACTATACTTATATTAGCACAAAAAAAGTGTGCTATAAGATAATTAATCTCATTTTTAAGGAGGATTAATTGTAATACTAACATTTTAAAAATGATTTATTAATAATATATATAAAAGTTTTCCCTATAAAAAAAAAAAAAGTTAAAGCTCCACCCACCCCTATATATATGGGTACCAAATTTTTCTGTGTGGCTACTGGCTAGTGCCTATGACTTGCCAAACCATATTACTAGTATCTCTTTATTCCCAAGTGACTGGTGAAAAGCACCAGTTTTCCCCTTCTTGTTAAGTCATTCATAAATACTTTTTCTATATTCACATATCCTAAATACAGTTTTTTGTCTACTCATGAGGAAATTCGAAAAATCACACGCTGAATAGATAAAGTCTTTAATAAATAATGAAAACTTGTTTTAAAAGGTTAAATTTATATTATTATTATTATTATACTATCAATCACTACATCGAATATGATTATTAATGTAATTAATGATTAAAAATAATAGTTTATTTTTAATTCTCTCCGGAAACTCTCATCTTTTTGCTCTCTTGATTATTCGAATTTATAACCTTATCGATGGAAGTGAAGGTGTTTAATAGCTATATTTTAGTACGTAATTAAAGTTTATAACAATCTTGAATCTAATGATAAATAAATAATGGTAATAAAAAATTTACTACTCTTTATTAAAGATAATATTTATATTCGCTAAATGTTATTTTTGTTGTATTGAATGCACGTAACTCAAAACATATTTAACTATGATTCACCATTTTTATTAAATGACAAAGAATTGAGTAACATTCTATGTTTTTTTTAAAAAAAAAAAAAATCAACTTTTTTATGTTGAATCAACCACTTAAATCCTATATTTTGGGGTCTTCGTTTAATCACTCTCTCTATACTATTTAATGAAAAGAAAAGTGGTGTGGCAGCAACTTTTAGTGATCTAAAAATCTATGTAATAGTAGTATTTAATTATTGGTTTCCTCGAGGAAGAAATATTGGTACAAAAAAGAAAAAGAATTATATATGGAGTATGTTGTTACAGCTAGCTTTTCCCTTATTTTAGTTTATAAATATGTATGTAAAACTAGTACATTTTAACCAATAATGGAAAAAGACAGTACAAGTAAAACTTCTTTTATTAGCTACCTAGCATTCACTCCCCCACAAAGTCACTCAAATTACTTGCTTTTTACTGCTTTCATTCACCGCTTTTCTTGTTTACCTTTTGGGATGTTCAAAGGTATATATAACAAATCAAAGTTTCATATACTTCTTTTTACGTTTTGTTCCACTCCGTCGGTAATTTCAACGTATATCTTAAAATTGGAAATTGATAATAATTTTTCGAAGAGATTTTTTAAAACAAATTTTATATGAATGTTTAAATTTATAGCGATACTAGATCCTCTTTATTTATTGATAATTTCTTATATATATATTCTTAGTATGCATAAATTTTGTTTGTATATTTTTTGTTTATTATGTCTCCACTTTTTCACCTTTGACCTTATTATTGATGTAGGAAAAAAGAGAAAGAGTAGGATAGTAAATTGGGAAAATAGAGAAGGTTATTTTTGGAATAAGATGAATGTGAATGAGTTTGGTTAGAGAAAAAGGAAAGTGGAATAATATGCCAAAAAGGAAATAGTTTCCAGAATAGTCGAATCGAAGAGTACATAAAAGGGCCCCACATATTGCTCTTGAAACACACCAATGGACAATACCTTTCTGACAATGTACCTCGTATTTAATAATAATAATAACGTCACACCATCCTCATCTTTCACCAAAATTATTATTTTGTATAAATAGTAGAAGATTTAGAATTTCTATTTTAGAGAGTTTGAAAAATAAAAAATATAAATATGTGATTGTTATATACTAATTACAAACTATAAAGAATTAAATAAGAGAAAGTTATAAGTTGCACAGTTAACTTTCTTTCTAACTGAGGTGGTTCAAAATAAATATATATATATATATATATATATATTTATTTTGAACCACCTCAGTTAAAAGAAAGTTAACTGTGCAACTTATAACTTATATATTATATATATATATATATATATATAAAAATTGAAAATCTACGCTATATATATAATGTAATTTTTTTAATTGAGAAGGTTTGAGTTTTATATGTTTGTTGAATGCCTTGAATAGGACCCGTTACAACAGAAAGGACGGGGGTCTCGCTGCCCGGTCAGCGAGTCGGGGGTCCAGGGGGGCGACGCGCCCCCTGGCCTAGGGTCCGGGGGGCGGAGACGCCCCCGGCCCGACGGTATATGTTAAATGCCTTGAATAGGACCCGTTACAACAGAAAGGACGGGGGTCTCGCTGACCGGTCAGCGAGTCGGGGGTCCAGGGGGCGACGCGCCCCCTGGCCTGGGGGTCCGGGGGGTGGAGACGCCCCCGGCCCGACGTATACAATGTTGTTGTATTGGGCCCTTAATTATCTGTCAATTCTGTATGTTGGGCCCAAGCTTGTTAGGGCGTAGCTTAGCACTATATATAGACGCTAGGGCAAACCCTATCTGTAATTTCTGTTCTTGCCTCTCCATAATAAAACTGCTCCCCCTTTTTCCCGTGGACGTAGCCAATTTATTGTGAACCACGTAAATCTGTTGTCTTGTTTTTCGCGTTTATATTTTCTCGTATTATATCAAATTCCGCATAACAATGTTAATCCACTTCCGTACCCGTTCAAACGATTTTGTATTCGAAGCTCAATTTGAGACGAATGGAAGATTACGTATGATTTCGTTCCATCTGATCTTTTTGTAGTAAAAAAAATCAATGTTTTTATTTGGTTGATAAATAAATAAAACAACCAATTGTGGTTATTTTAATAAAAATTAAACAAAAAAACTCTTATCTGGGCAAGCAAGCGTGTCACCAAATAGTTGACACTTGGCAATGGGATAGATATGCTGAAAAAAAATTACGAAATACACTTTGTTTAGAAGTTTGATTATAAACATCTTGTATATGATGCGTATCTTGAATGGTAAATAGTAACAACATGTTTTTGTGTAATTCAAATCATATGATTTTTTTTTTTTTAATCTAATTGAATCTCAATACGGTTACACAAGAAACAAAAACAAAAAACACTACTAAATATATATTGGACAAAATAATATCATAAACCTAGTCTAGAATTCCAAATTCTGATAATGATAAAAGTTAACTTGAAGTTTAACCCAAATTGTCATGACATATTGTGCAAATGTATATAGTACAAGAAAGTGTTAAATAAGCTAATTAGTTCTTTTCTTGTTTGATGGGAATTCTTAGAAATAGAAAGAAAAAACGCTTGCAATAAACCTCAAGGTTTTTTGGTATATATTAGCTGGAGAAATGGACCCGTTATGTCTACTGATTTGTGTTTCACTTCCAAAATTAGTCATCAAACTATAAAAGTTATTCTTTTTCTTTTTTTCTGTATGTAGCTTTGCTGAACTTTTATATATTAAAGGGTAAAATAAAGTTAGCCTGATTGTGCTCATTGTGTCACCTATATATATATAGTTGGAGTCCAAAGGTCTAAAGAGCCAAAATTATTATCAAAATTTCAATGGGGTACATCAATTTAATTTTTATCAAAAGGGCATTTGAACTTTTTTTACTTTTACAAGAATATCGCTGTCGATGCAGTGTTTTCATAATTTTAATTTTTTTTAAAAATCGCTGCCTAGGAAGCGATATTAGAGGGAATTTTTTTTATTTTTTTGGAAATTCGCTTGCCAGGACAGTGATTTGTGGAATTTTTTTCTTCTTTTTTATAAATTTGGTGTCTTGGCAACTAGGCAACTATTTTAGTTAATTAATTATTTTTTAAAAAAATATTGCTACCATTTTATTTCTTAAAATTGTATTAAATGTTGGCGATTTTTAAAAAAAATAATAAATTTTATGATTTAAAAATAATAATTTGCAGTGATTTATTTTTTCAAAAAATATAAAAATTCCACCAAAATTCGTACTATAGAGCGATTTTTTCGTTAAAAAAACATTCAGCAATTTTCCGAAGAAAAAAAATTCAAAAATATCCTGCCGTTTTATTAAAAAAAACATTCAGCTTCACCCTGTTGTTTGTCCGACTCAGGTAGCCGTCAACTTGAAAATTATTCTTAGTAAACCTAAGCTAGAGCGAAACAAACCCAAAATTAAGCACAGTATAAGACGACTTAATACCTAAGGTGTATTAAGTGCATTTAGTAGAAAACTGTCAAAACCGTGTCAAAGGTCTTTGACCTCATGACACATCATTTTATGTGACATTTGCATGAGGTACGTGTGAAAACCAATTTGGGGTGGGTAAAACTAACTAACTTCTGTTTTGTAGATATAACCGTTTTCCAAAGTTCGACATGATAATAGCAGTAGCACCCAAACTCAAAATGTGGCATGAAAATCTCGACGGGGATCATAGAAGAACCCTCAACAAATATGTGGGTGCTCTGACAGAATTGATCAACATGAATGGTTGGCCGGAATTGGTTGAGGTACTCACATTCTACTAGGATAGTCAGCGAATGTTGTTTCGATTCGAAACCGTTGAAATTACCCCAATTTAAAAGGAAATCTGAGACTGAATAGATACGGTAGGCACTGGGATATAAAGAAAAGCAAGAAAATAAGAAGACATCTTTATCCCTAACAAGCCTTCTGTAGATGATATTGCGAACTGGTTCGGGTTGAGGAAAGATTTTGCATACTGGTGCCAAGAATCCCATGTAGCATTCAGAGATATTTACATCCGATTTGGACATGCAAGCTTCTACGCCAGTTATAACCGAGAGTTCAAAATCTCCTACACAGAATAAAATGAATAACACAATAATTGTGTGCACTGGTGGACCTAATACTTATGTACTCGCCCTCTCTCTTCTGTGCCCTCTCTCTCTAGCAGAATGCTATCTTTTCTTATTCATATATTACCTTCCATTAGAAAAAAAATAATAAAAAATGTTAAGATATTATTAATGATATTCGGGCTTCTACCCAACAGAGCCTTCCATAACTGACCGACCGGTGAAAGTATAGCTGGACCTGTTGAAAGCCGGCGGCTATTGATGGCTTGGAAAGAAAGTTGTGCTAGGTCTTCTTCTCTTAGAGAGGCTTATTCTCCTTTCCCGAGTTCTCAAATATCTTTTTTTCTCTGTTTATTCTATTATTAGTTCTATTGTCCATTAGCATTTTCTGTAGCGTTATTGGGAACGAACGTATTTCCACATGGTCCAAGTCTGAGTATCAATACTCGAGTTATAACAGTCGCGCATACTTTGTTCAAAAGGTATTAGAACGAAGGCACAAAAAAGTACTATCCTATAGCTCCGGCCATCCTGTCCGATATGTATCGAGCCCTATGAAAAAATGCAAAGAGGGGCATCGATACTTCCAAGGATGCAAATTGCTCCATCAGTGGTGGATCTTCAGCCATTTAGCAAGGCGTGCTGAAACTCGGGCGCTGTATACTTTTGACAACAAGCACACCCTTAAAGATTTGAATGGCATGTTGTACTGGGCGAATATGGACAATCAGAGAATAAGGGAGAGATGGGCTCAGATTTTCTCCGAATTGAGAGAATATCTAGGACACGCACAAACCAAATGGACCTAAGACCTAAAATAAATTCGGCCCATATACTGGTCTAGGCGAACAGGATCCGATTTGGGCCAACGTCTCTCTCTATCTCTCTCTTGCTTCTGTATATTTACTTGTCTTTATTTGTCGCAAGTTTAAAGTTAGAAAACTTCGAATCCTACAAACATCTTAAAAGTTTTGTCGACTTAGAAAATTAATTTCAAAAGGATTTAAAAAAGAACGAGTAAGCCTGAAATCAATTTTTTTACTTAGATACTTTACTTTCAAATTAGGCAATGTCATTTTAGCCAAATTAAATTAATTGTTGAATAACCACATTAGTGGATATTTTAGGTGTCTAACACCTTTCTAAAATATAAATGGGAATCCCCGAACCCTTTTAAATATTTTCAAAAATAATTTTATCTGTTAAGTGTTTTGAAAACACAAGTTTTCTTGATTTTTCTTCAAAAATTAAGTGGCGACTCTAAAAAAGTCGAAAATTCTTATCAAAAATGTTTTTTAGAATAAACATCTCCAAAAACGCTACATTGACAAAAGCGATTTTCTGTTTAAAAAAAGAAAAAATATAATGACAAAATCGTTGATCGGTCGGCGATTTTACCCTTTTGATTAGAAAAGAAATTGATATACCCATTTAAAATTTTTGACAATTTTTTTTGTCTTTTATACTTCGTACTCGAAATATTTGTATCAAAGAAAAAACAAACACAAGGGTATAGGGAGGAAGAATTCACAAAAAAAAAAGTATTTTAAAGCTCTTATAAATTGAAAAAACATCCTTATACCAAAAGTTTACTTATGAAATTTACATTTTTTAAATAAAAGTTATTTTTTAAAAACATAATTGAAAAGTGACTGGTAGACCCCTGTATCTAGGATAGTTTGGCATGGTTCGATTATTTTAGAATTTTATTTCGATATTTTGTGATATAATAGTAGTTTGTTAATCAAAATTTGTTGGACTTCGAATTGTATATACATATTTATTAAAAATTATAATTTTAAAATTTTTAAAAATGTCTCAATCAAATTTCAATAACAACATAACTTGAAAAAATTCAATCACGGTCAAGTATCAATGTTGCAGATTCTAAATAAACATTATCAAAATTTAAGCATAATTCTATATAATCTTACATCAAAAAATTCATTCACTAATAGCTAAAATCTAACTTAATATATGTAGCGCCATGAGAATTGAAATACTATCCAAATAGCTTGTTACACTTTTCAAATAGAACTGAAAATTACTTTTTGGATCACTTTGCAAAAGTTACATTAAAAGTGTAGAAAAAGACATAAAATGACGAAGTTATCTCAAATTTTAAAAAAAAACATCTAAATTATGCAAGAGTTTTATTATTCCTCTAAACAATTCTGAAATTATATTATTATATTATTTATTGTCCACCTGGCATGGAGAGTGTATGCACTCTCTTAAAAAGTGTGAACAAACAAAAAAAAAACGAATATAATTTTATTTTTGCAAGTATTTTACTACTCCCTTCATTTCAAAAAGAATGTCCATATTTCCTTTTTAGTTTGTTTTAAAAAGAATGTCCCTTTCCATTTTTTTGCAACACTTTTACTTTAACTTTCCACATGACATGTTTAACACCACAAGATTAAAGGACGTTTTGGTACATTTGACATAACTTTAATTTAGAGCCACAAGATTAAAAAGTTTTTTTTCTTTTCTTAAACTCCGTTACAAGTTAAATCACACCATTCTTTTTTAAACGGAGGGAGTATACAATACATTTTCTTGTTTATCTTATTATTTTATCTTTTTCTCTTTATTTTTTTCTTTTTCTTTCTTCTTTTTCTTTCTTCTTTTTCTTCAAAAAATTATTTTCATCTTAATTGAAGCTCCTCACTTTAAATGTTACTTTTTATCACAATTTAATCTCCCCTTTTTACTACTATCAATTTAATTCTCTTTAATTTAAAACTATACTCAAACATTTTATTACATTTGAACAATTTGATAAACACATTAGATTTCAAGATGATTAGTAAATATATTTAGTTTTTTTTAATCCAAATTTCAATTAAGCTTTTTTAAATTTCGGAGAATTATGATTCTTTCAAAATTTTATTTCTAGTTTTGAAATTATATGAAAATGAGATAAATTAATGAGGTAATTAGGAAGTATCATATCGTTTTTATTTGTCCGATTTCAATTAAATTCTTTCAATTTTCAGGGAATTTATTTATTCTTTTAAAATTATGATTCTAATTTTAGATTTATATGAAAATGAGTAGTTGATGATACTTCAAAATTTTAATTATTATAGAAAAATAATTAATTTTGTAAATAATAATTTAGTAAAGTCTAAATAATAGTATGAATAGAATTTGACCGGAGAAAAAGAAAAAAAAAAGAAAGAAAAAAAATGGGCGTGAGATTCAATTTGACATGGGGTGAGAGGCGAAGGAAAAAAAAATGGAGAGAGGTGAAAGATGAAACGAAATTTAAAATAAATCAAAATTAAAATTTAAAAAGTAAGAGAACCAAAAAAAGAAAATATAAAGGAAAAACTTAAATTAAAAAAAAGATACATTTTAAATTAAATCAGCACGTGCCATATATTGATTGGGAACACTTTTTCTTCTTAAAATTTGGGACTAATCGAAAAATGGTATAATAATATCGATTCATAATTGTTTAGTGGGGTAATAAGACAATTACAAAGTTAAAGTCTCTTTTTTAAAATCCAGAACAATTTCAACGATTATTTTATTTTTTTCTTAAAAGTATAAAATAGTAACTATGAAAGTTCTATACATTATTATAAACTTTGATACAATACTATATTTCAATATTCATATTATAAATATCAAATAACAAAATAATTTAAAATGCCTAGCAAAATCCCATAACATTTATATGTCAATGTAAAAATAATTCGTTTCAATTTATATTCGATATATGTCCTATCATGCTTGCCCCACCCGGAGAATAGAGGTCCAATTTGCTTACTGATGGAAGGCTAACTAACGGTTTGGTGCCCAACCACACATAATTGGGAATTGGTTTAGTTGAACTCATGTTCCTATTTTGCGGTGATTTTTAATTTATGTAATTATACTTTATCTGATATAAATTATGTTTGATATGACTTTAGTTTTTAAATATTTTTTATTCCATTAACATAAATTTAATTATTAAAAACAACTAAAAGTTAGTCCATTTTAAAAGCAAAATTTAAAAATCTACTCATTTTTATCAACAAATCGTATCGACAAAATTCCCCAACACTAAATCAAGAATGATTATTAAGGACATTTAATTTTTAGTTACCGTTAAATATATATTTTTAGCGATAATTAGTATTCTTTTTATATATTCTTAAAGTTTTTAGCGATATTGATTCTAAACACACTTTAATTAATATCGATAAAACTTTAGCACACTTTATATATATCAATATTTATTATCGCTAAAAATTATTTTTATTATAGCTCAAATCGATTACGTCCATCAATCAATTCACGGAGTGGGTTTGTTTCCAAAGGCAAATCCTTCCATTAATGGAAAGGAATTAGTGGGGTTCTCAACTTAACCCCCAACCCCAACCCCACTTCCCTTCTTTGATTTATTTTTGTGTATTAAAAATAATTTTAAAGTTTTTTAGCTAGTCGATAAATAAATTTACTGCATAACGCACATATAGTGGTATCAACAATGAGTCAAGAAATTTTGATCGAAAATTGGATTTTATGAAATCTATTAATCTACTGTAATATTTGTTATAGTATAAGCTACTGATGACTTTATATTTTTATCCTCGTAATGAGGGGAATGGACCACCCAAATTTTCCGATAAGTGACTGATACATTAGTGCTGCTTGCAGGTTTGTCCAGAATCATATGATTAATTTTGTGACCATACTTTATATTCCTTTTTTATTAATGGTTCTTCTTCCTCGTCATAACATAATTGTTCAAGAGAAATGTATTTGCATATTCTATATATTAATAATAGTGTAGTAATTGGTGGTACTTAATTAATCTTACGTACACTTCTATTTTGGACCATCAACTCTCATTACATTTTGACTTTTTTTGTGAAGTCTTACCTACCTTAATTCAATTTGAAATGTCATGTACAAATAATCGATGAACGGAAATCGCACATTAGTAAAGGGTGAGAAATTTAGACTATTATTCTCCCTTTGTATTAAATTTTAACCGAGGTTAGTGAGGTTCAAAATCTAATTTGACAAACTAAAAGGATACTTAAGTAACGTTACATTTTATTAGTCTACGTCAATATGTATTGCTGATAAAGAAATTTTGGTCCACAATTTGAGTACTATGAAGGAATTAAATAGGTTCGTAGATTTAGTTGAATAAAAGAAGTATTTGTTAGACGGTAGGCCTCACCCATAAAAAAAAATTAATGTGAGACATGAGAATTTAACACAATAAGAGAAATAAGAATTCTTGAGAGTACAAGAACAAATATAATTGTTAAAAATTAGATGAAAATGGTGAATATGTTGAAGACATGATGATTTAAAGTTATAAGGCTAAATATGACTCTTTTCTTTTAAGAATACAAAGAGAAATATGTTTTAAAAAACATATAACCAAGAAGAAATATAGTTTTTATTTGCGAAAATATAAGAACAAATATAACACTTCTCTATACGTTGCATGATATATTTCCTCCATCTCAAATTATTTATCGTGATTCTCTTTTATATACTCTTTAAGAAATATATTTAGTTAAGATTTTTTTAAAAAATTATTTTATTTTTTATTTATATTAAAACAATCATAATATCACTTCATAAAGTGTTGTAATCTTTAAGAATGCACCATGGATATATTGGAAAAATTAATTTTTTTAAAATTTATAAAATAATTATTTTTAAAATTACGAAATATAATTTGAGACAGGAAAGTACAATGGTCAGAGGATGAATATTGTTGGCTTCGAAAGAGAAGGAAAAGTTAACATGAAATAAGAAAGTAAATGATTGTGGAGTTGGCAGCAAAGAATGGAACACTTTAAGCTAGAAAAGGCAGCCAAATATTTACGAACACCAATTTCAATTTTTTTTTTGTCATGTTATATAGTTTATATTATTTAAAAAAAATTTTGTCATGTTATATAGTTTATATATGAGAAGGAATTTTTTTAAGAAAAAAATAAGTATTTATCAGTTACTTTGATTTCGAGAGATTTAATTTTGTAATCTAAAATTCAACTCAATATTATCAAATATTACTTTTTTCTTATATGAAATTTAAAAATAAAAGTAGGATATTTATTAATAAAATACATGAGATATCTTGCAACTAATTACAAAATGGATATGGCAAAAGAACTCGCAAGCCAAAGAAAATTTTGAACATGCATTATTAAAAATCTCTTTTAACTATATTTATTTTAAGAGATATGTAAAAGAAAGAAAAAAAAAACTACATACAAATAAATAAAGGGAATAAAATAAAAGATGGTTGAACTTGACATTATATTGGGTCATTTAAGGCTTCAAATAATAATATATATATATATTTAGAAATGACAACTAAAGCAAAAACCTCGTTGACCTACTTTGCTTTTATCATTTTCCTTAATTTACATGAAACATAAATACACACACGGGACTAACATCATTTACGGCAATTAGAACAATTATATGGTCATTGAAGGAATTATAAGATAAGAAGATTCTTAGCCAAAATGTTAATAATTCTAAAATTTAATAAACATAAGTTGTAAAAATAATAATCATACAAATATGTGGTCCTTAAACGTATAGTCTATTATGTTACCTAAATGGTCCCTAAAACCTCGAGACTGATGACTTTTCCTTTCTAATATATCAACTCAATACAAGTGGATGAAAAATCATGGTATGTTTGTACATTTGTAGTTAGTGAGAGTAATAATACATAATAATTATATTGTAGGTAGGTACCTTTGAAAAAAATAATTAAAAAGTTGTACAAGAAATCTAACAAGCATGGCCACAGATCTATTAAACTGGATGAAAAATGCCAGAGATGTAAGTTAAATGTTGCTTGTTTTCAATACCAAATTCATGCAACTATGTGTGTATTTGCTTTGTCAAACTCATGAACTAAATGGGAAAGAGAGTTAAGGGGGGGACCAATATAATGCACATGCATATATATCATGATCATCAAGAAATTAAAGCAATCAAAGTATTTATATTAATGCCCAATCCCCACCTAACACGCCCTTTTTTCATTTGTGGACTACGTATTGTCTAATAGAAAATTTTAAAGACGTTACTTTCTCAACTTTCTGACACGAGAGAGTTTCTCGGATGTTAAGAATTTCGAAGGTTATAGATTTGAGTCACCAAAAGAACAAAAGGAGTGGGAGCTCTAAGGAGCGGTTAAAAAAACATTACAACTTGTTTCATATGGATATACATAGTGGCAATATAAACATATTATGTTCATATTTATTTCACGAAAGAATATGTTAAGTATACAATAATTCTCTACAGCTTATATTCCAATTTAAGGCAAAGAATTGAAAATGAAAACATGATGCGTTACACCTTTCAATCTTCAACGGAGAGCTACAATAAGAAAAATAATTTTAAATCTATGATTACTTATTGAATAACTTTATACCAAATATATGGATATATATTCGAGTTTGGAGCCTAAAGGGTGAAAATTGTTAACAAAAATTTCAAAACGATATATGATTTTTTTAATAACTGAAACGACAAAATCGCTCACTAAGTAGCGATTTTGTCCGTCAAAAAAGTAAAATCGCTGCTATAACAACGATTTATTAAATCTGATTATTATTTTTTTTAAAAAAAATTTAAACAAAATTTCTCCCGAAGGAGCGATTTTCAAAATATATATATTTTTATTATATTTTTGTTATGTCACTGGTGAGGCAACGACTTGAGTTCAAAATTTATTTTAAATTATTTTTTGCTTTTTTTTAAAGTTTAAATAATTTTTGTAAAAAAAAATCAAATTGCAGAGGTTTTTAATTAAATTTATTTATTTATTTATTAAAATCAAATCGCTGCCAAGGCAGCAATTTTAAATCAAAATCTTTTTTAGCGATTTGATTTTTTTTTTTAAAAAAATTTATTTAAACTTAAAAAAAATGCAAAAAATAATTTTTTAAAAAATTAAACTTAAGTCGCAGCCTCAGCAGCGACATATTAAAAAAAGAAATTTTTAGTTTGGAAATCGCTCCTTTGGGAGCGATTTTGTTTAATTTTTTTTTTAAAAAATAAATTTAACAAATCGCTGCTATTGCAGAGATTTTACTTTTTCAAGCGGACAAAATCGTTACTTCATGAGCGATTTTACCATTTTGGATTAAAAAAAAATTCATATACCGTTTTAAAATTTTTGTTAACATTTTTGACCATTTAGGCTCCGGACTCATACATATTGAGCTTGGCTAATTGAATTATTGGGAACCCCAAAGTCTTGATGGTCCTTGATTACTAAATTTACTACTCTAGTTTTCAGAAATAGTGAATCTACTGCTGTAGTGGGGACTTGATTGTTGCTAGTAGTACTACTGAAGAAAAACTAAAACAAGTCTAAAAACTTAATGTTGCTCCTGATCTTGACTCGTGACAAACCTTAATCTATTTAAGTTATAAATATTAACAATATTGTAAAGAGATTGATCTAAACTTATGTAATTTGTCCTATTAAAACAGATTACTTGCAATTTTAAGAAGTTATCAGCACGTAACACAAGCTTAATTGGCAAAATTTAAATACAGATTATCGTAGGGAACCATGGTGTTGGTAAGAGGTGAAGCCAGAATTTTCGATAAGAGGGTTCACTATGAAGAATAGATACACGAAGTAGTCGAAGGGGGTTCGACATCTACTATATATATCTAAAATTTTTATTTTAATCATATAAAAATAATATAATTTTTCGTCGAAGGGGGTTCAGACGAACCCATAAAGCTATGGTGGTTCCGCCACTGGTGTTAGTTATGGTAAATAATTACAGTATTCTCTGTAGCTTAGGATCTAATTATTTAGATTTATGCTAGTTTGTAATATTGCGAATTTTATCAGTTTTCTTACGTCTATATATGTCTAGGTACATTTATCTCGGATACATGAGGTCAAATTAAGTGTAATTTGTTCTACATACACTATATCCAAGTGAATTTACATGTATATGGAATATATCGATAATTTCAGCTCGCCTCCCTCCCATCTCGTTTGCCACTCTCCTATATCCCAAGCGTATCTGGTTTCCAAATACAAGCATTTGTTGTGTATATAGTGTTATTCGCATGAATCTGAAATATATAGACAAATTTTGCTTTCCTCCCTTCTATTCTTGCTCGCCTATTTCTCTATATATCAGTGTATCTGATAGCAAAAACACAGATCTATGTGCATTCGATTTGAAATATGGTATGCAATTAATTAATTAGTAAGATAAAATATAATTATTTAAAACATTAGGAAAAAAACAATAAATATGATAGAAATGTTTGTGGAGTTAGGTCTGTTAATTATTGAGTCTCTTGCCAAAGAATAGGTCCGTCAAGCAAAATAGCCCAACTCGAAGCTGGACCTTTGAGTGTGTGAACCATGTTGATCGGGCTACCCATTTTTTTGGCGACTATTTAAGTTTTGGCAAACTATTAAAAGTTACTCACTACTTAATATTGAGTTGAATACCAATATTTTTTGCATCAGCATTTTCAACTCAATATTTTGTTTAGAAATTTTAGCCTAAAAATATTGGTATTTTGTATTCATATTTGTATCAGCATACGAAAGAAGACGAGAATCTCTGTTTACTCTAGATATGCCTATTTGGCAATCTTTAATATAATAACACATCTTTAATAATTCCATATTAGAGAGGTGTATACGTATAGTTTATTTTCTTAATAAGTGTAAGGCCTCAAATTAATATATTATATACATTACATGGTATATATTGTGCGATTTTTATATACTTAATAATACTTCTTGTTTGTCGTATATCAAATACGTATACACATATATTGACACGTATATATTGTGCGATTTTTATATACTTAATCATACTTTTGTTTGTATCATAACAGATACGTATACACATATATTCATTAATTTGCCAACTAAATCATCCAAAAAGTGCAGAGTTAAAATACAAAAAGTGACGACAATTGATATAAATAAAGGACATTGATTTTCACCACTCATATTAAGTTTATTATTGTCACGCCCCGAGCTACCTTCGAGACACGGATACGGAACCTAAGACCACAAGTGATCCAAGTTAACCCTACTGGCATGATCATGAGCATACTAAAGATAATAAGCTGATGCGGAAGATAAATCATAAATTGAATCTGAAAAGATAGGGAATACCCATATTCTATAACTGAGATATTTGAAAACAATGAGTTTAATACAAAGGAAATATTAACTCAATACTAAGATGAATCTAACTATGTCTGAAATAAGCCTCTAAACTGGACTAGAAATATTGGGACAAGCCCCCAGCTAAATCTGACAAAAATTGAAACTAGATGACTAAAGACTGAAATGAAACTCATAACTGTTGTCCTCGGAGAAGGAGGACTCACCACTGAATCTGCTGAACTGGAGATCAAAAATTGATGCGTGATCTGGATGCTGAGAACCTGAACCTACATCACGAGAAGATGTAGCGCACCTATGCGTCAGTACTTGAAAGGTACTGAGCATGTACGATAGAGTAAAGCTGGAATAAAACATAATTGAACAAGCATAATAACAAGTATAATAATCTGACATGATAAATTGAATTCTGAGCTAACTAGATGCAATGACCAATTTATAACATGCTAAAACTGAATACTGAATATATTGATAAATGGTCAATGTAGAGAGTCTGACTGATCTGTGGGAGCTACTAATAACCGATAATAAAACCACATGAGCTAAATGTGGAGTCCGATGTATTCGCCTCATCGAGAGGACCCACTATACTCTGCCAGAGGTATAAAGTCATGCTGGCGTGAACACTAAACTGATTGCCCACAGAAGGACTTACAACCTACTTGGCTAGTAGTTCTTCGACTATTGGGTAAGCTAAACCTTAGTCCAACTCGATATTATGCTACTCCCATGGATTCTGTAAATTTACTGATTATGTCTGAGTTTTTGTAAATACTGGATAGCTCGAAACTGAACATGCAAACTGAGAATGCAACAACTAATCTGATAATTATGCATTTATGACTGAGGCATCTACATATGAAGTATCTGAAATATCTGACCTAGCATGTGTAATTCAAGAACTAAAGAAATACAAAGCGAGGGTTCTGAAATTGATGTGATAATCTGAGTAATAACATGATAATCTGATTTGGAACATAAATCTAATAAATTCATGAAATTCTGTTGAAGTTCTAAAAACCCTAGATCTAATCATGATATGGGAGAATCTGACTGAAAACTAGGGACCTAATGCGTGAAAGGAACCCACTAGTGAAATTCCACATACCTGGTGATGAAATCTACGGAAAAATACTTAAGTTTTGGGGCTGAAACTGCTGGAACTTGTTGCGTTCTTGAACTAGGGTTCTTGAGCTTTTTCTCTTCTATTGCTTCTAATTTTCTAAGTTTTGATTTGACTTAGATATGTTTTAATTATGTTTCTAGGCTTAAACTGACTAAAATCTGATGATTTAGGGTCATAACGACGTATCATAAGGTTTAAACGAAGTGAGAAAGGTCAAAAAGACCCCTGGGAAAGTTGCTGTCGAACCAAATGACGGCCAAGACTGACGGTCCGTCATCTGACCGACGCCCCATCGTTGGGTCCGTCGACTGGGCCTGTTCAACAAGCCTTTACTAAAATGGGAATACACTTCTACTCGGAGGTCTGGTTTTAGCAAGGTCGGTGACTATGGAAAGATAATTCAATTATCTATCTGTGGGTAGGTCATGGTACACCTAATTCATTTTGTGCTAAGAGTTATGAACATTTAAAGTTGACCCAACTGCATTTTCCCTTAACTGTCTGCAAATTTTCCACCAGCGGTCCGTAGGTTCACCTGCGAACCGTGTTGGTCATCCGTAGATCTTGTCAGAGAGTAGGTGAATGAGGGTCTCGATCGGCGGTCACGGACTACGGTCGTCTAACCTACGGACTGTAGGTCCGTCCGTCGATCAAGAGTTAGCCAATTTTTTCCCGGCTGAGTTTTGGGGAGTCTTATCATAATATAGTTTCTATATATTATATGTTTTTCATAAAAAAATATTTGTAATATCATTGAAAGGAATTTAATTAGTAATAAAATTATAAAATTGAATATACATGAGATTACATTTCGAAAATCCAAGGAACTTACGCCTCGTATCTCGAAACTTACGTCTCACCCCGTATTGTATAAAACATCTTGCCTCAAGCCCCCGCCTTTAAAAAAATGATTTGATTTGAAATAGTTCTTTCAATAACACACGAAAAACTTGCATATATAGATATCTGCGGAAGAATCTGTGAGATTAAAATTATCTCCACTGTCAATTTTCTGATAGGATATTTCAGTAGGGCCGCAGCAACTATAATCACATTGTATATATTATATTATTATAACACAACAAACATAATTTTACATATATTTCTTGCAATAATAAAAAAAGAAGTTTCTCCACAAACGCAATTGTGAACTCCACTTGAAGTGAAGGAACGCGAGGAGAGCCAACAAAGATAACTGCTCTGTGGCTCTCTCTACCTTCCAAATTGCTGTAACGTAACGCCTTCACTTCCCATTCTTCTGAATTCTCTTCTTCCGAAATCCGACCATGGCATCTATCTCGCCGTCGGGAGTCTCCCTCCGCCGCAGCTCCGCCGCTTTCCACCACCAGCTGCCTTGTCTGCTCTTATCTCTGCCATGCCACAAAGTTGCTACTTTCGCTAAATGTTTCCTCTCCGTACGCCTTTGGAATTCGCGCAACCATTTTCCGTTACCGCCAGCAACACTTTGACGGCCAATTCAGTAGAGGTATTCCTCCTTATCCAAATCTTATATACCGGTTGAACTTAATCCTTTACTTTATACAGCAATTTAATCTCCGGCTGTGTGTTGGGGCTAATTTCGAAGCTCAATTAGGGTCTAAAATTACATTTTTTTTTAGTTTCTTAGTAGGTAAGTTTTATTTCAACTGAAGATGCTATGTCTGAATTCCATTAGTTAATTTAACCCGCATACTCCGAATCAAGCCGTATTAATTAATTAAAACAGAGGGTGTATTTGATATAAATATTCATATATTTAAACATCCACCCATTGTCCCAACTCCTCCAGCCATTAAATAGTTTAACCCTACTCATGGTCAGTCAATCGTCTATGAGGAAGAATGTTGTACACCGGAATTATTTGTGTGTTTATTTTCTGTTTCAACTTACATTATAGCGCAAATAAGGTTATGTAAATTATGAATATAAGATGCATCAGAGTTTTAGGAACTCATATAAGTTTCCGCTTTTCTAAATCTTAGCCCTGACATTCTTGTAAAACGGAAATATCATTTCAATCTCATTTTGGTGCGAGACTGAATGCTATGTGTTATTATTAGATTCAAGCATTTAACCTTGAATTAGAAAAATTCTTGGCCATAGTGGATATTCCCAGGTTATTACATTTACTAGATGTGCTCTGTAGACATGGCATACATGTAGCTCTTTTGCGATCATCTTCACTGCAATGAAATGTGGATATAACTCGTATGCACTTTTTTTATAAGTTAGCTGTGTGAGCTAGATAATGCATATCCTTGACCAATTGGTGATAGAAGCAGTCAACTTGAGGTTTCGATCCAACCCAAGTACAGCAGATTATTTACTTAAGTAAATTGTAATACATTTTGGCTCCTCCACACAAACACCTTGCTCACAAGTTGCTGCTTGACTGAATTTTTTGGCAGTTTTCACGTTAATTTTCAAATATAATTATATCTGTTTCCTTTCAATAGACATTCCTTTATTTTTATCTTTTTTCTATTTGATCTTAATTTGAACTATAAATGCATTCTTCTTTTTTACCAATCCTCATGAATGTCCATCAAATGATAAGCTTATATATACTTGTGGCAGCCAAGAAATGGTGTATATACAGTAGGTGATTTCATGACAAGAAAAGATGATCTACATGTGGTAAAACCATCAACATCTGTAGATGAAGGTATTTTAGTGCTCAATTTCGTTACTAGCTACTCATCCTCTTGTTAATTCCTGATACATGATTATTCCTTCCACAGCCTTGGAAACGTTGGTAGAACGCAGAATCACTGGTTTCCCTGTGGTTGATGATGACTGGAAATTGGTAAGTTCTGTTTTCTAATGTAAGATGCATAGTACACATGTCCTGCTTATGCAATATTCCCTTTTGATATGTTTTATACTAAATCCAACACGAAAGCTAATTCCTTGAATAAGTTTCTGAATATGGTTCCAAACTATAAACTTGGCCTTTGAATTGTTTCTCGCTTTATAACATTTCATTTTGAAAGGTCATATGTATGTAAGGGTTCTTTTGCGGCTCTGTGTGTTAAGCACTTGACCGCTGGAAGGGTATAAAAGAGAATTAAAACAAAACCTCGAAACAGGTACATAGAATAGAAAATAGGAAACAAAAATAAAATAATCAAACAAAAAAAGGAGAGAAAACTCTTAGCTTCTTTTTCATGGAGGATAAGGGGAAGCATTTACGTAGGGATGTTGGCAGATTCTAGGGATCTAAGGAGGAGGCAACTCTGCATGATTAAAAAAGTTTGTTCTTGGGAGTTCTGTGCCACTGGAAGGTGGTGGTGGTTAGAATTTAGGACTAGTGGAGGGGTTTGAGAATGAAAACCCCCCCATCAGGTTCTTGATCAAAGAATTACTAGTTTCTATTCTTTGGTTTGATTTTTACCGATCTTCTGAAAGTAGTGACATTATGATTCCTTTTTTTTATTTGCTTTGTTTTCATTGTTTGTGTTGCATTATAGTTTTCTCGGTCAATAGTCATGATGTTTGTTTAAATTAATTAGTCTAGGAAAACAGAAGTTTGTAAAATTCTTTTCATTTTCCATAAAATATTTCTTTTTGCTATAGAAGTTTGAATATTATTTTTGAATCTTTTGCAGTTCTTCAACTCTTTGATCATACTTGAATTGGAATTTCTTTTGTCAGTAAACATTTAAGTATAAAGTAGTAATATTCTCTTGAGTCCTGGCAATAGAATTTTGCACTCTTTTATTCTTCATATTTGATTTCTAAATTATTTGATGGCACGTCAATAGGAATATCTTCTTTATCTCTCACTTTTAGTTATTTTACTTTCTAGAGACTGAGTTTTTGGTATATTCCAAGTATGCACTGGACTCAAGTGCTCTCAAAAATTTAAGAAAATTATTTAGTTAATAGAACATGTAGCTGGCAGTACGAGAATATGAAATTTAAGAGTGCTTATGTTGCACCCAAGACCCCTATTCATGCGTGTGTGTATCAATTGGATATAATCATATGCATTAAATTTAGATATTAAGTTAAAAGATATTTCATAATATTATGCTTGTCAAGTATTATGATATTTCAAAGATACGTCGCTCAGAAGCTTGAAGTTCTCTTCTGCTGCAGGTTGGTCTCGTTTCTGATTATGATCTATTGGCTCTGGATTCTGTATCAGGTATAACTTTTAGTTCTGATGCGATAACAATATTGTTTGGAATTAGAAAGTATCCTTTGGTTTTAGGCCCATATTTTATTGGGATCCCTTCCGAAAAGATATGGAACCTTTTGGTATCTGTGTTTTTTCGCTTTTTCTGGCATAAGGAAAATGGAACTGATTGTGTATAGCAAATTATATCCTTCTGAAGACGAATCATAATGTTTTAAGTTGGATTCTAAAGTTGTCCATTATTTGGGGGTCCTCATACTCTTGCCAAAGCATTATTTTCAGAGGTAGAATGAAAGCATCTCTTGCTAATTTTTTAGGTACAGGAGGAGCTGATGCAAACATGTTCCCCGAAGTGGGCAGCAACTGGAAAGTAAGCATATTTTGCTTCATTGCTAGATTGTCTATTGGATGCTTGTTGATCATCTAATTTACCAGTTCCCTGCATACAACTTCTTTTATTTCAGTGTAAACCCCAAAATTCTACTTACAGGAAGGTACAACTAATCTTAATTTCGGCATAGAAAGTTATTAACATTAGCCTTGTAGAGGATACTTTATCTAATAATTATGAAGACCCTGAGAACAGATTAACTGGGGAGAGAACAACTTCTATCATTAAATCCTTGACATGCTTAATTATTAATATGTAGCAAGTTGGTTAAATATCATAAGTATAGTTGTCCCCTAAAGAGGATCTAGCTTCCAATATATAGGAACTCAAAAGAAAGTAATTGATGACTGAGATTGTGGACAACCTCATGATTGTTTTACTTCTCCAACTCTTCATGTAATCTGCTGCACTATTTGTAGTGGTTCTATTTATTAACAGGACTTAAAGAGTTTAGACGTTACTCTTCCAGGTAAGTTCATATAGACAAAAGTACTGATCACAAGGTTTTTAAATCATTAACAAATATAGTGTTCAGTGATCAACTGTTCCTTCCTTTCCTCTGTGAGTAAATGTGGAAGCTAATCATTAGCTTCTATCAATTATGCTGGGATGACACTGGGTTCCAGTTTTAGGAACGATATAACCATCTTTGTGAGCCGGATATTTGTTATGAACATATTGATATAATGTAAATGTTTCTTGTTTTTGCAATTGCCTATAACTGCAAACCAAGAGCATCAGTAAAGATCACTCAAGTGTTCGAGTTAATATGTAGAGAATTTCCAGTTCCACTTGGACAAGCATTTCAAGGAAGCCATCCTTAAGCTGGAAAATAGATTTGAATGGGTTCATGTGTCAAACAAGATGTCATAATCAGATCTGTTCTTATACCCGGTGAATAGAAATGCGAGGTCAATGATTAGTTAGGTTTGAGCTATCAATCAAATTTAAACCATACTTCCATAATATCCAAATTCATCCAATCTGATCTTGTTACAGGAATCTATAACAAAGTTACATTTTTTCTTTCTCAAAGAAAGCATCCAGACAAATTATTTAAGTTTGAGAGATAAAAGGCATAGCAAAGAGAGGGAAAAAAGGTCAAATGAAAACTGTGTACTTGAACAATTTACTGGCGTTTTCATTTACTTAAATAACAAGTGAAAGTTGCATTGGACACTAAACTACAGCACAAATCTTAATAACATTCTGTCAGGGTTCGTTGGTAGAGTGCATTAGTAATACTTGCATTAGTTAAGCTTAGATTATTTCTTATGCATTGTTTGGTTTGGTGGATTAAAAATAGTATGCATTGTATACAAATATTTATTTACAAAAATATCCTCCACAATTATGTGGACAAGATGTAAAAGTACTTTTGAAGGATAGTCGGGTCTTTAGCCATGCTAATGCATGCATTCAATTCCTTTGTATTACTAATACCTAGAAATCCATGGTATTAGTATTACACTCCTCAATACACAATAGAGTGTGCATTTATACATAGAATGAAAAAGTGTACCAAACAAGGGACTGGTAATACATACAGCTAAGGCATGCATTATTTTACTCCACCAAACTACCCTAATAGTCTGCTTCTAAAAACAAACCTTTAATTAATTGATCAAGAAAAGAGCATAGGAAATGCATCCTGCAAAAACAGGCAACATAGACAGCTTATGTGAGTCTGTATAGGGCATTGTTTTTTTCGAGGTGGCTTTTGAACCACAGCGATATGTGTTTAAGTGATACGGTTTTGGATTTCATCGTACTCAGTATGGCATGTTTCTAACTAGATATTCCGTCCAATGCTGAACCATGCTGAACTAGTGCAGGTGGCAGTATTTATGTTAATTATCATCTGCTTTACTCTAATACTTGCACACATCGTTACCTGATTACCTTCCTCAACTTGAGGACATTTGCTTTGCTGTATGTCGGAGCTATGAAAATGCACTTAATTATGTATGGAAAACCAAAATCATTGTGACCCACAAACAAAGCTATTGAACTTGTGACACATCCAACTTGACTTGTAAATGCAGACATTCAATGAGGTTCAAAAGTTGATAAGTAAGACCAAGGGGAAAGTGGTTGGTGATTTGATGACGCCTGCTCCACTAGTAGTTAGGGAGTCTACCAATCTAGAGGATGCAGCAAGGTAGTATCATTTATTCTTGATTTCAGCTTAATCTGTGTTCTTCCTTTAGCCAATTTTATGTTTCTATAGCTAGCAGTCTTTCTCATATGTACTTGTCTAATTTGCCAGACTTCTGCTCAAAACAAAATACCGCCGTCTTCCTGTTGTAGATAGTGATGGAAAGCTGGTAAGATTTGGAGACTTAGCTTTTGTGATATGTACTTCTCTACCTTGTGATATGCTAATTAGTCAATTGTCATATAATGAAGGTGGGAATAATAACAAGGGGAAATGTTGTGAGAGCTGCCCTTCATATTAAACGGATCATGGAAATGGAAGGTCAACAGTAATCAATTGGAATTCAGCAGTAAACGCGCATAGATGCAGTTCAGTTGGAGAATCATATGTTGTTCATTTCCCTAAGAGGAGGGGGTGACATAAGACGGTTAAACTTACATTAGCAGGATTTGCCAACCGTTGATCCTAGGATATTTATGTATAAGTTTAGAAGATGAAAATGAACCTAGAATATTTATAGTAGCTAGCCAGTATTCATACATTATTCACTAGTTATACACATATTATACATCTTCCAGCTTTTGTTTTAGATGCTCAACTATTTAAGAAATTTCACTTCATTCATTATATAATGTTGAACCCGTTCGTGGATGGGCTACGTTGTTTCCACTATAGCTTCAACAACTCACAGTAAATATCTATTATCAAATCAATGAATGGATGATTATGTTTATTTGATTCCTTGAATTGTGTGAGCTCTCTATTTTTATCAAATCCGTATATGTGCCTGTGCTTTCTATCTTGGTGAAAACAAAATTGAATTTGATCGTTGTGTAGTGTTGTAAATGATTCGAATTTTGAAGAATCTATTTGTCATATTGTGAAGTACTATGTATACATTCAAATTCAACGGAATATTTTTCGTGATAAATACCTTATTATACAAAACATGGAATATTTTAAACAAGTTTGATTCGTCAAAAAAGAACTAATATTGTTGATATTGTCGTAAGCTTGTAAGTTGTGAGTATTTACAATTATTTGGCTCAAAATGGAATCAGTAAGCAGTTGATTCGTCTCCTTCAAAGGTAAATCGTATGAGTTTTTTTTTTTTTTATTAAAAACAATAATAATAATAGAGGTAACGTGAGAATTAGAGATGGAATACACAAGGAAAAGCGACTTGCTGCTTGTAAATTAGTTACCAAATACCTTTCTCTCTCTCTGTCTTCCATCTACTCTTTTTTATCCAAATATGATAAAATCTATTTAAATTGGCCACGATTTAAATTTGTATGAAGTTGAACATTTAAACACGTACCTCTATGTGATATGACAAAAATCAGTTCGAATGTATCTCATGTGAATTGACACATAAAATGTGTGTTTACTTGTTTAACTTTATATAAGTTTAAGTATCTACTTATGTGTAATAAAAATTGAAAAGTATAAATATCAGTTAATAAAATTAAGTTAAAGAGCTTATTTCTATATTATATCGAAATCATAGATTAGCCATTATAGTCAATAGGAAAATATAACAAGTCAAATTTACTGTGCCAATAAGAGTTTGCTTTACGTCTGTTCTATCCAATATTGGCGCGACCCTAATTTCTTCATTCAAAAAAATGATAGCCTGCAGTTTGCTTTAGTTGCAATGCATTTAAAATTTTAAGTTAGAAGCTCTCAAATATTATTGATTGAATTTTATTCGTTTTATAACTAAGTCATGAAATATTCTTTTTTTCAAATTAAAGTAATTAAACATTACCAGCTATAAATAAAATGATTGAACTTTTGTTTTGTCATATTAAAATAAATGAACTAAGAGTAAATTACTCGTAAAATACAAATGATCAAAAGGATAAATTTCCAGCTTAGAAAATACAAATGATTGAAAACAAAAATATTCACCTTGTAGAAATGTCAAAACACCCATACAAAACAACGAGTTTGGAGGTTCTACTAAGTCATTAATCAATTTTATTAAGGGTTCACAAGGTAATATACATATATATTTATTTAATTTTCTAATACAAATATAAAATCCACAGGAAAGCTACTAGGTTCGTCCAAACTCACGATTCACGAACCCCCACTTCCTTTCTTGACCTTTTGACTAAGATTAAGTATAGTATCTGTTTTTATCAGTTTAACATCTGACTCATTGACTCATACAATATTAACTCCTTATATGTATCAATACTGTTCAAATTGTGTTTGTCATATAAAACTACATACTATCATGTCAATTCTCATGTCCATATTTCTTTAAAGCTCAGCTCCCTTCCCATTCTACTTTGCATAAATTTCTGACTCAATCTTTTCACAAAAAAGAAAATAAAACAGATCATTTTAACTAGGACACAAAGATGAAGAACAACATTGGCAACAACACAAAACTCATACTCTTACATCCTTATATCCAGAAACAAGGAACCTCATATCGTTTATGGGTTCTTGCATTTATTTCATTCCTCACTATTGCATTCCTCCTTACTCTTATTTACACTAGAGAATCCTTCACCACTTCCTCTGTCGCCGCGGTCTCTTCCATAACTGCTTCAACTAATCCTCCATTATCAAAAGCAGTTGTAAGGGCACTTACACATTATGCATCAAATTCCAACAATACTGAACGTATGTCGTATACAGATATCAAACAAATTGCTGATGTTCTTCGACAATGTCAACAACCTTGTAATCTCCTTGTTTTCGGACTCACACACGAGACACTTCTATGGAAAGCGTTGAATCACAATGGCAGAACAGTTTTCATCGACGAAAATAGATATTACGCTGCTTACATTGAGGAGAAATATCCGGAAATTGAAGCTTATGACGTGCAGTATACAACCAAATTGAGTGATAGGAAAGAGTTGATTGATGCAGTGAAGGAACAAATACGGAATGAGTGTAAGCCAGTGCAGAATTTGTTGTTTTCGGAGTGTAAACTGGGGATAAATGATCTTCCTAATCAATTCTATGAGGTGAATTGGGATGTTATTTTGGTTGATGGACCAAGAGGGTACTGGCCAGAGGCACCCGGTAGAATGTCAGCTATTTTTACGGCTGGAGTACTGGCACGAAGCAAAAAGTGTGGCAATCCGAAAACACATGTTTTTGTGCATGATTTTGATCAAAAAGTGGATAGAGTTACAAGTGAAGAGTTCTTATGTAAAGAGAATTTGGTGAATTCGAAGGATATGTTGGGACATTTCGTTATAGGAAGAATGGATCCCAACAGCTATACGTTCTGTCGCAATCATATATAATTTGCTACCAGTAGCAACTACTTGTTGCTCCCAGTATTATTATAAAGTGTTTTTCATAATTTAAAGATGTGTGGAACTTTGAATTTATTATGCTAGATGAATGGAGGGAGGGTCCATTGTTCAGGGGACAGATACAAAAATTAAATAACTCTCTTTCTGTCAAAGTCTATGCACATTTACTGCTGCTACTTGTATACATTTGGTTTTAGTCATAATTTACTAACTGGTAGCTAGCGACAAGCCAAGTATGGCTATGGATTCGACAATCCTAATTCCTTATCTTCGTTTTTTTCTTTCTATCTTATGCTTATTCACGGATAAAGAACAGATGATGCTAATTTCTAAAGAGTAAAGATCATGTTATTATTCTTAATGTGGATGCATTTTAATCGAATTGACACCAAGACTGAAGCTTAATTATACTCATTACTTACAAATTCAATACATAAAACAAGTAAATACAAGTCTAACAATGTTGCAAAATTGGGCTACTTGTTGTCCCAATCGAACATACATTTTATAATACAGAATTACAAATGGTTGATAAATCAGAGGTGAGGTTTTTTGACGGCAGCATAAGTAGTCGAACGAGCTTTTGCATCGCCTGTATGAGCTCTACCTGCAGAACTATTCCTAGAGGAGAATTCATGAAGCTTACAAGGTATATAGCTCAGTGATTTCATGTCCCTGCAATTTCTCTTTTGCAAAAAGAAAGCTTCGCATTCCTCTGGTTTTCTCTGGTTCTCAAGATCAATAATGCAATTCATGCCAATATTAAGTACATTCTCCTCAACTAACTTGCGACACTCCGGTCCAATCTGTGTGAAATAGTTGTATTTCAAGGTGAGTTCCTCCAAGCTACTGATCTTGCACAATGTCTCCGGCACTTCGCCGTATAATTGATTGTAAGAGAGATCCATCACTTCCATTTGTACAAGGCAACCGAAAGATTGCGGGATAGGACCTGTTAATTTGTTCTTACTAGCATCAAATACAGATGCCAATTTCAACATCCCTATCTCATATGGCAAGCAACCAGTAAGTTGATTATTGAAGAAGAGAACCTCAAGGAGATTTCCCTTCGCATAGCCAATGCTTTTGGGGATTTCACCAATGAATTTGTTGTTGGCTAATGTAAGAAACAGGGCAGCAGTACGGCCAAAATTTTCTGGGATTTTCCCGGAAAATTGATTGTTGTTGAGAAAAAGAATATCAAGGTCGAGTGTGAATACTTGAGGGTCGACTGGACCTTCGATTTGGTTGAATCTGAGATCCAAATAAGTTAACCTGGTGGCACCAAGAACAGCTTTTGGAAAAAACCCAACATATTTGTTGTTGCTCAAATCAAGTTCGAAAAGATTAGGAATACTCTGGGTCGATATATTATTGGGTATTTCTCCAGTGAAGTTGTTGGAGTTGGAATGGAAGATTTCGAGAGTTGGGATTCCATTAATGAAATCTTTTAGAGACAGAGGATTTCCCTTGAAGTTTCTACCATTGAAATTGACAGCAACAACTTTGTTCTTGTTGCAAATGAAACCTATATACTTGGTTGAGTCTTTGCAAATATCTTTGCCTACCCATGTTTTTGTAATGCCAGAGGGGTCACTAGTTATTGTCCTCTTAAATCTTTGAATGACACTTATGGCTGATGTTAGTAGATCATTGGGGGTGGGTTTGGGAGGATTTGGATTTTTTGGGGGTGGGGGTGGTTTGGGAGGATTTGGTTTGGGTGGTGGTGGTGGTATTGGAGTGGGACAAAGTGGCTCAGGAGGAGGGGGAGGGGGACAAAGTGTTTCTTGTGGAGGATAAGCAGGAGCAACATCTCCTCCACCACCAATTATGACTTGTAAGGCTTCTCTGCCATTTTTGACAGATGAAGTTAAGGCATTTACATGGAAGAATGAGGAGATGAAGAAGATGAGTACTACTAATACATTCATGTTTTGCTACTCTTCTTTAGAAGGGACACAGGGGAAGATGTTAGCTTATATAGAATGGCTAGCTAATAGTTACAGTATGTATTTACTTTTTGTCTATCCACTAAACATGTGCTATTGTTAATCATTTTATAAAATGAAAAAAAGTCAAAATTGCCTCTGAATTATGTAAAATAAATTATTTATGCCCTTCATTATATTTAGGGATCAAAAATGTCGTGCTATTATCTTAAGAGACCTTATATACTCTCAAGAGTTAACAACCCATATTTTTATTGATTTGACAAGCCACATGGATTAATCCTTCCACTTAAGCATTGCCAACGAAGATTCATTACAAAAGAACTAGGCCTTTTAGCGGCAATAACAGTCGCCACAAAAGCCCAAAAGATCGTCACTAAAAGTTTTTAATATTAAATTTTAATTTTGTATTTTTTTTCTTCATTATTTTAAAAAAAAAAACGAAAATGATATCGATTAAGTAGAATTTTGAAGACACTATTTTATGTTTATTTATATGAAAATGTATAAAATGTACGATGATGCATTATAGAGTAGGAGATGTGAATCGAAGTAAGTTTCATGATTTTTCGTAATAATTTAAGTGTTTTTAATATTAATATTGCAAGTTATTTATTTTAGAAAATTAGATTGCAATCAAAATTTAATTATCATATTTTTTTGTTGAAAAAATAGGTTTTACTTTAGTCGTCACTAAAAATCACTCATAACCTTTAGTGACAATATTTTGAGATTTTGTAGCATCTTTGTTGCCACTATAGATCAAGTTCTTTTGTAGTGAATCTTAGTTGGCAATGCTAGGTGGAAGGATTAGTCCTATGTGGCATGCCATGTCACTAAAAAAATTGGGGTGTTAACTCTTGACGATACTTGTGGTCTCTTAAGATAAAAACATGAGTATTTTTTATCTCAAAATGTAATGAATGATATAAGTAATCTATTTCGCGTGATTCACGGGCAATTTTGACCCTTTTCTCTTTTATAAATTTGTAAAAACACTATTCCATTTCTTAAGTTTATTTAGAAAAAATAAATTTATTCTCTTTTTAATAAATTTCTATTTTTTACTTGATATATTTAAGGCTATACAATTAAATGATATTTAACATATTTTTGATTTAACACAATAAAATTTGAAAATGTTTTTTTAATTTTTCTAAATAATGAGTATCAGACATCGAATAATAAAAAAAGAAAAATTGATCAAATTGAAGCAGAGTTGTATAAAGTAGATCACCTATAACCTTTTTAGTTTTGGAAGTTAGATAAATTGATTAGGGAGACCGAATGGAGGGTAACTATATGTTGCACAATTTTTGTATTGTAGGGTGTCACAAACATTTTTGAATTCTTGCTACACTATATTCCTACCATATTATTTATTACTTCTACCAATTTAGTACGTCATTTTACAATTGCAAACATCTAAGTTTAATAATAAGTGATCATAATGTACACTCTGATCTTTCAAGACTGAAATTAGTTTTCATTTGAACACCATTTTTTATATTAAAATATTTTAAATTATGAATTATTGTGATTTTTACAATAGTTATAATTATATTTTTCACGTGTAAATTCATAATTAAACAATCAAAATCAACATAAAAAGTAGGTACTTATTAAGGGACTAGAGCACGTCGAAGCCCCCGTGCCCCCAGAATCTCGTTTTGGATTACAAAGTTAGTAAAAAGTAAAAATTTTGTTTGCGGTTAATTTTAAGTCATATATTTACTTTACCATAGAAAACAAAGGAAATGAAAGCATGCAGACCAAGTTACGTGTTTTACAGATTATTTGTCTCGTGCTTCAGAAATCACAGCTTATATCGAGTTTTTAAAAAGTTCAAGCAATATAATATTTATTATTTTTAAATTGGGTAACACTCATCGGTAAAAAAAAAGCCTAGAAATCCTGTCAAAAGTTAATTTGTTTAAGCCCAGTAAAATGGTTATATTGTAAATGCACTTAGCATATGGAAAATATGAACATAATTAACTATATTCAGGAAAAGAAAATTTTCTTGTTTGATGTTTAATTTAAAGTTTGAAATTTTGTTTGTATATGCAGATTTCTTAAATTATATAGGATTATACTTTTTATAAGCATTAAAACCCTATAATTTGTGAAAAATTATAATCCTATTAAAAATTCCATAGTTGTTATCGGTTATAAATAAGGTATTTGTATATCTCAACCTATAAAATCAATAAATCATATATCTTCTGTGTTCATTTTATAAATATTTATGGTTATATGTTTAAATTTTTAAATACACGTAATATTTTTTAAAAAATAATTAGTACAATAAATTCAACAATATATAGTAATAACTAATTTTTTTGTAAAATCCTCCCATATGATATAGACAATCTCTTCACATCCAGCATGAGTTTGTTTTTTTTTTTTTACAAAATTTAATTATAGGTCTTTTTTGGGAGTAAAATATAAATTATGGATCAAATTTTCATATTTAAAAAAAGTTGAAATCAGAATTTATTTTTATTCATAAACCCAAATGCTGATTAACGTACGCCTACTTAAGTTCAAACTGTAACTAATACACTCTCATCCACTTTAATTTTTTATGTTCGGATTTTTTGAAGATCAATCTGATTAATTTCATAATTTTTTATATATTAATAATATAAAAAAATATATTATAAAATATTAGTCAATTTTTTATATGTAATTTAACTATATAAAAAAACTATAACAATAAAAAATAGACTGGAATAATAATAAAACAAGCATATATAGAATCTCCCTGTTACGACTAGATTGCATTATACCCCACAAACTTTTATTTACCTTGTCTAAAATCTTCCATAAATCCAATTTCTTCTACTCCATCAATTAGTTGGAACATGTGCAGCAAGTTGATTAGTAATCCAAAATTTCTTCTACTCCCATAATATCTTTACTAATTACTTGTATGACGATTGACGACGTAGCCAGATATTCTTCGTCGAAAAAAAATATCATATATATAAATAAAATAAAATATGAAATAATTAAATAACATATTTTGAACACTTTTAATATAATAAATTATTATTTTTAGATATTTTTGTTAAATTTCTGGCTCCGCAATAATGATGTCATTCCCACTGTGACTGCTAGGATCATCTCTTGCTATTTATGTGGCAGATATTCAAATTATCCAATAATGGTCTTCATATTTTGATGTTAATGAGTGTCAGCAGCCACATTGATGTAACATAATATCATTATGCCCCGGTCCATCAAAATTGATCTTTATTAACAATTAATTATTAATTATAATTTGTTATTAAAAATATATATTTAACAATAATTATTTTTTTAAATGTCTTTAAAGTCTATAGTGATATTAAATTCAATGACTATAAATTAATATCGATAATTAAAGAATTTAACACTTTTTAATAATGTATATTTTATTATTGCTAAAAGCTTGTTTTTATTATAAAGTAGACAAGTAATAATAGTCCTTTTTTAATCATTTACTTACATTTAAATTCTAAAACTGGATAATTTATATTAGGCCTACTATCTTTATGAGATATATATAGAGATTGTTTCTTATTAATCCTAGTTAATTCTCCTGCTTTATTTATATATATACGATCTAATTTTTCGACACCTAATTGAGTGACCTTGTATAGTAGTACTAATCTATTTATTATTTGCAATGGAGGTAGAGGAGCAACAATTATTGTAAGGTCCCAAGAATTTCTGGCAAATAGTAAGTGATAATGTCGGCAGTACTAAAAGATAACTTCTCACCAATTGGATGAAAAGTTTCCCACTTATTTAAGGCATTGCTTGCTAGGGTCCCAACAAATGTCATTCTTACATACAAAATACAAAAAAACTCCAATCCTTGGAGACTTCAGGTTGACTAGTCATCGCCTTCTGTTTAAGTCCCGATTAGAGTTATGCATATATTAATATATAAAAATTAAATATGAGTAAATTTATGTGTTGTTTTATATATATGCACGAATTAGTATGTTATAATTTATGATCAGAAGTTGAAAGCTTTAGTTTTCAAAATTTAAATATTTTATTTGGAAAACCTTAAAATATGATTACAAATAAAAAGTTTCAAAATTTCGAATAGTTTCATGTAAGTTGAAATATAATTTAAAACACGGAGAATATTTTTTCAAAAAAAGAAAAAGAAGCAGCAAATATTAAATATGACAATTATGTCAAAAGACACACTTGTCATTTGTTGCTTGTATACGACTTTTTTGTGGAAAAAATTTAAGGTTGTTGTGAGTTACTTCACCAATAACAGTTATTTAAGGACAATAAAATTTTTAATATACTTTTTAAATAGTAATAATAATAATATATATTTTTTATCGCTAAAAGTTATTTTTATTATGAGCCATCTAATTAGATTTCCCCAATAATCTTCAAACTCAGCATGTGGTATGTAGTGCCCGTTTGGATGGGCTTAATAAAATCAGCTTTAAAAAAGTACTTTTGAAAGTGCTGAAACTTATTTTTAAAATAAGCAGTTATGCGTTTGGATAAAAGTGCTGAAGTTGTTATGCCAAACGTAAAAAGGGAAAAATGGAAGAAAGAGATGTTAGGTTTATATGGGTAATTTGGAGATTGTATAAAAATATTAAGGGCAAAAAGATAAAAATGTGGTCAACTTAAAACAGCTTATAAGCTAAAAAAAAAGCACTCCTACCCCAACTTTTAACTTTTGGCTTAAAATAAGTTTTTTTTAACTTAAAATAAGTTATTTTGAGTATTGTCAAACAGTTAAATAAGTCAAAAAACAACTTTTAAGTCAGTTTGACCAGCTTTTAAGCTGAGCCAAACAGAGTTTTCTCTCTTACTTTTTGTCAACTAGTCAATTCAACTTCCTTAAGTATAAAGAAAAATAAAATGAGAAAGCAGCAAAAAAGAAAAAGAGAAAAAACAAAGGTGTTCCAATTCGGAGGGGCCTCTTTTCCTAAAAAGATAGTAATAATATTGTACTTTTTTTTGAAAAAAAAAGAAGAAAATACTATTGAGAAAGTACTACTGGTTAAAAATATATAGATTTTTCATATAAAAGGAAAGCATTATTAGAAGAAGTATTACACCTATAGAGAAAGGATTAAATTGATTGATTATATTGTCAATCGAAAAAAATTATTAGAAGAAATTAATTATTAAAAGAACAAACAATTCCACTAAAGAGATACAACAATAAGCTTCATAAGAAAATATATTAATTTATTTTTTTAAAGTGTAAGACCTCTTTAATTTTTATTTTAGATCATTAATATAAAATTGTAACTTAACAACACGTCAAATTATATTAGAGAGCGCGCATTTGTTCCTCATTGCTTTGTACAGGGGATCGAAATGACTAGGCATAGTATCAAAGCTAACGAAATAAAGTTTGAACGGTGATAATTCATGAACAAAAGAAAAATGCACCAAAAGAAATATTGTAATATGGTTTCGTCAATTGTTACGTATGAGAAAATTTATACATATATTAACTATAAAAACTACCAAAAAACTAATCTTTCTTAAATAACATTTTTTTTGATAATAACGTGTTACAATATAAAAAAATAAAAAAAAATCTCAAATTGAAGAAATCCAAATCCTTATCGTCTAAAAAAAGGATCAAATTTCTTTTTTTAAGTAAAACACAATTTATATAGGATAGTCTCCATTACTTCACTTAATTAAGCCCAAAAGTATTATGTTAAAACATATTGTTCTTTGACAAATTATAAAACAAAAACACTGAGAACTGAGTTTTTAACATGATATATATTTCATGCAAAAGAGATAACGGTCATTAGCACTTGCTTGTGGCCCAAAACAACGTTTTGGGAGAATTTTGGAGTGATAATGATGTGGCATCAGACGATGACTTATAAGAACATGGGTGGTGGGCTTGGATATTAAAGTGACAACAACTTCATAAAGGACCATTTAATATCAAACTAATTCTATATTAATGACAAGTATAGTTGTCACGATAATAACAACATAATTAGTGTAATATCTAAAAAAAATTCATATGTCTAAATAATTTCAATTCCGTCTTTCTTGTTTTGTTCATCATAGAGGCAGATACTAAATCCACTTTATCCTAAATAACTTTATTTGTGATGCTATCCCTCCTAATATATCTATCTATTTATCGAAACATTCTCATATAATTTACTTTCATATTTTGAATGATTGAGTTTTTGACAGATAAACACTTCGCTCAACACGATCTGATCATTACTTTATAAAGCTTTATCTTTTAAGCGTGATAACACATTTTTATCACACAATTTATCAGATGTGAACTTCCATTTGATTGGTTGCTTTATTATAATATTAAACTAAATGTTTTAAATATATATATGTACCACTTCAATTTAACAAATTAACTATTTTTTGGTTTTGGATTTAGCAAGATGAAGAAACACTTATTTCATCCCATACACTTGCTCGTCCAAGCACACTCGGATCGAAGTTTTCAAATTAGTGAAAACTTGCATTTTGCATGCACGGTCAGAGGCCAATTTCTATCTATTATTTTTTTTAAAAAAAAGAAAAATTACATATCTTTTATTAAATGAGTTGGAGCATAATATTTGAATATTATGGGTAATTTTTATAGGAGAAATTATGAATTCGAAGTCCAAAGGGCAAAAAAAATTTATCAAAAATTCTAAATGGGTACATCAATTTCTTTTCTAACCAAAAGAGTAAAATCGCTACGTCATTTTAAAAATCACTGACCTATCAACATTTTTGTCCATATTTTTTTTCTTTTTTTTTATAAAGAAATCGCTGCCAATGCAACGATTTTGGCAAACTTTCTTTTTTAAAAAAATTAAAATCGCTGCGACAACAACATTTTTATAAAAAACTTTTTTTTTCTTTCAAAATGGCTGTGTAGGTAGTGATTTTAGTGTGTTTTTTTTTGGAAAATAGCTGTGTTGTACATTTTTTGTTCTGCCTTTTTAAAATAAGGCATCTATTAAAGAAATTTTTATTTTTAATTTTCTGCCAATTATTTTTTTTTAAAAAATCGTATTAAATATTGGTAATTTTTTTCTGATTTTGGTTAAATAAAATCGCATTACAATTGTTAATAAAGATTTCACTAAATGATTTTAATTTTTTAAAATCCAAATTATATATATATATTATATATATATATATATATATATATATAAGAAGGAATGGCAGAATTTTTATGAATTTTTTTTTTCGGAAAATCGCTGTATTTTTTTTTAACAAAGACATCGCTGCCAAGTAGCAATTTTGGTGGAATTTTTTTTTAAAAAATAAATCATCGCCAATTATTATTTTTATATCATAAAATTTATTTTAAAAAAGTTCGCCAACATTTAATACGATTTCAAGATATAAAATTGTAGCAATATTTTTTTAAAAAAAATTAATTGACTAAAATAGCAAAGAAGAAATTTTTAAAAAACAAGAAAAAATGGTTCCAAGGCACCAAGTTTTTTAAAAAAAGGAAAAAAGGTTCCAAAGCGCTGCCAGGATAGCGATTTCCCCCCCAAAAAAAAAATCCCCTCTAAATATGAATACTTGAGCTGCTTGTGTCTTTCCCTTCACACACCGTAGCACTTGTGTGAAATGTTGGTCCCATGACTCGAAGTGAATTGGCTTAGCTTGGATCCACTGCTGCACTTTTCTCCAAACTTCTGCTCCATAAATACAAGAAGTGAAAATATGATCCCTAGACTCATTATACAAAGTGCATATTGAAGGCAGAGATATCCCCCACTTGATAAGTCTATCAGTAGTCAACAACTTATTTTGCACTTGCAATCACAGCGTAAATCTTGCTGATCTTGGCCTGGCTGCATTTTGGTACATTAAATTCCTCCATATTACTCTAGGCTCTGGGTTCAACAAATGCATGTATAGGTTGCCTTGTTAGACTACACCTGCTTGATTCATCCACCTGAAAATGATCAAAAAGTAGTTCTAGCTTCAATTATTTTCCGTATCATCCAACACACTTGTGTAGGTACCCTCATTGTCTCAAGTTATATTGCCTTTTTATATAATAACTATGAACCCACCTTATTCATAAACTTGTCCTCTTTTCTGGCCAATGCCCAATGAATTTTAGCAACTGCTGCTCTTTCACATTAGTCAAGTTTAGTCCTCCAAAACAAACTTTACTCCATGCTACCACTGCCTTGTTGGTGATATTATACTATTACTTGCAGACCATAGTTTAACTTCTACAATAGCTATCAATTAATTTTATTAACTCAGCAGGAAGGACAAATAGTTGAGACAAGTATGCTTGGATGCCAAATAACACAGATTGGACAAGTTGTGTTCTTCCAGCATAGGAGAGTTTCTATGAAGTCCAGGATGAAATTCCAGTTTGTGATCCACAGGTAACATTGGATTAAAGAAATCTTCTTGGTGGATAGAGGGACTCCGAGGTATTTGAATGGACCAGCACTATGCAGTATCTGTTCCTTTCCTTCATTATTGATTATTAATACTTATCCCAAATAAAAATTATAAATCATTAAAAGGTATACTTTTACTTATTTTATTAATAATAAAACCATTTAATTGAATATACATGAGACTACGCCCCGTAAATCCATATATGAAACTTATGTCCCGTGTCTCAAGGCTTATGCCGACCTATATGGTATAAAACGTCTCGCCCAACAAATAATTAACCCAAGTGTAGGATTTACAAGAAACAGTAAAGAGAATATTTGGGAATTTTCTGTGCATTGATCTCTTCCTCTAAACATGCATATATACAACTGCAAGAAAAATCAAATAACATTCTATTCCTAACCGACTATACAGGTGTCATAATCTTATTGTTAACTCTATAACAAACTTTCATTCTTTACAATATCTGAGAAAGAATAAAATAGTAATCTAAAGAAGTATAATTCTAGGTATATACATGAGCTGAGAAAATACATTGACTTCATTTATTTGGGCCTATATTTTCTTCTGTATTCAAAGAGTGCTGAGGCCCAATTTCCTTAATATTGCTCATGTGATTTGAAACACTTCGACGATTATATTCCTAAAGTTCTCTTTACCTTTGTCTTCGTTTCTGCATTTCTCTATTGAAGGTATCTCTGAAATCTCAACACCAAATCATGTTCACCAACTCGAATTTCTTGTTGTGTAATCAATTTAATGTTATTCACAGTTAATAAAATTTCAACACTATCCTCGAAGGTGAAATTATAGTATTATACAAGTTCGATCTCATTTTATTGGTTAAAATGATATTGATCTTAAAATACTTATTAATTGGTAAAGTTTGTTTGAAAATTTTAAACTATTTATTTGATTACGGTTAGTTAATTGACAGATATTTATAAAATAATTAATTTTATAGAAAATAATGGACCAAATCTGAAATTTATTTAAAATTCTATACTATTTGGTCTATATATATTAAAATAAGTTAAATATAATTATCACTTTTAGAACCTAATTAATGAAAAAATAAAATAAAAAAGAGGAAGAACTGCGTGTAGACTGCGGCGTGAAAACGAACCAAGGATGGAGGAACTGCTTCACGTAAGGAAATTCAACTAAAATTTTCAATCTCTCTGCCTATGCTTTCATTATTTGCCGCGCGCACACACACACGCACGCACACATACACATACACTCACGCATGCGCACACACGCACGCGCGCACACACACACATGCACACGCGCGCACACACACATGCACGCACGCACGCGCGCACACACACAACACACACACGCGCACACACACGCACACAAACATACACATGCACACACGCACACGCACGCACGCATGCACGCACACACAACACACACACGCATACACGCACACACACATGCCACACAAACACACACATGCACACACGCACACACGCACACACACATGCACACACACGCACGCGCACTCACACACATTATATTATTGGAGTTGATAAAATAAAATAAAACAAAAACAAAAGTAATAGAATATTAATGTTAGAGTTGGAATTTCTTATGCAACGTGTTTGGACTCAGTAGACAAGTATAATGTTGAAATTGAATTGATTGTTAATTTTTAGGTATATACTAATTATTAGGCAGTTATTAAATAATTATTGAGGAATGATGGAATGAAAGTAAAGCATGGTTGAGGGTTTGGAGATTTGTGAGGTATCTCTTTGTCTTCTCAACAGACCTTCTTACTCCTGTTTATGATTTTGTTCTACTTTAGAAACAATATCATATGAAACTTATATTTTCTTTTGATTCAATTGTTATACTTTAGAGGTTTGTACACGTGACAATCAGGTTTGGGGTATAATTTAAGTTGATAATAAATTTTTCGGATTATATTGTAATAATTGTGTTTTAGACTGACTTGTCTTCGTGGGATAAGACGAATGCTATCACGTCTATTTTTGGGTCATGACAATTGGCTAAAATGATATCTTATCTTAAAACATTTATTAAATATATGTAGATGTTTAACTAAATCAAGTAACTAAAATATTGTATATATTTAAAGATAATTAAGAATTTATATACTTTGAATTGTGACTACACATCTGTCATCCTTTGCTATAGTGAGTTTATTTAAAAACAAAATATAATACATAGATGTATAATTACCAGAAGTTATTATACATAATTAATTCAAACGTTTTTACTTTAACTGCCTCCATGATCATTGATATGCAAGAATTACATTTTGAAGTTTGACATATCAAACTTAATACAAGATCTTGGGGTAGAAATAAAGTTACATAAACTCTACAAGTTAACACCCAAAAAGGGGGAGTATAAGCCAGTTATTAGTCTACTAACTTCACTCCTTGACAAAAGAGGAGTCAAGAGTTCATAAATAAAATTAGAAGGTTTAACCTGCTATATTTTGAAGAAAGGGAGCTCCCATCCATCCATATCTATTAAGTCCATAAATTTTCTTCGAGAGATTAGAGAAAGAGTTGAAATCATGTATTGCATCTATAACTCCTAGATGCTAATACATCAACAGGTTTGTTGGCTTTCTTAATAATAAATTCATAAATCCATGAGATTCAACTAATTATTATGCTCCTTGAATCAATTTATCCAATCTCCAAGGCATTTTCCATTTTCCGTTTATACATTTAACTAAGAGTAAGAAATTCGTTTCTCCCCAAACCCTATCGTAACCTCTATTAACACACCATTTAATTAAGACCGTTGAGTAGTGCACATGCTTCAGCCGTATAGTTGCTAGTACCTTGGCCTAGACTTAAAAGAGTAAGCAGACATCATGTTGCCTTGGCTGTCTCTGATTAGTCCTCCTCCACCAAGATATTCCCTTAGTCTTTGCCCAGCTCTTCTTTCAGGGAAACGGTCTTTGATAGCGCTCTTCCTTGAATGCAACTTTCATTCTAAATTATGATCAACTCTATTTACTCTCTTTAATATCAAACAAAGTACATTATGAGAAAATGAATGATGAAGTTGGAAAACAATCATTCCATTGATCTATATATAGTTATATACTATGAAACATTTTATCTTTGTGCCTCCTGAAAGGCCTCGTTCCGTGATAAATTAGTGCATTAATTAAGAAGCTCATTTCATTAGTAATATATAGTATATTTATAAATATATGGAGTATTCTTCCTTTCATCCTTTGAATAATAAGATCACGTCTATTATGAACTAAATTCACAAATTCTGACCGGGGATTTTCACCTAGTGACATGAGATGGGGATAATCAGGATGATATGTTGTACATATGTTTTGATAAGATGACCGAGGAGCGTATCTCTTATATACTACGCAACAAGGAAGTGGAAGCAACAAAATGAAAAAAGAAAACACATGCTTATTACAATGGATTTAAATCTCCTTGAAAAGAGTAAAATATTCGTGACTCAATCTAAATATTCATGAAGTTATTTTTTTTAATTTTATTTTTATTTATTTTATAGTTTACTTCAATTTGTGGTATAGCGATCAACAACTTCAGTGACACACAAAACAAATAGGCATAGTAATAGTGCTAATCAAGTACTATAGGGTATTTATTACTAACAAGCCCAAAGAACTAGGTCTATATATACAAAAATAGAACTCAATGTGAAAGAGTGAAAACCTTTCTGACTTAAAGTACACCCATTAGTTGCTCAAGGTAATACGCTAGATACATTTTTCATTTGAGGGTGGACAACACCAGAGTTTCTATTGTCTGAATTGTTGGATTTGATACCTACGCTACAATAAAAATATTTTTTAGCGGTAATAAATATTGATATTAATAAAGAGTGTTAAAATTTTTATCGGCGTTATTTAAGTGCCATTAAAATCAATGTCGCTAAAGACTTCAGGGACAAATACAGAGAGTGATAATTGTCGCTAAAAATAGATATTCAGCGGCAATTAAGAAATAATTGCTGTTAATGATAATCTTTTATGCAATGCTAATCAACAATATATAACCATATAATTAATACAACTAGATATTATCATCAACTATTTATTAAAACACACTTACATTTTCCTACTTGAATGTTGACAGTAAAAGGAAACAACACATAGATTATCTAACGTACGTTTTGATAAATAGTTGATCACAATTTAGGCAGGAAGTTCTCGTACCTAACAATTCACGTATAAAACTCAAAAAAATAGAATACTTTATACGTGTTTTTTAATCATTGACATTATCTTAATCAACAAAACATAGCTACATACTTGAAGGTCCAACAAAAGGGGCACTTGAATCTCTTCCACTTTGGCAGCAATGGAAAAACAAGCTGACTCATCTATGCTTTATCCTTTTGAAAAAAAACTCCAGAAATAAATCAATCAAAATAGTTCATATCTAATACAACAGTCAAAGCATTGAAACCATAATGGTCAATAACATTCAACATCCATTTCAAAGACTCTTTTCTTACCCCCCCAACAAAACCCCCTTTTAAAACTAAACTTTTTTTTTTTCACATTAAACTAAACTAGTACAGTAAAAAAAATCTCCTTTTCTTTTGATAATAAAGTTTTAATCTCATCATCTTTCCAAAACAAGTCACATTCTAATAAAGATGAAGTCTTTTTCACATTCTTGTTCTGATTTCTTTGTTCTGAATGGTAGTTCAATGTGGATCATATTTTTCTTGTAGGTTTATCGTCTAAATTATTGATGCGTGAAATTATGTAAAGATGGACAATGATACAATCTATCCAAACGTTTTATTTCTTAAAACTAACACAATATGATACATTTTAAAATAATTTGTAATAACCATCCAATCAGAGTTTAATGTATTGATTTCACACGTGATTACATAATTTTTATTTTATTTTTACTAGATTTTTTCTTGCAGCATAAATATTATTTAATTTTTATACATTTATCATTGAAATTTACTTAACAGGGTTTTGTAAATTGTACCAACAAAAATCGTTGAACTTTAATAAGGAATAATGTGTTTTAAAAAATTGAGATTGCTCAGGTTGAATAATTTATCAAATGCGTTAGCAAATTTGGAGGATAACTTATTCACATTTTTAATAATTTGAAATTGAAATTTATTTGACCATCCATAAGAGTGGTTAGTAATAGTAACTCATCATAAATGATTTTTTCCTCCCTTTACGCTAGATAACTAAGAGTAGAAAATGTTAAAATAATTACATTTACAATAAAAATATCATTCAACTTTGCTAATTATAAGTATCATATAATAATAAAGGTCCATTTCATTTTAAGATAGATAATAAAGAGTTTAATTTTGCCTCATTCTTGGTCTACTAATTATTTAATGGTCTAATAATTAATTAGTGCATTAATTAAGAAGCTTATATATATATATATATATATATATATTATATATATATATATATATATATATGAATTCGTATATACTATTTTGTTATAATTCTAATTAATTTTTACATATAAATAGAAAAAAAAATGTAACGGAAGGCAAAATTGAACAAGTTCGAGTATTATATAGATAAATTTAAAACTTCTCTTTTTCCGATTAAGTAACTCATTTTTAATTAGAAAGTATAAAATCATTTATTATGAGTAACATTACTGACCACTCTTGTGGAGTATCAGTCATGTTCAATATTATTGAGCTGAAACCTAACAGATACCAACAAAACTCAATTAGAGAGTCAAGATAGATGCAAAAATAAAAAAAATGAAGTTACAAAGATTAAATCACAATAATCAAATGATGAACATATCACATGGTTTGAAATATTTCATATAACATTCTGATTTGCATAACACAACACAAGAAGGATAATTATGGAGATGAACATAATTCATAGTCACAGCTCACAGGCTGAAGATAATTTTGGTCACAGACTCACATCTACTTCCTACTTAACATAATCAGATTAGACCCCTAAAACCAACTTTCTATAGATAATGAGAAACTAGCTAGCAGCTTTAATTAATTTGGGCACAATCTAGTTTCCGTCATTAGTATCTGAATCAACTTGTATAACATCTGAATCAACTTGTATAACCAAATCAGGAATGTGTGGCTTTGTCCTGAATGCTGTCTTTGTGCGTTTCTTGCGTAACACAGACATGCCACCACATTCCCTCTTCTTCGTATCTGGAGGCTGGACATCATCAGCTGATTTCAAAAAAGAGTGATTCAAGAGCATGTCTGCACTCCAACGCGCGCTTGGATTCCTGTCCAAACAATTATTCAGGAAATCTTTTGCCTCTGTAGACAGTTTAGGATTTTGAATAATTGGTTCCTCATACTTAATTCGGTTCAACATAAGAATTGATGATTCCCATAGGGGTTCCCCAGTAATCATCTCGTAAACAGTACACCCGAGAGACCAAATATCAAATCCTGGGCAGTACTCCTCCTTAAGTAGAGCTTCAGGTGCCATATACCTTTTAGTTCCTCTTTGCCCCACATTCTCTTTCGAGTTCTGCTCCAAAGTTATGGAAAGTCCGAAATCAGCTATCTTTGCCACCTCATCATCAGCATCACCAGTAAGAAGAATGTTTTCGGGTTTTATATCACAATGAATAACCCCTTTTTTGTGAATCAAACTTAGCCCTAAAAGTATATTCTTTGTGTGCTTTTGGACTTGAAACTCAGGCAATCCTAGTTTGTTAATACGATCAGCTAGGCTTCCAGCTGAGGCAAATTCAAGCAGCAAATTGTAAAGATATAAGTCATCTTCAAAGGTGATATTAAATCCAAAACATTGAATAATTTGAGGACAATCCTCAAACATTCTTAAGAATTCTCTTTCATTTCGAAGAGATAAAGAGCGATTCAACAAACTAGATTTAACAGCAATGAGAGATGGTATCTTACGAGAACGGGTAGAAGTAGAAGCCATTGATACAAGACCATAGCTTCCTCTACCCAATATTTTACCTCTATTCCACGTAAAGTTCGCTTGTTTTTCCACCATTACAATTATTTTTCACACTTGTTTTTTTTTTTTTTACTTGAATGTGAGCTCTTTTGCTAGTGTATGTATAGGAGTCATGATAAATTAGCAGATTGGATCATATTTAAAATTGGGTTGAATATTAGTCAGTAAAAATAAATTTGAATAAAACTCGTCTTAACCAATTCTTTGACCCATTTTTACCCTCCTTTTGTTCTTTTATGGACTTCTATTTATTTAGTTTTTCCATTTTTCATTTTTTTTAATGTCTTTAAAATGGAAAATTTAAAAAGTATATTTATTGTCCAGTAGATTTGATATTTATATTTTTAACTAACTCATTAAAATATAAATAAAATGTACTGATTTTATATAGCGGTTTTGTTTCCTAATATTTCTGTTTTTCCCTTTCACAGTGCTAGTAGAAGAAATTTTATTAAAATTTATCATATTTACTTCTTTTAATATATGAAAATTTAAAGTCGTATATAATTAATAAAATATTTAGCGTTAAATAACAAGCACTTATATAAGTTGTGATTTATTAAAAAGAGTAATAACTTTGAATTCTAAGTCCTTCACGTGATTAATGAATGAAATAAAGAACCATCATTACTTAATTTCAAATCCTAATAAGACAATTCTAAAATGAACTTATTCTTTGAAATTCTATTTATTGGGTAAATATAATAAATTTAAAATTAATTGAGTGCTAGTAAAAATTTTGGTCAAATATATGGAATAAAATGATACAACTCATTTTTATTTTTTTTTCATTCGTGCAAAATTTTATTTAGTTCTCTTCTTCATTTCTTTTTCTTTTTTATTTTGCTACTTCTTATCCATTTCTTTCTTCATGTCTTTAAATATGTTTTAAAGTGTATTTATTAATTTTCATAAATGTAGAATTACATTTAAAGTGTATTTATTAATTATGATAAATATATAATTACATTTGAAGTGTATTTATTAATTATGATATGATAAATGTATAGTTATATTTCTGCACTTAAATCGTCAAATAAATCTATTAAAATAAAATTAAAAGGAAAATTGTTACAAATCCATTGAATTAATTAAGTGGATTGTCCATTGGATATTCATAAATTACTTTTATTCATGTATGTATATTTTCAAGGTGATATGATCCATTATGGATAAACATGTATCTATTAATTTGGTGACCTTTGTGAGTGATATCTCAACACTATAAATAGAGATATCACTCACCATTTGAAGTACACACTTGAATAAGAAGAAAAATCCTCTTCTTCTATCTACTTCTCTTGTCTTCTTCTTTTTGTGATTATATTCTTATAGCTTGATTTTATAACACGTTATCAGCACGAGTATGCTCTAAAGGTTATAGCACTTCGCAAAAGTGTTATAGTTGAAACACTTGTGAGCAGGAACATGTTTTATTTATTTTTTCTTGTTACATATTTATATTTTCAAAAATTCCTCTTATACTAATAATTTATTTTAGTATATATGTGATATATGAAAATATAAAATATATTGGTTTGTTTTACTCTAACAATTTTATACATTGATTTATGATTATATTAACAGTTCTTCGTTTCAAAAATGAATTGAAGGATAGTGAAGTAAATATTCATGTTGATTTTTTATGTTTTAATTATGAGGAACTTATTAATATTTATAATTGCTAGAGGTGAGAAAACTCTCAATCTTATTTTGACTAAATTTGCTTCTATAATTCTTAATTTCATTTAAAGGCTCATGGTTGAGTTCTATTGGTATTGACTTATATGACATTGATTGAAGGGTAAGACGATAGATTCAAGTCCCATCGCACCAAAAGGGTAAGACATCTGGTTAAAGTCCGGATGACATAATGAAAAATATTTGAGGATAAGACGGTAGATTCATGTTCTATCGCACCAAGAGGGTAAGACATCAATTCGAGTTTTGATGCACCATAATGATAAGGTAGTGAGTTCAAGTCCCATAGAATTATGACCTAATGTGCCTTGTATGGATAAGACATTGAGTTTGAGTCTTAATGCACCATATTGATGATAAAATGATGATTGAGGCAAAATAATATATTTTTGATGAAAAGTCTTGAAATTCATCATATTGAATTTGCTCCATTCCTTGAAAAGAATATGGAAGCAACATGTGATAACTTTGAAATTCATCTGTTGACTTGCTCCATTCAATTATATGAATGTGGTAGCAACAAATAATTCGTCTGAAAAATGACAAATATTAATGATATGAAAAAGGACGTGAAGAGACGAAATTATAATAGTCATCATTGTGGTAATTATTAAAGGAAGAACACTATGCGTTCTCCAAATAGTCCTTCAAAATGTGAAGACAATTTTTATTATCAAAATGGTATTAAAGGTCATTGGACTTGTGAATATTGTCGATCCAATAATTTGACAAGTTTATAAATCCTCCATCAAAAGACAAAAAGATAAAGTAATGGTACACTTGATCTTTCAAAGTGATGTTGAGGTGTGTCATAGAAAATATGATGAATTTTAAAGCCTTGACAATGTGCTTATAATGCAAATTAAGAGAAAAAACATACAGACACCATCAAAGTTGTTACGTATTTGCATAAAGACACCTTAACTTTTAAAGTGTCCTATTATCCCACAGAACTATTTAATTTCTTTGTAAATGGACCATTTTGACTCATTTCGTAGTGTGAGTTGTTACCACGCACTTGAGGCGCGTCATGCATTATTTTTACTGCCATGGACCAGTTTAAAGGTGCCATGTGTCATTATTATTCTTTATTATTAATTATTTTATCAATTTTGTCATCTTCCCCAAATTTAAACCCAAAATAATTATTGTTAGCCCTAATTTTTCAATTTCATAGTTTTTTCCATAGCAAAATCAATGTTGATACTCTTTGTTTGACCACTTCATCATCTTCTCTAAGAAAATAAGACACCACTATTGGCGAGAAACTTCTGGATCAATGAAGAATGTGATTTTCTTGTTCAATAAATTCAAAGTAAACACTTCCAAGCTATGGAAGTTCTTGTCTGCCACAAGTTGGTCAATGGAACATGATGAACAAGAAAATGGTTAATGGAGGAATTGTTGTCAATTGAATCTGCATTAACTTTTCTTGCAATGTGCAAGAAAGTGTTATGCATGGGTTTTGTTCTAAGTTAGCATATGAGTTATTTAGGTCTGAGTTTTGCTACCAAAAGGGTTGCAACTAATAGCAATCCTACATTCAAAATTTTGTTGTCACCTAACTCCATAGCTGAATAAAAAAAAAATCCGAATGAAGAAAAATTAACGAAAATTTCTTGAAGGTGCAAGCAAAATAGAGAAGAAAAGAAATGGAGAAGATGACTTCTCTTTAAAGAATAGGGTCGGGTCGGGTCGGGTCAGGTTGAACAGGGAGTTGAGCAACACGCGCCACTACATAGACGAGAAAATGGGTCAAAATGACCCATTTACAAAGAAATTAATTAGTTCTGTGGGGTAATAGGACACTTTAAAAGTTAAGGTGTCTTTATGCAAATACGGAACAACTTTGATGGTGTCTGTATGTCTTTTCTCTGCAAATTAATGAAGTACATATAAATGATTAGTCCATTCCTTGAAGAGAATGTGACTTGTGATGAGTATAGTGAATGCTCGACCATTCTATAAGAGATTGGGTCAAGATGTGATAAAATCATTATCGGTTAGATTATATGCACAACTCACCTTTATGGAAGGTTTGAGAAAAAAAAATGATATATGCCACATCTCATCTCTACGGGATGTTTGAGAGAAATATATAAATTTTATTTGACATGAACGGTCAATGATCGTGTGCGTTTATACGTCATAAATATTATGGTATGTTTGTTATGAACTATCGAAAGGGCAAAAGAAAGAAATAGTTCTTGCCTATAAGGGTTGTGTTCATTATTGTGTGGCAATATAAATTTGTCATTGATTGTGTACCTATGGTACAACAAAAGTAAAGCAAGAAACATGTTTTGCTCGTAATTTTTTGACCATGACAATAATGATATAATTTCTCCTCGAAGGAGATGCTCACAATAGGGATTGTGTCATGCACTATGTGATAGTACACAAAATAAATAGCAAGCTCTAACGAGTTGTGTTATTATCAGAGGAATAATAATGGGGTTGTAGTAAGTATCAAAAGAAATTTAATTTAAGTTTCGAATGAATTGAAAATAAATATCGAGACTATAAATCACTACAACCGAAGGGGTTATAAATATTTATGTAAAAGGATAGCCATTGTTTCCTCTTGTTTGTTGCACACTAACGTGGGCATGCTGATGAAATCACATGAGAAAGTAAATTATAAGTGTACTGAAATAAAGATTAGTTGGCATGAACGGTTGACCATTCTGATTTAAATGTGATGCAAATGTAATTGAGAATTCATGTGGAATATATGATGAAGAAATAAAAGATTCTTCAAGAATTCTCACGTGTTGCTTGTTCTCTTCATAAAATGATCATTGTGCCAGCTAAGGTTGAGATTGTAATTTCCTGAAATTTTTGGAACATATAAAAATGTGAATATGGGCTCATTTATCTGCCATGTGGATCATTTGCAACTATACGATAGGCGTATCTATGCGATGATCACATGTGCTTTGTTGTCAACTTACAAATTGATATTTGTAAAGTTGTTTGATTGAATTGTTAAATTAAGAGCACAGTTTCAAACTATGAAATTATATTGATGACGCTGGTTGATTTAGCAGAAATTGTATGCCTCCAATTATAGCTAAATCTCATGGTTATGAGAACAAAACTCCCAAATGAGATATGGTATGAGATATGTAACATGTATCAACACATGTATGCATCAAGCCAACAAGGTTTCCCCATTAAAATTGGTTTAGGGTCAGAAACCAAATAATTTTCATCTTAAAGGTTGAATGTGCGGTCATGATCTAATTGCTCCACCATGCACAAAGATGAACTCCCAAATAAGGTTGGAATGAATGTTAGATTTTCTAACATTAGGGGGAGAGATGATTGACAGCTGAAAATTATGTGTGAGGTTAATTATGAATTATCTAAATCCTGGTTAAATAAATATGTGAACTTAAAGTTCAAGGGATAATTCAGTTGCATAATGTTAAAAATCAGTTGCCAGATGAATGCACCGATCCTATGATATAATTCAGCTTCAAATACTCTAATATGAAGTCCTTGAAGGACAAAGTCTATGATACGCCGTAAGCGTAATAGACCAATCGGTTCCAAATATAGAATTCCTTGAAGAAGGAAGGAGCAAATGATCAATATGGTCATGATAATGAGGCAAATTCTATAAAAGAACACATTGACATAACACATCATAAAATCTCGAAAAAAATTCAGGTACCTGAAAATAATGAAAAATGAAGAGATCTTGATAAGTTATGTCATATTGGAATCAATATCAAATAACCGTCGACGGTATCTTTGATATGAGGTAGCGCTCAATGATATAAATTGTGACGAGGATCTTAAATTCAAATCTATCATAGAATGTGGACAGATAAATGGTTGGCCAAGTAAAATGCATAATTCAAGTATATTGTTCAGTTAGAAAAGTGACGTTTTGGACTGGTAGTCCATAAGTCAAGATATAATGTCAGTGGAGTACAATAAATTATTATACGATGGTATAATCGTAATATATCAAGTACAATTTGTGCCTTGGGGCATAAAATTTTTTCGCAAAATTCTTGACATTGTTGGAAATGCTTTCTCCTATGATAGATGCAATGAAGTTTGTTTTGATCTGACAACATATGAAAAACTTGAATACATATAATGAATAATTATCATGTCTAGCTAGACAATATTGAATGTTATATAAAAATCCTTGAAGTAATCGAGGTGTGAAACATATAAGAGTTTGAAAGAAACTTTTTCAATATATAAAGTCTCAAAATCCTTATATGGATTGAAATAGTCAAGGAAGAAAAGGGTACAAAAGAATGACCCTAATTGTCCTTGTATTTTATGAAAATGTCTTGGTTAGACAGAATTTTATCTTGATCTACAGATTGATAATTTAACAAATGAAATATTTGTCTAACAGTGCACATAGTTTTGATGCAATGTTAAATTGATATCATTGAGTACCCCAATGATTATGAGATCACTTGACATAAATGATGATTCAGTTTGATCTTAAAAGAAGAATGAAGAACTTCTTAGTGATGAAACTCCATATCTTGGGCACTAGTGCATCTTACTAACAATATTTGACAAGATATTTATTTTGCAGTAAATTTTCTGGCAAGATTCAGTTTCTCCCCGATAAAACGACATTGAAATGATGTTGAGCACATGATTGAATATCCTCGAAGGACCATAGTTTTGGGTTTATTCTATTCCGAGGAATCCAAGACAAAATTGTTTGGTTACGCAGATGCAAAATATTTATCTGATCCGCATAAAGCTCTATCTCAAGCACGCTATGTGTTTGCATATGGAGGCACAATAATATCATGGCGATCAATAAAGCAAATGTTGCTATGCAGAAATAAAAGTAGCAAGTCGAAAGTGCGTCTGGTTGAGATAAATGACACATCATATTCAGGAAATGTGTGATTTTTCTTTGTAAAAGAATATGTCAACCACAATGTACGAAGATTGGAGACATCATCACAAGAAATTAAGTGATGTTTTAATCAGGGGAGTATAATACGCGTTGCACTCTTTTTCCCTTGGCGAGGTTTTTTCCCACTGGGTTTTCCTGGCAAGGTTTTTAATGAGACAACAAATAGTGCGTATCAAAAGATATGTGTACTCTTTTTCCTACACTAGAATTTTTTCCCACGGGATTTTTCCTAGTAAGGTTGTAACGAGGCACATTATCTATGGACATTAGTGTTACAAATCCATTGAACTAATTAAGTGGATTGTCCATTGGATATTGATGAATCACTTTTATTCATGAATGTATATTTCCAAGGTGATATGATCCATTATGGATAAACATGTATCTATTGATTTGGTGACCTTTGGGAGTGATATCTCAACACTATAAATAGAGACATTACTCACCATTTGAAGTACACACTTGAATAAGAAGAAAATTCCTCTTCTTCTATCTACTTCTCTTGTCTTCTTATCTTTATGATTATATTCTTATAACTTAATTTTATAACAAAAATAACATTATTTTGAGGAAACTCTATATGATATCATGTAAACTCACTATTTATATACATCACCATTCATGAGATTAAATTTCAGACTGAGCTTGTCTACGGGGTTACAAGTTCAAGCTAAGAAAATAATTTTTTATAGAAATACAAGATAAGGTAGCATACAATAGATTTTTTTGGTCCGATTTTACAAAAAAAAAAATAATTAAATTTTTTTGCAGGATAAGGTGGTGTAAAACCTCATCAGATTTTTATTTATTTATTTTAAAAAATGACTTCTTCCGATCAGTTTATATTTCTTTATTTTTGCATTAAAAAATTGGAAGAAAAATAATGAAAAAAAAAGGAGGCGAAAACAGATAAATAAAACTAATTTGAAAGCATAAGAAGAGACGAACATGATTTTATCAGGAACGGATATGATAATAAAAATCTCCAGAAAAGGACTCAATATATTTAGCATTCAATTAATTAAAATATGTATTTTTTGTTCCTTCTTATAGAAATATATCAAGTTTGAATTGGCTTATCATGGTCAAACATGAATACTCGTATTTTACCCATACGTGTCGATACTCTTATAGGTTAACAATAGATTTGAAATCCATATATACCCAATCAAAATACAAGTGATCCAACTCATCGAAGTATGAATAAAATGGATTAATTTTATTAATATCGACTAAAATTGTCAGCACTAGTGTAGTTATAGTGACTACGTATAACACATTGTTCTTCCCTACAAACTAAGTTTGCATGATTCAAAAGAATTCTTCATGAATGAATTAGGTAGAACGGAACTCCATAATGGAATTGCTCTTGATTCTTCATGAAACCCCAAGAATTCTCCATGAAAGTATTTCAATTTCTTGATAATTCTTCAATTACCCATGAGTTTTTACAAGAAATTCCTATCTTGAGGACTTACTTTAATGATTTTCTTTATAACTTCTTGATAACTTTTTGGCGATTTCTTAATATTTTATTGAAATTCTTATATTATGAACCTTAGAACTATGAGTTATGAAAGTTCCCAAATTTACGACCTTATGATGCTATCTTATGATTCTTTATACCACTTTATTATTATGATATGATATATGTTTTTCATGAACGCAAAATTATGATGCATGACGTGATGATATGAATGAAATTTATGAGCTTAAATGTTATGAATATTAGTCATTCATGATCACATAAGCTTAAGAGAGCTAAGTAGTCAATGGAGAAGACATAAGTCTATATGATGAACTCTGAAACTAGGTTTGTCGACATAGATTAAGGAGCGTACAGTTGGTTCAGGTGACTCCTTTTATGCTCAATGCTAAGGACTAGTTATGAATCCATATTATATGTACGGGTATGTCTCATACTCAGTAAGGTATGAGATGTCTTAGTTGAGATCAAACTCAATGCGCTCACATGATAATTTATATCCGTTACACTATTAACCTCCACTAAAATATGATAAAAGAGGTAACCTTAAGGTGTATGTTATGTTTCATTCCATAATTTCACATACGGTAAACTTGTTGTTAGGACCGGAAATAAGCAGGTGTAAATGCGGAAGCTAGCAAAGCAAACCTCGAAAGACCACGAGTAAGAAGACAACGAGAAATATACCAAAAGACACAGAGATTTAACGTGGTTCGGTCAATCGACCTACGTCCACAAAGGAGATGAGCAATCCACTATAAATATGAGAGTACTAAATATAGAGGGAAACAACCTCAACCAAATTCACTCAGAATACATGGGAGGTTCACACAAGCGATAACGTATCAAGCTTGTGACCCCTAAATTCTCCCCCTAATCAAAACTCTCAAAGCGCTTAAGACTACATTGTGAATGCTGATTAAGTTAGAAGAAACATGTCTCTATTTATAGAGTCCTAAACCTTTTCCTACCAAAAAAAAATTAGTCAATTCAAAACTTTTTTCTAAAAGGAAAACCTATTTATGGTAAGAAATCAGGGCAAATAAAACCCAACACTTGCATTTCTTCCGCCGGATGTGCTGCATCTTTTATTTAGGTACGCTGACACGTGATCAAGCTACTAGCTAGGTTTTATAGCTTATGCTATTGGTGAACCTCTCTTTGTTTTCAGTGATTTGTGTTTACGTGTGTAAGGTATATCGATAGATAAATAAATAAATATTTATGTTACATTTTGATCTTCGTGTCCTTCATTTGTCAATAGTTATAAGTTTCTATGACTTTGCGTTATGAAATCTATTTTTATGAAACATATATCTTTTCAAATGTATTCTCCCTCTCATTTCTAGATGTATACTCATGTTCAATGTCATGTTATGGTTATACTCGGGCTCGTAATGACATCGAATGCCGTTCACGTACATCCGTGTAGGGTGTAGGCTTAGGACAGTATGTATAACAAATTTGTTTCCTAATTTTTTTGTCTTCCTTTTCATAGTGATAGTAAATGAAATTCTATCAAGTTTTTTCTAATTTACTATTTCCTCCGTTCAACAATACTTATTCACTATATTAAAAATCGATGTCCAACAATATTTGTCTATTTTGTGAAATTTGTGGATAATTTTACATTTAATTCCTAATTTACCCTTATCATTAGTTATCCTTATTTTCCAAGTACATATTTCAAGACATTATACTTATTATATTTAAAGGACGATATGGTAAATTAACCTTATGATTATAGTTTTTTAAGCGGTGTGCCCAGTCAATAGTGGATAACTATTGTTAGATAGAGGGAGTACTTTTAGTATATGGAAATTTAAAGTTATATAAATATTTATAAAATATTCACCAGAAGTTGTACATCAATTGCGACATAATTCAAAAGAAAGACATCCAGATATAGTCATATCTCATATCTATAGAATAAAAGTTCCTTATATTGATGTATGTTAACGTATTTAATGTCCTATGAAGTATATATGATTTAAATCTTCAATCATAAATTCATAATGTAATGTTTTGTACTTGTAGGAACAAGTGGATGGGTTTTGAAGTTCGTTTGTTTGCTGTACAAACATGAGAAAAGGAAATGATGAAGTTGGAAACTACCAATCATTCTATGTGTTATATATACTAATTAATACACATGGGAGAAAATAGAGATATTTAGTGATAGTAGATTTTCTTTTAATATTGTCGCAAATCTATTTTATAGCAATTGAGTTAATCTAATTGCATCTAGAATTGCTAAAAACCTTTAGTAATACTTATATGAGTGCTGCTTATAAATAGCCATAGTTATTATTATTGGTAAACATTATGTAGCAACACTTATTTAATTGCAGTTAAATATTATACTTATTGTAGTGTATATGAAATAAAATAATCTCGAGACTAATTAATACCCTTTATGATGATAGTCACAGCATGTAATTTTCCTTGGACGTTTGTAATAAGATGAGGGTTTATTATGAATCAACTTAGGGATTCTCACATAGTACTATGATGATAGGAGATTTGTTCTTTCACGCTAAAGATCCATTAAGGATAACTAAATCTAAAGGGGTCTGTATACCTAACCAACAAATCCTTAAGAGAGGATCAATCCCATACAAATTTCTTACTTTACATACATTACAAACCAATGTTGTATTGCTAGAAACTAGCAGCTTTGGGAGGAGTTTCCGCCTTTAAAATCTGCATCAAGTTCTGAGTTTCCGCCCTCAGAATCTACACCAAGTTCTGATTTTTCTCATTCATAATCTGCACCAAGTTCTGTAACCATATCACGAACTTGTGTCAGTCTCCTTAATGCTTTGTTTTGGCGTAGCCTTAAAAAGTACATGCAATGATAACATGGCCTCTTCCTCGTGACTCTGGAGGCTGGACAATGTCAACTATTTTCAGAAATGAGCTTGGATTCTTGACCAGACAATTGTTCAGGAAATTTTTTGCCTGTGTAGACAGTTTGGGATTCTCAAAATTTGATTCTGAAGGGTTTCCCAGTGATCATCTCATAAACAGTACATCCTGGACCGTACTCCTTCTTAAGTAGAGATTCAGGTGCCATGTACCTTATAGTTCCTCTAAGCTCCTGTTTTTGCGTCCTATTTTGTTCCAAAGTCAGGGCAAGCCCAAAATCAGCAATCTTTGCCACTACAACCGAACCATAACCATTAGTAGTAGCAAGAAGAATGTTGTGGGGTTTTATGTCGCAATGAATGATCCTTTTTTTTTTTTTTTTGTATATATATATATATATAAGGAATACTTGTTTCCCAACTTTTATGTTTTTCCCTTTCATAGTGCTAGTAGGCGAAAATTTATTAATTTTTTCATTATTTACTACTTTTACTATATGAAAATTTAAAGCTATACAAAATTTTAGTAAAATATTAACCATAAAATAACAAGCAATTATATAAATTGGATTGTGACTTAATAAAAAGATAACGAATCAAGTGAAGAACTAGTACTACTTTATTTCAAATTCTAAGACAATTCTCATTTTACAATTCTAATTGAAATGAACTTGTTTGTGGATTTTCATTAATTAATCAAATATAAATTAAGGCTCTTTATTAAAATGAATTTGTAACCTTAATTCTAAATCATGGAAAAATTGTGCAAATCAGAAAAAAATCAGTTTATATTTAATATACTCGAATAAAAAGAGAAAACAAGCTCCATTTTTTTTGAAAAAAACAAAACTATATATATAACCTATAAGGTAAAAGCTGGTCTTCTCAGGTATATATGGATTTCAAATCTATCGTCAACCTAGTATTGACACATATGGTTAAAATACAAGTAGCCATATTTGACCATGGTAAGCCACTTCAAACTTGATATATTATATTTCTATAAGAAGGAACCAAAAATACATATTTTAATTAATTGAAGGTTAAATATAAGGTTAAATATGTTGAGTCATTTCCAGGAAATTTGTGTTATCATATTCGTTCCTAATAAAATCATGTTCGTCTCTTCTTATGCTTTCGGATTAGTTTTATTTACTGTTTTTCGCCTTTTCTCTTTTTCTCTTTCCATTATTTTCTTCCAATTTTTTAATACAAAGATAAAGATATATAAATCCATCGGAAGAAGTCAATTTTTTTAAAAAAGAAAATTGCGACGAGGTTTATTGTACATTACTTTATTCTGTAATTTTTTAAAATTATTTTCTTTGTAAAAACGGAACACAAGAATCTATTGTATGTTACTTATCCTGCATTTCTACGAAAAATTGTTTTCTTAGCTCGAATTAATTTTATGATCATAAAAAAATTGTCAATACAAAACGTACAAGCAATGGAAGCTAGACCTTACCTTACCAATCCTAATGAGGTACGTATCTAACCTCAACTAATTAACAACCATGAAGAAATTACGAGCTAGAGAGAACTAGATATTTTATGATCATCATAAAGTTTATTAATATTACAAGTGAGGATTCTTTAGTAATAAAAAACCATAAAGGCCAAAGAGAAAGTTGAGTTATCAACCTCAAACTTCCTTTTACAAATGTATGAACTAAACAAGATAAATTGACCTTCTAAGGTAAACTGAAATATGTTTCGCTTGTCTTCTTGTTGAAATTTGTCCAATAACACTTGATAGTGCATCACTTCCTGGCTTTATTGAATCTTGTTGAAGTTGTTGATATTGTCATACGATTTTGCTTTGCGAGTCGCATTGATAGTTGCCTTATAACAAATTCCTCAAGCACTTTACCATCTCAGCTATACTTTCATTAATGCTTTGTTTTGTGTTGTGTTATTGCCTTGTTGCCTAGGAAAAATATTTGCATTCCTAACTGCAATTGCAAAATAATAATCCAGCATTTCCTCTTCCTCATCATCTAGGTTAGCAAACTTGTTTGGGGACAAAGTACTACTAGCACCAACTTGAAGTTGTTAATCGGTGCAAGTGAAGCCAATTTTTCAATATTAGAACTCACCAAATGATCATTTAAGACTGCAGCAGAATTTGTTGATGGTGACAAACCTTGTGGGGGAGTTACTAACTTGGCACTACTAGGCACAAAAGCAGGAGGAGCTGTTGGGATCAATTTCTTTTTGCATAGGAGGAGAAGTGACTTGTTCTTCCTCTTCATCTGCTATATCTATCCATCTCAGTGTCAGAGGCGAACTCAGGATTTAACGACTTTGATTGCATCAATATAAATATAGCTTAAATATGAGGTCTAAGTTAACTTAAAATAAAAACAATAAAAACGAATTCAGGATTTAACGACTTTGGTTGCACCAATATAGACATAGCTTAAATATAAGGTCTAAGTTAACTTAAAATAAAAATAATAAAAACGAACCCAGGATTTAACGACTTTGGTTGCATCAATATAAACATAGCTTAAATATGAGGTTTAAGTAAACCTAAAATAGAAACAATAGAAGGGGGCTTAAGTGGGATTCATACCCTACTCTAGAGGGTGATACCTCTAACTTCTACCAATTAAAGGACACTCTTATGATTTTTATGGGTACACTGTTAAATATATACTAATTTCTACTAAATTTTTAAAATAGATATAGGTATATACATATGATTTTTTTTCGTAAATTGACGGGTGCACGTGCACCCCCTCCATATAATGTGGGTCCACCTTTGCTCAGAGTACTTATCGCACCTTGTTTTTCCTTAGAAATAACTAATTTACTTGTAGAATTAACTTGAGATGAATTGATCTCATGCACAATATTATTCGTAAGAGCATGAAAAGTATTAAAACACATGACCTCCTGTGGAACAATTTCTCGAGCACCTGACTATCTACAACTTGTTGCATTGTTTTTCTATGATTTTTTTTTTATTGATAGAGTTTCATGAAAACAATATTATTTTAATTTTAATTTTTTTAACTGATTTATTTGATGATTTAAGTACGGAAATGTAATTATACATTTCTCATATCATAATTATTAAAATGAAAATTACGCGTATAAGCAAATATATATTAGTTAATTACTCAACATATATATAGTTTGCTTTAATTACAATTCAAGACCTACTTTTAGCTATAGTTACGAGGCTCAACTTTTTGGTTTTTTATAATTAGCACGTTTATATAATTCAAAAATTTGTATAGTATAATTTGCACAAATTTTGTGTACGAAATTTGTATGATATAGTTTGTATAATTATTTACACTTTTGATGTTTGTATTTGTATAAATTCGTTATTTCGAATTTATACAACAATAATTGGATTATACAAATGTATTCACAAATACTACAAACCTGAGAATTATGCAAACGAGGCAGCTTAATAACTGTAAAGCCTGTAATTAGCAAACTATAGTTATGAAGCATAATTAAATTTATTACAGTGGATATTGGTGAAAGTTCCTCAAATAATAAATACACTTTACATGTAATTGTACATTTATCATAATTAATAAATACACTTTAAAATATATTTTAAATACATGAACAAAGAAATAGATAAGAAGAAGTAAGATTAAAAAGAAAAAGAATTGATTCGCTGAGAAGTAAATAAAATTTTCCACGAATGAAAAAAGAGTTAAATCACTTTGTTCCATACATTTGGCCAAATTCATTTTTACTGATTTAGCATTCAATTCATTTTAAAATTTATTATATTTATCCAACAAATAAAATTTCAAAAAATAAGTTCATTTTAGAATTGTCTTATTAGGATGAATTTGAAATTAAGTAATGATGGTTCTTCACTTCATTCATTCATTAATCACGTGAAGGACTTATTAGAATCCAAGTTATTTATCATTTTAATAAATCAAAGTGCTTGTTATTTTATGTTAAATATTTTATTAACTTTAAATTTTCATGTAATAAAAGAAGTAAATATGGAAAATTTTAATAAAATTTCTTCTACTAGCACACTGTGAAAGGGAATTAGGAAACAAATATGCTATATATTAATTTTTAGATCAAAATATGAATTATCAAATGTAATGGACAATAAATAAATATATATACTTTTTAAATTCTCCATCAAAAAAAGAAAAATGAAAAATGGTTAAACTAAATAAAATCTCATAAAAGAACAAAAGAAGGGTCAAAGAAATGGTTGAGACGAGTTTATCCAAATTTATTTTATATAAATTGGTTGATCCAATCTGCTAATTTTTATCATGACTCCTATAAGAAAAAAGAGTGTCATGACGGAAAAAGAAGCGAAATATAAGTGGTGGAGAGGTCGAACATTGGGAAAAGGAAGCTATGGTTTTGTTTCATTGGCTTTTACTAATACCCCTTCTCCTACCATACCATCTCTCATTGCCGTTAAATCTTGTAGGTTAAACAGCTCTCGGTCTCTTCGAAATGAAAAGAAATTTTTAAAAATGTTTGAGGATTGTCCTCAAATTATTCGATGTTTTGGATTTAAAGTCACTTGCAAAGATGGCTTATATCTTTACAATTTGGAGCTTGAATATGCCTCAGCTGGGAGCCTAGCTGATCGTATTCATGAACGAGGAGGATTGCCTGAGTTTCAAGTCAAAAAGTATACCAAAAATGTTGTTTTAGGGCTCAGTTTGATTCACAAAAAAGGGATAATTCATTGCGACATAAAACCCCACAACATTCTTCTTACTACTGATGAGGTGGCAAAGATTGCTGATTTCGGGCTTTCCATAACTTTGCAACAGATCAACTGCGGGGGCGAGGTGGGGCTCAGAGGAACTAAAAGGTATATGGCACCTGAAGCTCTACTCAAGGAGGAGTATTCCCCAGGATTTGATATTTGGTCTCTTGGATGTACTGTTTACGAGATGATTACTGGGAAACCCCTATGGGAATCATCAGATATTATGTTGAACCGAATTAAGTATGAGGAACCAGATATTCAAAATCCTAAACTGTCTACTGAGGCAAAAGATTTCCTAAATAATTGTCTGGCCAGGAATCCAAGCGCCCGTTGGAGTGCAGACATGCTCTTGAATCACTCTTTTCTGAAATCAGCTGAGGATGTCCAGCCTCCAGATGCGAAGAAGAGGCAATGTGCTGACATGTCTTTGTTCTGCAAGAAACGCGCAAAGACAACATTCACGACACAGCCACACATTCCTGATTTGGTTATACAAGTTGATTCAGATACTACAGATGAAAACTAGATTGTGCTCAAAGATGCTAATTTCTAGTTGACTATAGAACGCTGGTTTGTAATGTAACAAGTAGATATGAGCTTGTGACCAAAATGATCTCAGGTGTAACCCCTTTTATTTTAATTATCCTCAGCCTGTGAGCTGACTATGAATTATGTTCTTCATCAGAATGTTATATGAAATATTATCCTTCTTGCGTTGTGTTATATATATCAGAATGTTATATGAATTATTTCAAACCATGTCTCATGTTCATCTTTTGTTTTTTATAATTTTAATCTTTGCAACTTCATTTTTTTTTTTTTTGGCATCTATGCTGTGACTATAATTGATTTTTGTTATGTTTTGTTGGTATCTGTTAGGTTTCTGATTAATAATATTGAACATGACTGATACTCGTGACTCAGAATAACTGATTTTTCCCTTCACTTATATACTCCCTGATTAACAATGAGTCACTTTATAGGAAAAAGAAAAAAAGTTTAATTTTGCCTTCCGTTACATTTTTTTTCTTAAGTCATCCATAATCATTCAAAGTTATCTGCATATTTTATTTAAACCCATCTACTAGAGTTAGTACCAATTGAATACTCGTACTACTCAAAATTAGTATTACTAAACATTCTCGCTGATGTTGCATGGGAAGTGCAATACACAAACATTCAGAGCTTGAGAGACCATTGTTTGCTTCTTCTTCTTTTTTCCAGAAAATATATTTAGCAAGACACTATTTTGATATGAAATGACACGAGCAACAAATTTGAGTTTATTTGAGTTTTTTCGTAATTTCTCTGAAAAGCTAAGGGTGATTGGATAAGTTCATTAATTTCTTATACACAAATTATCCTCAAAAGTAAAACCACTACTCTTTAAAAGTAAAACCATTTCTCAAAAGTCCAAAATATAATTATTACTGTCCAGTTCACACTGCCCAAGAAGTGGCTGACAATACATGTATGAGGCTAGATTGTGTCATGTGGATGTGTTGGTTTCCATTTCAGAAAATGACCAAAATTCATCTCGAAAGCACCACAAAAAATTTTAGAGTTAAAATTTTCAACCTGAAATTGAGTTTCCTCCGGCACCAATCTTACAAACAAAATAAAAAGAAGCATATGGAAGTGAGTTCAGCTAACTTAATTTTAAAATTCCTTTTTCATATATAAGTAAAATAACTTAATTTCTTCATTAACGGTTTAATTTCTTTCCGTAACAATGACAAGTAAAGGGATGAAAATGAAGAAATCGAAGAAGCTCTAATTTCAAACAAACAATTTCAGAAGTCCTTTTGTGAAAGAAATCAAAAGAAAAAGACTAAAAAGATATGAAAATATTTCTGATTAATGCGCTCAATCCATTTTTATTTTTGTTCATCACCAGACTTTCCAACATTTTGTGACTGAAACATCTTACTTTCACCATTAATAGTTTCTTTCAATTTTTTTTAGAAATTGAGAAGATTTTAAAAAAAGAATAAAAATGATGAAATTGAACTAGGATATGTAATTTTCTATTTCAATTTTTTTTCTCTTTGAAATCAAATCTAGAAAAGGAAAGTTGAACGAAGAGATCTGATGGTGGCTCAAAGGAGGCTAAAGGTCCATAGTTGGGTGGACAAAGATCTTCTTTTCCTTTTTTAAAAAGTTTTAATATATATTTTGGCTCAAAATGTCATGCATACGTTATTCATTCGTCGAATTGCCACAACAGTGCGAGTGTATTACACACCTCTTATAATTGTAGTTATTTGTTTAAAAAGTGTTCAAATTCGAGTGTTATAAGTGTTCAACAAGTATAAAGTTAGATAGAGGTGTCTAAGTGAAATATGATAACAACTTTAAGTGATTATGAATGACTTAAGCCTTTTTTTTTTCTAACCCTACTTGTGCGACCAGGTAAAAATCTAATAATAAGAAACTAATTTAGCACTTGGAATGACTACAACAAAATCAATATTAATGCCAACAATAAAAAAACTAATTTAACACTTGGAATGGCTATGGTGTTGGATATCTACTTCAAAATTTACTTTGATTTAAACAATAACAATATGTAAAAAATTTATATTGATTTGGACAGTGAAAATGTATTAACAATTTTATATTTTGTATGTAGTATTTAGTCATGCAATAGTACTTAATCTTATAATATTGTTGTCTAGGTATTTAGAGCACGAGTTATATGTAAACTTCATTCTCAATTCCACAAGAATCATTACGAAAGTGTTTCATTTGCTTTTCTTTGATAGAAGTTTGATTTTTCTAGAATATATCTTAATTTTGGCCTAATTCTTCTTCTGATGATGATTCGACTTCTGGTAAAAAAGATATGTCTTAATTATATTTCATCTCTTCTGTTTTGTGCTATGAAGATTTTTACTAGAAAAAAACACTGAGATTAATTAAAAAGATGAGCTGAAAAAAAAGATAGAAACTGAAAAATTTGACTTTTATTGACTGAAATTAATTATAGATTTAAATATCCGATAAAATTGATTTGATAATTAAAATGCCTGAACCAATCTAATCTATGTACATCCTTAGCGTCAAGATGATGACAAGTACATAAACATTAGAAAGTTGGAGAGAACTACTCAACACATAAAAAAATTGAAGGATTGAAGAAAAAAACCATACAACAAGAACAAAGAAAGGACAATCATATACAATTTTGCATCATTGGAGAATGTTAGAAAACTAATTCAAAGAAATTAAATTTCTTAAGGATTTGAATATTTGTTTCATTCATGTCTAAATAATATTTTTAATCGGAATAGTATCTGGAACAAGCCTGTGGTGGCCTCTATGGTGGATAACATGAGTAAAGCAAGACTAAGATAATTTGTCTTGTGAAGAGGAGATATGAAGAAGCCCAGTGAGGAAATGCAAGAGGTGTGATGTAATGGGTACGAGGAGAGGTAGAAGTAAGCTGAAATGTATTGGGGAAAGTGAATAGAAAGAATATCACGCAACTCCAAATTACCAAGGACAAGACCTGGATCAGAGGATGCAGAGATCGTATATTAGGGTGGAAGGTTAGTATGTATTGAGTGTTGTCTTGATTTTCGAAGTGTTTGGTCGTTTCTATTAGTATTTCACTTTTAATTACATAGTCGTATGTTGTTTGTTGTGTTTAGACTATCATATTGTTATTGTTTTCTTATTGATTGATGCTTTTTTTTCTTCATTATTTATTTTCCTTTTTAATACCTCTTTTGATATGTTGTACTATGAAAGGTATCCACAACTTGCTTGGAATTGAAGCATAGATGTATGCAATATATGGTAGAAAGTATAATAGGGGTGGAAAAGAAAAAGTAAAGTGCATATTAAATATATGTTTGTGTTTGTGTGTGTATATATATGTATCTTGAATCCAAACTCAAAAAAGTAATTTTAAATAGCTGCATTGATGCACTTAAGGAAAAGATCACCAAATATATCTTTTACTCATTCTTCCTTCAATTTCCAATCAAACATAGTTTAATTCATGTTCAAATCTATCTAATCATTACATGGATTTCATCACATGTCCAGAAAACATAATGCAACATCATATAATTGTTTGATAGAACATTATACAACTGTGCATTGTGTTTTAAGAGGACATGCCAAAACAGTGTCCATATATCACCATTGAAAATTAGATAATCTAGAGGATGTGAACTCAGCGAAAAATTATGATCTAAAACCAGACACAAAACTTATTGGAGCAAATAAAATTTGCTGATCCTATGTTCTACTTCTCTTATACTGAGGTTCTGGCAAGGATGAAACTGATGATGCCACAACCAACGAATCATTAGAGCTTTCACAGCTAAAATATGCATCAATAACGCCATCGGGAGTGCCTGGAATAGATTGACATTTGCGCTTGTTGGTTTGGCAGATTTTGGATCCAGAAGTGCCCATTAGCTCTAGAATGAGATCATGACATTCATCAATGCTGGCCTATTTGAAGATGAAGAACTTCAGTGACACACAAATCAAATTGGCATAGTGATATTGCTAATCAAATATTATAAGGTACTACTAAGAAGCCCATAGAGGTCATAAAACTCAATGTGAAAGAGTGCAAACCTTTCCAACTTTAAATATAGCCATAAATTGATTGAGGTAATCGAGTGCATTGCAAGGCTCAATCTCATTGATGGCGTAAAACAATGTTGCAGTTGCAAATACAGATGGGGGATAATGCAGAAGCCTAGAATCTGCATTCATCAAATATATAATCAATTAACAACCCGCATCCAAAAGTCTCAAACAAACTTTTCAGATAGATATCTCACCAGTGATAATACCAAGAATGATGTTTTCGCATTTCCTCTGGAACTCCGAATGTAGGTTGGTCATTAATTGAAATCTCCTGATGATATGGTCTATAAATGAAAGTGGTGTCACTGGATTCATTTTCCATTTGAGGGTGGACAACACCAGAAGTTCTATGTTCTTTATAGTCTTTGCCTCAAACACATACTTTGGATTTGATACCTAATCAACAAAATACATCCATCATTAATACAATCACATTTCAATCATAAGCTATGTATGATCAATTATATCAATTCTTAATGCCCATTCTACTTCATTTCAATCCAGTGTTCAATACTCGAGAAATGACAAACGGACATAACCGTTAAGAGATTTATAAAAACATCAACACAACTATATCTTAATAAGTGAAGGGTCAAAACATGCCTAATGTGCGAGAATATCACCAACTATTTATCAAAAAACTCTTCAACTATCAATTGTTCCCTTTACCTACATTCAGGTAGAAAAAAGAGGACAACTGATAGATAGATGTGTTATAATCAGTAGTTGGTGTTAACATATATATATATATATATATATATATATTATATATATATATATATATATATATATATAGTATGAAGATTAAATAAGGATAGTTTAGATATGTTTTTTATCATTAACAAAACATCGTGACATACTTGAAGGCCTAACAAAAGGGGCACTTGAATCTCCTCTACTTTAGCAGCAATGGAAAGACAAGCAACCGCAACAAGCTGACTCATCCATGGCTGACCCTTCTGAAAACCGAATCGAGACATAAATCTATCAAAATAGTTGACAGCTAACACAGCAGTCAAAGCATTGAAACCATAGTGGTCAATGACAGTCAACATCCATTCCAAGGACTTTTTTCTTAACCCCAACAAAACCCCATCTGAAACTAAACTAGTACAATCAAAAAGATTCAATTTTTCCTTTGATAGCAGAGTTTCAACCTCACCATCTTCCCAAAACATGTCACATTCTAAGAAAGGTGAAATCTCTTTCACATTCCGATTTCTGTCATCTAAATGGTACCCTCCTCCCAAATCTCCCTCATCTAATGGATCTTCCTTACATAGAAAGGCATCAAAATTCAAGATTGGATTTTGGGGCTCTATGTTTTGTACTTGTAAATGTGAAACCATTTTTTCCAAATTCAATTACACATCCACTACTACTGCTTAAATTCAATTCATTCTTTGCATATATATAGCTGAGATTAGTCTTTGCATTTAGTGTTAGTTAAGACTTGAGATTATATACAATTACTTCTATTGTTTGACATTCATCTAACAATTAATAGTAGAAATAATGTTATTATATTACCTTTTGAATCCATTAATTTTAATAATTAATATTTTGGGAAATGTAGTACATATCATTAAATAGTATTCTCTTTCTTTAGAAAAGAATGGTAATGTTTGAGTTGAAGGATGGGCTTTTTTTAGAGCTTTTGATGGAGTCCAATTAATTAAGCATAAAAGATAGGACAACTTTCACATAAAACAAACACAAAATTTAAATTTGTCTACTATAACAATGTTTGCATAATTGCGATATATAACAAATATATATATATATATATATATATATCTATATATATATATATATATATATGTATGTATGTATGTATGTATGTATATGTATGTATGTAGTATGTATGTATGTAGTATGTATGTATGTATGTACAATTCGCTATACATATACAATTGAAAGTTATGCCTGTTTTGCTATACATATATACAAAGAAGCAATTGTATAATTCGTTAGCTCCTCTTCAGATTTGTATACAATTAAATTGAATTATATAAAACGAGAAAGAGAGAAATTATATACAATTTGAATATGTATAAAACAAGAAAGAGAGAAAGGCAAAAGAGACTTGGGCAGGGAATATACAATTGAATCGAATTGTATAAAACGAGAAAGAGAGAAAACGCAAAAGAGATTTGGAAAGGGAAATATTTGTATTGTATAATTATAGGTGTATAGGTCGGAGATATATGTATTTGCATGTGTATATATACAATTTTCTCTCGTTTTATACTAACATACATCAATTTATACAATTCTATTGTATAAAGCGAGAGAGGCGAACGACATCGACAAACAGTTTACTAAGGAACACAAATAAATCAAACGGTAGCTACTGAATTTATTTCAAATTATTAATTTGCTATTCTATACAATTATCCCTGAAAGATAACTATGCTAAGCAACTTTACCTAGTAAAACCTTGTGAAGACTTAAATACCCTCAAACTTTTATTTAGTGTAGTTTCATGAGTGTAGTACATAGGATCCAACTATTTTCTCCTAAATTATACTAATATACGCACATATGTTGGTATTCATTTTTTAAGAATTGCATATATTTTCTTCAACCAACTATTTTATCCTAAATTTTACATCTCCATATATTATTTCTTTTCGCATTATTTCAAATTCCTCAAGAGTGGTTGTACCATGAATACACCAATTAAATTTGCTACAAAAATTAGCATACGACATACTACTGATGATAAGCATGACTTAAATATTTTGGAATCTTCTGTGTCATGTGTCACATACAAAAATGATGTTTACTGTTAGGAAATACTCTTGCAACTTCATTTGTTATAGCATAATCTTGATCTGTTATGATTGTATGAGGCATGATTCCGAACATTGTCTCTTGTCAAGTACGAAGTAACCACTCAAAAGTGTCTTGAGTTTCATCCCAAAGTATAGCATAACCAAATAAAATAGACTGATAATGATTGTTAACTCCAGTAAATGAAATAAATTATGCATCTTATATTTATTTGCCAAATAAGTAGGATAAAAACAACTACTCTCCCAAAATTCTTATAAGCAATCCTAGAAGTAGCATCAATCCAAAAATAATTAGCTAGATGACCATCTATATCTATTTGAATTGCATAAAAGAAACCTGGATTTTTAGAATGAAGCATTTGGAATTATTGAAGCATTAATTGTGCATTTTTTTTCAAGATTTTTTTGTCTTCTAGTTTGCAAATAATTTTGGATATCTTGACTTGTTAAATCTAGTCGATCTACACCCCAAACTTGATTCATCAACACTGATGTTATTTTACTTGGACGAACTCCAGAGTTATCAAGTAAATCGATAAGATTCTTTTGGGCATTTTTTTCTGTTTGATCACAAGAATTTTTGACTATTTAGAGATGCAAGTTCATGATTGTGCTTAGCAAAAAGCTTACAAACAATCCAAACACCTTCTTTTTTCTTTGAACGAAATCCTTGCTTAGAACGGACAAACTCTTGATCAATTATTGGTTTATCTTTTCTTGACTTAGTCATACAAGCTCGACACACACTAAAATCATTACGAATCTACAATGAGCATAATCGAGATAAAATTTAAATAAATCATCAAGTGACTGAAACTCCTTATCGATATAGGGGTCTCTTGAATTTTCAACTCCTATTTCGGAAACAATCTGTCTTGTTTCTTACCTATCACTTTCTTCTAATGAAACTTCAACTTTTGTATTTTGCTCATCTAAATTTGAGTTTTACATTAATGCTGCAAAATACATTTATGAATGTTAGATAGCTTAAAATTATGAATATGTTTATTTATTTATTCAACACTTCCTTTGTAAAATATATTCAGTAGTAAAAGTTCAATTAATATAATTTCTTCCCAATAACTTAAAGAGTAGAATAGAAGAATAGGAGACGATATGACAATACTATAAATGCAATATTTACCTCTCTACACGCTATATTCACCTATTTTTATACATTGAATTCTTTTGCTAATGAAGATTTGTCCAAAATAGTTTTTTATCTTATAAACAAGAAAATATATGAAATCTGTTCTCGCAACATACCATTGAGTAGAGGAAGTATATCAAGTTTTAGAATGTTTGATGTTATAAAATTATTTCTTACCAGGTTCAGAAAGTATGATGTTTAAAGAATTACATGAGCGATGATCTCAAGGGAAAATCTACTATAAACCTAATTATTGTATTAATTTAAGAAAATAATTTAAATGCGAAACTAAATTTCGTTAAAATTAAAATATGACTGAACTATTATACTCTTCTTCTTCTCTTTTTAGTAAATGATTGATATTATTTGCTTTTCTTAGTTATAATATTATATTTAAGTTACATATTGGTATAGATATTTTTTTATAATGACAGTGCACAAAACATAAACTCAACAAAAAACTAGTGCTCTTATTTTATTTTTATTTTCATCGTTTCATACTTTTTCGATTCATCTATATTTGTCCACCATACTAAAAATAAATGTCTAATATTATTTATCTAGTATGGAAAATCAATAAATTATTCATCAATTTTGGTTCATTTTATACTTGCTATACGATACTACTCCCTCTCTTTAAAAAAAATCGATTCCTTTTTAGTCTATTATTTAAAAAAAGACTTATTTCTTTTTTATAATACTTTAATTTCAAATTTTCACGTGACATGTTTAAATTCCCATATTAAAGAATATTTTAATATATTTAACATAATTTTAATTTAATGCTATAAAATTTAATTTTTTTTCTTTATTTTCTTAAATTTGGTATCAACTCAAACTTTACCATTCTTTTCTAAAGGAAGAGAATACTATTTAATGATATGTACTACATTCCCCAAAATATTAATTATTAAAATTAATGGATTCAAAATGTAGTATAATAACATTATTTCTACTATTAATTGTTAGATGAATGTCAAACAAAAGGAGTAATTGTATATAATCTCAAGTCTTAACTAACACTAAATGCAAAGACTAATCTCAGCTATATATATGCAAAGAATGAATTGAATTTAAGCAGTAGCAGTGAATGTGTAATTGAGTTTGGAAAAAATGGTTTCACATTTACAAGTACAAAACATAGAGCCCCAAAACCCAATCTTGAATTTTGATGCCCTTCTATGTAAGGAAGATCCATTAGATGAGGGAGATTTGGGAGGAGGGTACCATTCAGATGAAAGAAATCGGAATGTGAAAAAGATTTCACCTTTATTAAAATGTGACATGTTTTGGGAAGATGGTGAGGTTGAAACTCTGTTATCAAAGGAAAAATTAAATCTTTTTGATTGTACTAGTTTAGTTTCAGATGGGGTTTTGTTGGGGTTAAGAAAAAAGTCCTTGGAATGGATGTTGACTGTCATCGACCACTATGGTTTCAATGCTTGACTGCTGTCTTAGCTTCAACTATTTTGATAGATTTATGTCTCGATTCGGTTTTCAGAAGGGTCAGCCATGGATGAGTCAGCTTGTTGCGGTTGCTTGTCTTTCCATTGCTGCTAAAGTAGAGGAGATTCAAGTGCCCCTTTTATTAGGCCTTCAAGTATGTCACGATGTTTTTTTAATGATAAAAAGCATATCTAAACTATCCTTATTTGATCTTCATATATATATATATATATATTAACACCAACTACTGATTATAACACATCTATCTATCACTTGTCCTTTTTTTTCTACCTGAATGTAGGTAAAAGGAACAATTGATAGTTGAAGAGTGTTTTGATAAATAGTTGGTGATATTCTCGCACATTAGGCATGTTTTGACCCTTCACTTATTAAGATATAGTTGTGTTGATGTTTTTATAAATCTCTTAACGGTTATGTCCGTTTGTCATTTCTCGAGTATTGAACACTGGATTGAAATGAAGTAGAATGGAGCATTGAGAATTGATATAATTGATCATACACTTTAGGATTGAAATGTGATTGTATTAATGATGGATGTATTTTGTTGATTAGGTATCAAATCCAAAGTATGTGTTTGAGGCAAAGACTATAAAGAAATAGAACTTCTGGTGTTGTCCACCCTCAAATGGAAAATGAATCCAGTGACACCACTTTCATTTATAGACCATATCATCAGGAGATTTCAATTAATGACCAACCTACATTCGGAGTTCTACAGGAAATGTGAAAACATCATTCTTGGTATTATCACTGGTGAGATATCTATCTGAAAATTTTGTTTGAGACTTTTGGATGCTGGTTGTTAATTGAATATATATTTGATGAATGCAGATTCTAGGCTTCTGCATTATCCTTCATCTGTATTTGCAACTGCAACCTTGTTTTACGCCATCAATGAGATTGAGCCCTGCAATGCAGTTGATTACCTCAATCAATTTATGGCTATTTTTAAAGTTAGAAAGGTTTGCACTCTTTCACATTGAGTTTTATGACCTCTTTGGGCTTCTTAGTAATACCTTATAGTATTTGATTAGCAATATCACTATGCCTATTTGATTTGTGTGTCACTGAAGTTCTTCATCTTCAAACAGGCCAGCATTGATGAATGTCATGATCTCATTCTAGAGCTAATGGGCACTTCTGGATCCAAAATCTGCCAAACCAACAAGCGCAAATGTCAATCTATTCCAAGCACTCCCGATGGCGTTATTGATGCATATTTTAGTTGTGAAAGCTCTAATGATTCTTTGGTTGTGGCATCATCAGTTTCATCCTTGACAGATCCTCAGTATAAGAGAAGTAGAAGATAGGATCAGCAAATTTTATTTGCTCCAATAAGTTTTGTGTCTGGTTTTAGATCATAATTTTTCGCTGAGTTCACATCCTCTAGATTATCTAACTTTCAATGGTGATATATGGACACTGTTTTGGCATGTCCTCTTAAAACACAATGCACAGTTATATAATGTTCTATAAACAATTATATGATGTTGCATTATGTTTTCTGGACATGTGATGAAATCCATGTAATGATTTAGACAGATTTGAACATGAATTAAACTATGTCTGATTGGAAATTGAAGGAAGAATGAGTAAAAGATATATTGGGTGATTTTTTCCTTAAGTGCATCAATGAAGCTATTTGAAATTACTTTTTTGAGTATGGATTCAAGATACATATATATAGACACACAAACACAAACATATATTTACTTTTTCTTTTCCACCCCTATTATGCTTTCTACCATATATTGCATACATCTATGCTTCAATTCAAAGCAAGTTGTGGATACCTTTCATAATACAACATATCAAAATAGGTATTAAAAAGGAAAACAAATAATGAAGAAAAAAAGCATCAATCAATTAGAAAACAATAACAATATGACTAACACAATAAACAATATACGACTAGGTAATTAAAAGTGAAATACTAACACTTTGAAAATCAAGACAACACTCAATACATACTAACCTTCCACCCTAATATACGATCTCTGCATCCTTTGATCCAGGTCTTGTCTTGGTAATTTGGAGTTGCGTGATATCCTGTCTATTCACTTTCCCCAATACATTTTAGCTTACTTCTAACTCTCCTCGTACTCATTACATCACACCTCTTGCATTTCCTCACTGGGCTTCTGCATATCTCCTCTTCACAGACAAATTATCTTAGTCTTGTTTTACTCATGTTATCCACCATAGAGGCCACCACAGGCTGTTCCAGATACTATTCCGATTAAAAATATTATTTACATGAATGAAACAATATTCAAATCCTTAAGAAATTTAATTTACTTTGAATTAGTTTTCTAACATTCTTCCATGATGCAAAATTGTATATGATTGTCCTTTCTTGTTCTTGTTGTATGGTAGCATTTTTCTTCAATCCTTCAATTTTTTTATGTGTTGAGTAGTTCTCTCCAATTTTCTAATGTTGATGTACTTGTCATCAACTTGACGCTAAGAATGTACATAGATTAGGTTGGTTCAGGCATTTTAATTATCAAATCAATTTTATCGATATTTAAATCTATAGTTAATTTCAGTCAATAAACATCAGATTTTTCAGTTTCTATCTTTTTTTCAGTTTCATCTTTTTAATTAATCTCAGAATTTTTTCCTAGTAAAATCTTCATAGCACAAAACAGAAGAGACGAAATATAATTAAGACATATCTTTTTTACCAGAAGTGGAATCATCATCATCAGAAGAATTAGGCCAAAATTAAGATTTATTCTAGAAAAATCAAATTTCTATCAAAGAAAAGCAAATGAAAAAAAAACGTAATGATTCTTGTGGAATTGAGAATGAAGTTTACATATAACTCGTGCTCTAAATATACCTAGACAACTATATTATAAGATTAAGTACTATTGCATGACTAAATACTACATACATAAAATAAAATTGTTAATACATTTTCACTGTCCAAATCAATATAAATTTTTTTACATATTTTATTGTTTAAATCAAAGTAAATTTTGAAGTAGATATCCAACACCATAGCCATTCCAAGTGTTAAATTAGTTTTTTTTATTGTTGGCATTAATATTGATTTTGTTGTAGTCATTCCAAGTGCTAAATTAGTTTCTTATTATTAGATTTTTACCTGGTCGCACAAGTAGGGTTAGACACAAAAAAAGGCTTAAGTCATTCATAATCACTTAAAGTTGTATGCATATTTCACTTAGACACCTCAATCTAACTTTATACTTATTGAACACTTATAACAACTCAAATTTGAACCATTTGAACACTTTTTTAACAAATAACTACAATTATAAGAGGTGTGTAATACACTCGCACTTGGCAATTCGACGAATGAATAACGTACACATGACATTTGAGCCAAAATATATATTAAAACTTATAAAAAAAATTAAAAAAGGAAAAGAAGATCTTTGTCCACATGACATTTGAAGAGAATCTCAATTGAGCCCAATTTAATCTCCAATTTGAACAAGTTCTAAAACTTTTTATTAAGATATGTTCCTATATTGAAGGTATGAATTATTATCTATTTAAAATCTTTTAGGATTTCTATCCATTTGTTACTTTTTGAACAAAAAATTCTTAAGCGGTAATTCAATTGTGATTATAAGAAAGGTGAATATCAATTTGTTAAATTATCGAGATTAATCGAGTCAAGTTGGGCGGGTCAAGACCCAAATCCTTTTTTTTTGCCATTTGAACCCAACCCATTTGAGCGGTTTAGTATTGTAAACTTTGAGTATTTTAGTATTTTCAATTTCAACCCATAATGTAAACTTGGGCGGGTCAAGATCCAACCCGATTTCTATCCAACGCATTTTAGTATTTTCAATTTCAACCCAACCCACCATTTGACACCCCTACTAGTTTTGAATAGTACAAGTATTCAATAGGTACTAACTCTAGTAGATGTGTTTAAGTAAAATATGCCGATAACTTTGAGTGATTGTGGATAACTTAAGAAAAAAAATGTAACGGAAGGCAAAATTGAACCTTTTCCCTTTTTCCTATAAAGTGACACATTGTTAATTAGGGAGTATATAAGTGAGGGAAAAAATCAGTTATTCTGAGTCACGAGTATCAATTATTCTTTAAGAAACTAGTATCAAATTTTATGCTATTTTTTAAAATAAATTTCATAAGAAATCATAAATAAATAATAGTTTTACTAAGTTACATTTAATTTTTTAAAATTTATAAATTTATTTATACTTACAAAAAGAAAAAAAAATTGTTATAATAAATTGAAAAAAATTATAATTAACTATATTTTGTAAATTAACCAATAATTTATCGAAGTATTTTACTAATATAAATAATTAATTTTGAATGGAAAAATAATATTAAAATATTATAAAAGAAGGATATTTTTTTTTTTGGATTTCATAATTATCATGAATAAAATTATATAAGTATAGAAGTAGAGAAATTGGAACATTAGTTTGAAACAAAAAGTCAGAAAAAAGAAGTAAAGTAAGAAAGAGAAAAAATCATTAAAGAAGAGAAAAAAATTGAATTTTGGTCATTTTCTGAAATGGAAACCAACACATTCACATGACACAATATAGCCTCATACATGTATTGTCAGCCACTTCTTGGGCAGTGTGAACTGAACAGTAATAATTATATTTTGGACTTTTGAGAAATTGTTTTACTTTAAAGGGTAGTGATTTTACTTTGTGTATAAGAAATCAATGAACTTATTCAATCACCCTTAGCTTTTCAGAGAAATTACGAAAAAACTCAAATAAACTCAAATTTATTGCTCGTGTCATTTCATATCAAATTAGTGTCTTGCCAAATATATTTTCTGGAAAAAAAGAAGAAGCAAACAATGATCTCTCAAGCTCTGGATGTTTGTGTACTGCACTTCCCATGCCACATCAGCGAGAATGTTTAATAATACTAATTTTGAGTAGTACGAGTATTCAATAGGTACTAACTCTAGTAGATGCGTTTAAGTAAAAATATCAGATAACTTTAAATTATTGTGGATGAATTCAGAAAAAAAATGTAACGGAAGGCAAAATTAAACTTTTTCTCTTTTTCCTATAAAGTGACTCATTGTTAATTAGGGAGTATATAAGTGAGGGAAAAAATCAGTTATTCTGAGTCACGAGTACCAGTCATGTTCAATATTATTAATCTGAAACGTAACAAATACCAACAAAACATTATAAAAATCAATTAGGGTCACAACATAGATGCAAAAAAAAAAAAATGTAGTTGCAAAGATTAAAATTACAAAAAACAAAAGATGAACATGAGACACGGTTTGAAATATTTCATATAACATTTTGATTTATATAACACGACACAAGGAGGATAATATTTCATATAACATTCTGATGAAGAACATAATTCATAGTCAGCTCACATGCTGAGGATAATTAAAATTAAAGGGGTTACACCTGAGATCATTTTGATCACAAGCTCATATCTACTTGTTACATTACAAACCAGCGTTCATTTTTCTTTTTTTGATGGAGAATTTAAAAAGTATATATATTTATTTATTGTCCATTACATTTGATAATTCATATTTTGATCTAAAAATTAATATATAGCATATTTGTTTCCTAATTCCCTTTCACAGTGTGCTAATAGAAGAAATTTTTTTAATTTTTTCCATATTTACTTCTTTTATTATATGAAAATTTAAAGTTTATAAAATATTTAACATAAAATAACAAGCACTTTGATTTATTAAAACTATAAATAACTTGGATTCTAATAAGTCCTTCACGTGATTAATGAATGAATGAAGTGAAGAACCATCATTACTTAATTTCAAATTCATCCTAATAAGACAATTCAAAACTGAACTTATATTTTGAAATTTTATTTGTTGGATAAATATAATAAATTTAAAATGAATTGAATGCTAAATCAGTAAAAATGAATTTGGCCAAATATATGGAACAAAATGATTTAACTCTTTTTTCATTCGTGGAAAATTTTATTAAATACTCGCGAATATATTGTATAATTCAGTTATTTTGTATAAATTTGAAATAATGAATTTATACAAATAAACATCAAAAGTGTAAATAATTATACAAACTATATCATAAAAATTTCGAACTACACAAAAGTTGTGCAAATTATACTATACAAATTTTGAATTATATAAACGTGCTAATTATACAAAACCAAGAAGTTGAGACTCGTAATTATAGCTAAAAGTAGGTCGTGAACTGTATTTAAAGCAAACTATATATATGTTGAATAAGTGACTAGTATATATTTACTGATACGCGTAATTTTATTTTATTATTATGATATGAGAAATGTATTATTACATTTCCGTACTTAAATCGTCAAATAAATCTGTTAAAAAAAATTCAAAGTAAAATATATTGTTTTAATGAAAAACTCAATCAATAAAAAAAAAGGATATTATAGAAAAACAATGCAACAAGTTGTAGATAGTCAAACTATGTCAGGTGCTCGAGAAAGTGTTCCACAGGAGGTCATGTGTTTTAATACTCATGCTGTCTTACCAATAATATTGTGTATGAGATCAATTCATCTCAAGTTAATTCTACAAGTAAATTAGTTATTTCTAAGGAAAACAAGGTGCGATAAGTACTCTGAGCAGGGGTGGACTTATATTATATGGAGGGGGTGCACGTGCACCCGCCAACTTATGAAAAAATCATATGTATATATGTATATTTATTTTGAAAATTTGGTAGAAATTAGTATATATTTAACAGTGCACCCATAAAAATTATAAGAGTGCCCTTATGCAATTGGTAGAAGTTAGAGGTATTACCCTCTAGAGTAGGGTTTGAATCCCACTTAAGTCCCCTTTTATTGTTTTTATTTTAAGTTTACTTAGACCTCATATTTAAGCTATGTTTATATTGATGCAACAAAAGTCGTTAACTTCTGGATTCGTTTTCATTTTTTTAAATTTTAAGTTAACTTAAACCTCATATTTAAGCTATGCTTATATGAATGCAACCAAAGTCGTTAAATCATGGGTTCGCCTCTGACACTGAGATGGATAGATATTGCAGATGAAGAGGAAGAACAAGTCACTTCTCCTCCTATGCAAAAAGAAATTGATCCCAACAGCTCCTGCCTTTGTGTCTAGTAGTGCCAAGTTAGTAACTCCCCCACAAGGTTTGTCACCATCAACAAATGTTGATGCAGTCTTAAATGATCGTTTGGTGAGTTCTAATATTGAAAAATTGGTTTCACTTGCAGCAAGTAACAACTTCAAGTTAGTGATAGTAGTACTTTGTCCCCAAATAAGTTTGCTAACCTAGATAATGAGGAAGGTGAGGAAGAGGAAATGCTGGATTATTATTTTGCAATAGCAGTTAGAAATGCAAATATTTCTCCTAGGCAACAAGGCAATAACACAACACAAAACAAAGCATTAATGAAAGTATAGTTGGGATGGTAAAGTGCTTGAGGAATTTGTTATAAGCAACTATCAATGCGACTCGCAAAGTAAAATCATGTGACAATATCAACAACTTCAACAAGATTCAATAAAGCCAGGAAGTGATGCACTATCAAGTGTTATTGAACAAATTTGAATAAGAAGACAAGATAAACATATTTCAGTTTACTTTAAAAGGTCAATATATCTTGTCTAGTTCATACATTTGTAAAAGTAAGTTTGAGGTTTATAGCTCAACTTTCTCCTTGGCCTTTATGGTTTTTTATTACTCAAGAATCCTCACTTGTAATATCATCATATAGTGTATAATAAATTTTGTGATGATCATAAAATATCTAGTTCTCTCTAGCTCGTATTTTCTTCATGCTTGTTAATTAGTAGAGGTTAGATACGTACCTCATTATGATTGGTAAGGTAAGATCTAGCCTCCCTTGCTTGTACGTTTTCTATTGACTATTTTTTTATGATCATAAAAAGCCACTAGACCACTGTGTAGTGGTATAAATTTGCGTTAAAGAAAAACTAAAAATATATATTCATCGCCACTTATAAGATTCAATTTAAACTTAGCTTGTCTAGGGGGTTATTAATTCGAGCTAAGAAAACAATTTCTCATAAAAATGCACGATAAGTAGCATATAATAGATTTCTGTGGTCCGCTTTTAAAAAGAAAATAATTAGAAAAAATTACAGGATAAAGTGGTTTACGATAAACCTTGTTGCATTTTTCTTTTTTTAAGAAATTGACTTCTTCGGATGGATTTATATATCTTTATTTTTGCATTAAAAAATTGGAAGAAAATAAGGGAAAAAAAAAAGAAGAAAAAAGGCGAAAAAACAGTAAATAAAACTAATTTGAAAGCATAAGAAGAGACAAACATGATTTTATTAGGAATGAATATGATAATACAAATTTCCTGGAAATGACTCCATATATTTAACCTTCAATTAATTAAAATATGTATTTTTGGTTCCTTCTTATAGAAATATATCAAGTTTGAATTGGCTTACCACGGTTAAATATGGCTACTTGTATTTTACCCATATGTGTCAATACTCTTATAGGTATGACAATAGATTTGAAATCCATTTATATCCAAACGAAATACAAGTGTTCCAACTCATTGAAATATGAATAAAATGGATTGATTTTATAAAATAGCACTAAAATTATCAGCACTATTGTAGTTGTAACACCCTGTAAATAATATGCTAAACATATGAATCATTCATCATGAGTGTATTAACTTGACTCGAGTTATATCCTACTTATACATGTGTTAAGGTTCATTCCTATATATATGTGAGAAGTGTATCAGATGTGGTTTAGAGTCATAAGGGATCTCTATCACAAAGTCAAGTTCAAATCTTTCCTATTGACTAAGTTTTCGCATTAACTTTAATTTAGTGCTATAAAATTAATTTTATTTTTATTTTCTTAAATTTCGTATCAATTCAAACTTTATCATTCTATTTCTAAAGGAAGAGAATACTATTTAATGCTATGTACTACATTTCCCAAAATATTAATTATTAAAATTAATGGATTTAAAAGGTAATACAATAACATTATTTCTACTATTAATTGTTAGATGAATGTCAAACAAAAGGAGTAATTGTATATAATCTCAAGCCTTAACTAACACTGTTAGGTTATTAGCATTTTAATATTAATATTTAAAATATTAAATTGCTTTATTTTGGAGTTATAAGAATGAACATTTGAATGGATGACTTCTACATCATCCATTAGCATTGGTTGTCCATCACTTTATTTCATTCTTAATACCTCCATTACTCCTTTTGTAACCTATGTAACATATGTAACTCCCTTGTAACATATGTAACATATGTAACTCCCATTGTAACTTATGTAACCTATGTAACTCCCATTGTAACCTATGTAACTCCTAAGGCCATTATCTTCACTATTTACTACCTCCATTATCTTCCTATCATTGCTAGGAAGACTTCTTGTAGTATAAATAGTGGTGGTCTTCATTTGGTTTAAAACACACAATTCATAAGAGAAAACAAAGAGTGGAAGAGTTAGTCTAAAAGAGAGTTCTTATTAGTTGAAGGGAGGTGTTCTTTTTGTGGAGCTTTGGACTCAATCTTGTCCAGAGTTGTTGAGTTATACTTTGTGAAGGCTGTTGTATCCTGGAGGGGACAAGTCAAAAGTACTACTGCTGGACCGGTGAAAACATTTGCTGCAGTGAGCTTGAATCTCCTTAAAGAAGAGCGAGATATCCGCGCCTCAGCCTGAAGAGCTTAATTTCTTCATTTTATTTTCAGTTTGTAATTGCAATTTTACTATTTTGTAAGTTTTTTCACTAACATTTTAAGGAGGACTCAAAGATGGCTACAATTGAAAAAAACCGCGGATGTCAAGGTGGGAGATCTTAACAAGCCATTTCGGTTCAATGGTAACCATTTCAAGAGATGGAAGGGTAAAGTACTTTTCTACTTAAGTCTTCTCAATGTTTCTTACGTTTAACCGAGAAGAATCCAAATAAAGAAGACATCACCACTATGAATGATGATGAAACTATTTCTCATCTAGAGAAAGTGGAAAAGTACGATGGTGATTCCTATAAGTGTCGGTATTATCTTCTAAATTGTCTATCTGATAATTTTTATGATATTATGATAGAACTTACTCTAGTGCAAAGAAAATTTGGAAAGCATTGCAGAGTAAGTATGATACCGAAGAGGCTGGAGCGAAAAAATATGCAGCTAGTAGATTTTTTCGTTTCCAAATGGTGGACAACAAATCAGTGGTAGATCAAGCTCAAGACTTCATCATGATTGTTGGAGAGCTTAGGTCGAAGAGGTTAAAATTGGAGATAACCTTATTGTTTGTGGCATAGTGGATAAACTTCCACCTTCTTGGAAGGAATTTCAAAAAACTATGCGCCACAAACAAAAGGAAACCTCTCTTGAAACCTTGATAATGAAAATCCGCATGGAAGAAGAAGCAAGAGGCCAAGATGCACTTTTACAAACAGAAGAGAACAACATCACATAGAAGGTAAATTTAATTACTTCGAATAATGCTAATCCTGAAACTCACAAAATACCTCTTTAAAGCCTAAGAAGAAAAAATTCAAGAAAAATAATGGTAGACCTCCCAAGAAAAATAATGGTGAAAAATCACCAAGCACAAAATCAACAAGTTCAAGAAAAAGGACCATGCTTTGTTTGTGGCAAGAGTGGGCATATTGCTCGATTTTGCAGATTCCGGAAACGTGGTCCTAACCTCAGGCAAACGTTACCGAAGAACCTTTTGTGGCGGTGATTACCGACATAATATGGTTGAGAATGTTGATGGATGGTGGGCTGATTCTGGTGCAAACCGTCATGTCTGTTATGACAAAGACTGGTTTAAAAAATACTCATTTTGAGGAGCCCAAAACCATCATGCTTGGTGATGCTCACACTACTCAAGTGCTTGGAAGGGAGATTGTTGAATTGTGTTTTACTTCTGGAAGGATATTTATACTCCTTCTATGAGAAAAAATTTGATGTCTAGTTTTCTTCTTAATAAAGCAGGCTTTAAACAGATTATTGAATCTGATCAATATGTAATAGTGAAGAAAGGAAGGTATTTTGTGGGGAAGGGGTATGCATGTGATGGGATGTTTAAGTTGAATGTTGAAATGAATAAAACTTCTACTTCTGTTTATATGCTTTCTTCTACTAATTTTTGGCATGCTCGTTTGTGTCATATTAATGATCGTTATGTTGGAATCATGAGTAGTTTAGGATTAATCCCAATGGTTAAAAAGAATTTTGAAAAGTGTGAGACTTGTAGTAAAGCCAAGATCACTAAAAGGCCTCATTTTCAAGTTGAAAGAAAAACTGATTTGTTAGAACTAGTTCATACTGATATTTTGAAAACTTGGTGGAATTCTAACTCGTGGAGGTAATAGATATTTTATCACTTTCATTGATGATTTTTCTAAGTTTACATATGTTTACTTGATGAAAAATAAAAGTGATGCTTTGAAAATTTCAAAACTTATCTCAATGAGGTTGAAAATCAGTTTGGAAGAAAAATAAAGAATTAGAAGTGATAGAGGCCGTGAATATGAATCAAATGAGTTTAATTCTTTTGTTATAGATCATTGGGAATAATTCATTGAAACTACTCCTCCTTACTCTCCTTCGTCTAATGGAGTAGCAGAAAGGAAAAATAGAACTTTAGTTGAATTGACTAATGCCATGCTAATTGAGTCACATGCACCTTTAAATTTTTGGGGTGAGTGAAGCTATCTTAACTGCTTGTTATGTGTTGAATCGTGTGCCTCATAAAAAGTCTAAATTGATACTTTTGAATTGTGAAAGGTTACAAGCCAAGTTTGAGTTATCTAAGAGTTTGGGGTTGTCTAGCCTTTGTGAGGCTAATGGATCCCAAGATTACAAAGTTGGGTAAGAAAGTTACTACTTGTGCTTTTCTTGGTTATGCTTCAAATAGTACAGCCTATAGATTTTTTAATCTTGAAGATAATATTGTAATAGAATCTGGTGATGCTATTTTTCATGAAAATAAATTTCCTTTTGATACTAAAAATAGTGGGGGTCAAAGGATTGAACAAAATATTTTGTCACTGCCTAGTTCTTCTACTTCAACTTTGAAAAAATAAAGAAGTTGTTGATTTTGAGTTACGAAGAAGTAAAAGAGCTAGAGTAGAAAAAGATTTTGGTCCTGATTTTTATGTGTTTAATATTGAAAATGACCCTCTAACTTTGAAAGAAGCATTATCTTCACATGATTCTATATTTTGGAAAGAGGCTGTAAAATGATGAAATGGAATCTCTAATTTCTAATAAAACTTGGAAGTTAGTTGATTTACCACCGGGTGTAAAACAATGGTTGCAAATGGGTCTTAAGGAAAAAGTTGAAACCGGATGGTTCTATTGATAAATACAAGGCTAGGCTAGTTGCAAAGGTTTTAAACAACTAGAAGGCCTAGAATTTTTTGATATTTTTTCTCCGGTAACAAGAATTACATCCATTAGACTTTTAGTTGCTATGGCTGCAATTTTTGATTTGCAAATTCATCAATATGATGTAAAAACTGCTTTTCTAAATGGAGACCTAAATGAAGAAATTTATATGGACCAACCCGAGTGTTTTGTTGAAGCAGGCCAAGAAAGCAAAGTATGTAAACTTACTAAATCCCTATATGGCTTGAAACAGGCACCAAAGCAATGGCATGAAAAGTTTGATTCCTGCATGATTGAAAATGGTTTTAAAACAAATGAGTGTGATAAGTGCATATATCATAAGTCTTGGAATAATTCACATGTGATCATTGCCTATATGTTGATGATTTGTTGATCTTTGGCTCTAACATGAATGTTATTGATGAAGCTAAAAATGTTCTTAGAAGCCATTTGATATGAAAGATCTTGGTGTGGCAAATTTATTCTTGGAATAAAAATAACAAGAACATGTGAGGGGATTTTCCTTGACCAGTCACATTATGTTGAGAAAATTTTGAAAAAATATAACTTTCATGATTGCAAGCATGTTGCTACTCCTTTTGATTCAAGTGTTCACTTATTTCCTGTTGAAAGTGAAAATGATGTAATAAATCAAAAGGAATATGCTAGTATAATCGGAAGTTTGAGATATGTGACTGATTGCACTAGGCCAGATATTGCATATGCAGTAGGAGTACTTGGCAGGTTTACAAGCAAGCCAGGTAATGAACTTGGCATGCTATAACAAGAGTTATGAGATATTTAATTGGAACGAAAAATTGTGGTTTGTTCTATAAAAATATCCTGCTGTACTTGAAGGCTTTTGTGATGCGGATTGGAACACTTTGTCAGGTGATTCCTGTTCTACAACTGGTTATGTCTTTACTTTAGGTGGTGGTGCTGTTTGTTGGAGATCAAAGAAGCAAACTATAATTGCTAACTCTACCATGGAGGCTGAACTAATGCTTTAGCTTCAGCTAGTGAGGAAGCGAATTGGTTAAGAGATTTATTGTTTCAAATTCCTTATTTTGAAAAACCAATTCTCCTATTTAATTCATTGTGATAGCACCGCTGCAATTGGTAGAGTTCAAAATCGTTATTACAACGGTAAATCCAGACCTATAAGGAGGAAACACAGTAATGTAAGATCGTATTTGACAAATGGTACCATTAATGTTGATTATGTCAAATCTTGTGATAATCTTGCAGATCCTCTTACAAAGGCCCTTAACAAGAGAAAGGGTCTGGAGCACATCGAGGGGGATGGGATTGAAGCCTACAAATCCTTGAGTCATATATGAGGAAACCCAACCTGGGGACTAGAGATCCTATAACCAGGTTCAAAGGGAAAAACTAATCATATGATGACTTGTTGTGAAAAAATGCACTATTTTTTTTCCCTCCCTATGATGTGAGTGCATTATTTCTGTAGTTTGTGAAGGTTGAGTTGATAAAACTCTTAATGAATATCTGTAGTCCGTATGGGTGGAGGTTAATCTTACAGGAGCACTCTCGACAGATTTCACCTATGTGATGTGTGGAAGTAGGTCGCTTCCTATGAGAATGGGCTTATTCTCAAATGCACTCATGAAAACGGGATAGCACATGGCCATAACGTGCTGGCTGTTAAAGCTCATGTCAACACCTTGATTATTATGTGTGAGGCAGTGATATTTTATTTCCTTTAAGCAGTCATAGTTCAAGTCTGAGACCACTACGACTTGGAGTAAAAGTTACTGTTTCACTAAGTGGAGGTTCAATGCAGAGCACACCTTCATTATGCATAGTAGTCTTCCTTCAACTGATATACTCTCTTATCTAAATATTAAAATGAGTGGGGGATTGTTAGGTTATTAGCATTTTAATATTAATATTTAAAATATTAAATTGCTTTATTTTGGAGTTATAAGAATGAACATTTGAATGGATGACTTCTACATCATCCATTAGCATTGGTTGTCCATCACTTTATTTCTTCTTATACCTCCATTACTTCCTTTTGTAACCTATGTAACATATGTAACTCCCTTTGTAACATATGTAACATATGTAACTCCCATTGTAACTTATGTAACCTATGTAACTCCCATTGTAACCTATGTAACTCCTAAGGCCATTATCTTCACTATTTACTACCTCCATTATCTTCCTATTCATTGCTAGGAAGACTTCTTGTAGTATAAATAGTGGTGGTCTTCATTTGGTTTAAAACACACAATTCATAAGAAAAACAAAGAGTGGAAGAGTTAGTCTAAAAGAGAGTTCTTATTAGTTGAAGGGAGGTGTTCTTTTTGTGGAGCTTTGGACTCAACTCTTGTCCAGAGTTGTTGAGTTATACTTTGTGAAGGCTGTTGTATCCTGGAGGGGACAAGTCAAAGAGTACTACTGCTGGACCGGTGAAAACATTTGCTGCAGTGGGCTTGAATCTCCTTAAAGAGAGCGAGATATCCGCGCCTCAGCCTGAAGAGATTAATTTCTTCATTTTATTTTCAGTTGTTGTAATATTGCAATTTTACTATTTGTAAGTTTTTTCACTAACAAACACTAAATGCAAAGACTAATCTCAGCTATATAATGCAAAGAATGAAATTGAATTAAGCAGTAGCAGTGGATGTGTAATTGAGATTGAAAAAAAATGGTTTCACATTACAAGTACAAAACATAGAGCCCCAAAATCCAATCTTGAATTTTGATGCCCTTCTATGTAAGGAAGATCCATTAGATGAGGGAGATTGGGAGGAGGGTACCATTCAGATGAAAGAAATTAGAAATGTGAAAAGATTTCACCTTTCTTAGATGTGACATGTTTTGGGAAGATGGTGAGGTTTGAAACTCTGCTATCAAAGGAAAAATTGAATCTTTTGATTGTACTAGTTTAGTTTCAGAGTAGGGTTTTATGGGGTTTAAGAAAAAAGTCCTTGGAATGGATGTTGATTGTCATTGACCACTATGGTTTCAATGCTTTGACTGCTGTGTTAGCTGTCAACTATTTTGATAGATTTATGTCTCGAGTCGGTTTTCAGAAGGGTCAGCCATGGATGAGTCAGCTTGTCGCTGTTGCTTGTCTTTCCATTGCTGCTAAGTAGAGGAGATTCAAGTGCCCCTTTATTAGGCTTCAAGTATGTGGCTATGTTTTGTAATGATAAAAAGCATATTTAAACTATCCTTATTTGATCTTCATACCATATATATATATATATATATTAACACCAACTACTGATTATAACACATCTATCTATCACTTGTCCTCTTTTTCTACCTGAATGTAGGTAAAGGGAACAATTGATAGTTGAAGAGTGTTTGATAAATAGTTGATGATATCTCGCACATAAGGCATGTTTTGACTCTTCACTTATAAGATATTGTTGTGTTGATGTTTTATAAATCTCGTCGTAACGGTTATGTCTGTTTGTTCTTTCTGAGTATTGAACACTGGATTGAAATGAAGTAGAATGGGCATTGAGAATTGATATAATTGATCATACATAGCTTAGGATTGAAATGTTATTGTATTAATGAGTATGTATTTTGTTGATTAGGTATCAAATCCAAAGTATGTGTTGAGGCAAAGACTATAAAAAACACAGAACTTGTGGGTGTTGTCCACCCTCAAATGGAAAATGAATCCAGTGACAGCACTTTCATTTATAGACCATATCATCAGGAGATTTCAATTAATGACCAACCTACATTCGGAGTTCCAGAGGAAATGCGAAAACATCATTCTTGGTATTATCACTGGTGAGATATCTATCTGAAAGTTTGTTTGAGACTTTTGGATGCGGGTTGTTAATTGAATATATATTGATGAATGCAGATTTTAGGCTTCTGCATTATCCCCCATCTGTATTTGCAACTGCAACATTGTTTTACGCCATCAATGAGATTGAGCCTTGCAATGCAGTTGATTACCTCAATCAATTTATGGCTATTTTAAAGTTAGAAAGGTTTGCACTCTTTCACATTGAGTTTTATGACCTCTTTTGGGCTTCTTAGTAATACCTTATAGTATTTGATTACACAATATCACTATGCCTATTTGATTTGTGTGTCACTGAAGTTCTTCATCTTCAAACAGGCCAGCATTGATGAATGTATTGATCTCATTCTAGAGCTAATGGGTACTTCTGGATCCAAAATCTGCCAAACCAACAAGCGGAAATGTCAATCTATTCCAGGCACTCCCGATGGCGTTATTGATGCATATTTTAGCTGTGAAAGCTCTAATGATTCGTTGGTTGTGGCATCATCAGTTTCATCCTTGCCAGAACCTCATACTAAAAGAAGTAGAACATAGGATCAGCAAATTTTATTTGCTCCAATAAGTTCTGTGTCTGATTTTAGATCAAAGTTCTTCGCTGAGCTCACATCCTCTAGATTATCTAATTTTCAATGGTGATATATGGACACTGTTTTGGAGTGTTCTCTTAAAACACAATGCACAATTATTTAATGTTCTATCAGACAATTATATGGTGTTGCATTATGTTTTCTGGACATGTGATGAAATCCATGTAATGATTTAGACAGATTTGAACATGTAACGACCCTCTTAGTCGTTTTAGAAATTCCAAATATTATTTTTATATTAATCTTTTTTATAGTTTCGATAAATAATTTATGACTTATAAGGGTGACTGATATGATTATCTGATTTAATAAAGGATTATTTTGTTGCTAATAATAATTGGAAAAAAAAAAGAAAAAAAAAAGAAAAGAAAATTAAGTAAATAAATAAAATAATAATATTAACAATAATAAAAGAGCAAAGTGCCCTAACAGGTTAAAAGCCTCAAGCGGCTAAGTTGAAGAAAAAGATGAACAGAAACAAAAAAAATACGCAGATAAAGAAAAGAAAAAAAAAAGGAGAAAAGAAAAGGAAAAAGGAGGAGAAACAACGATATTTTTATCTCGAGATATCAAGGTAATTCTTCTTATCCTTTCTATTAAATTTTTGTGTAACTAGGAATAGATTTTTAGGTTAAAACGTGTATAATTTATACTAATATGTGAACTTGGGGTTATAAATATGTATAAGTATTATGGTTCAATCATTGGACAATGATTAGTCCTAATCATTGGACAATGATTACTCCAAGATTAGGATTATTAATAGTGGAACGATAAATATGAATTGGAACATTGAAAATAAGTGGTTTCAGCAGATAGTTTTGTAGTCCGCCATTGATGTGTTGGGCAGTAGTTTCGGCTTTAATTATTTTCATTGATTATCACTAGGATTCAAGTTTTGATATATTGAGATATGTGTTAAATAATGGGTGCATTATGATATATAAAAAATCATTATAATTATGTTATCGGAGAATTAAGTTAACCCTAAACTTGAAATTCAGAAAAATATGAGATTTGATCAATTGGTTGGAATAAAGATTTAGAAATTTTATTATAAATTTGGATGAGTTTGGGTCTAAGCTAGAGATATAGCAATATTAATGTTGTTAGTTTCGAAATCATATCGTGGTTATTTATTTGAATAGATTTTATTGGTTTGGAAGTCAAAAAAAAAGAGGAAGGCTCAAGTTTTGGAGTCATTGTTCGACTATTTGAGGCAAGTGGATTTCTAAACTCTTGTTAAGTGTATGAAATGCGTGTATGTCCTTGTGGTATATGTTGGGAGTAACGGGATTGGTGATGGGTTGACTTGTCCACATTGATTAATTCTAATGATGAAAAGAATGGGGATAACAAAAGGCAATGTGATTAATTGTTTATGTGTGTTGTGTTGAGAAAGGCTTGAAGGCTTGTTGAATCATTGTTGATGTAACTTCATGTTTGTGTGGTTGTGAACTGTGCGTTATGAAAATAGTCATCTCCTCATTATATGTGTGAACTGTCATCTGCATTATTCTGAGGCATGGTTGTGGCACACGTAATGTGCATTGAGAAATAATGGGTACTTAAGAGGATGTACCATTTCGAGGGACGTATCGCGTGCCGCGATGGATATTATATTTCGAGGACGTATCGCGCGCCGCGATGGATCTATATACTATATTTCGAGGGACGTATCGCGCGCCGCGATGGTTACTATTATCGAGGGTCGTGTCGTGCGCCGCGACAGATGAATGGACAGATATGTCCCCCATGGGTCCGGGACTGAGAGACAGCGGGTGTGTATCACTAGGTCAGACATGCATCATTATACTTGACATTGCATTCCATTACATTGCGCATACTTATCATTAGTGAACTTGATATTGTGTTTTGCTGATCTAGTGATTGCCTTTTTGCGGAACTTGTGATTGTTGAATACTGAGCTTGTTATTGAGGATATATATTTGTTGAAGTGTTGTTGGTGAGGATATGTAATTTGTGAAGTGTGTTATTGAGGATATGTAAATTTTTGGAAGTGTTGCTATTGAGGATATCTAATTTGTTAAGTGTTGATGTTGAGGATATATAATTTGTTAAAGTGTTGTTGTGGAGGATATGTAATTTGTTGAAGTGTGTTATTGAGGATATGTAAATTTTTGGAAGTGTTGCTATTGAGGATATCTAATTTGTTAAGTGTTGATGTGAGGATATATAATTTGTTTAAAGGTTGTTGTGGAGGATATGTAATTTGTTAAAGTGTTGTTGTGGAGGATAATAATTTGTCTAAATGTTTTTGTTGAGTTACGTTCTATGTAAACTAGTGTTGTTAGGTTGGGCTGATGTTTATGCAGGTTGTAGTTGTGGAGGTTCGGTTGGGGGTGGTAGGAGTACCCGTATTTCATCCCCTTAGCTTGTGTTTAGAGGTTTACTTGCTGAGTACCGTGTGGTTTGGTACTCACCCCTGGCTTCTACAAATTTTTGTAGGTTATTAGCCCGGACTTTTATGATATATTCTCTTCTTTTCCGAGGCTTCCTGGAGATTTTGTGAGGTAGTTGTTGGTCATCTCAGCATCCCTCCTTACTCTTGTTTATGTTTGTTCTACTCAGAACAATATATATGAGACTTATATTTTCTTTTGATGCGATTGTAATACTTTAGAGGCTTGTACACGTGACAACCAGGTTTTGGGGTATAATGTAAGTTGATAGTAAATTTTCCGCATTTTTATTGTAATAGTTGAGTTTTAGGCTTACTTGTCTTGGTGGGATAAGGAGTGCCGAGTGCCATACGTCCATTTTTAGATCGTGACAGAACATGAATTAAACTATGTCTGATTGGGAATTGAAGGAAGAATGAGTAAAAGATATATTGGGTGATCTTTTCCTTAAGTGCATCAATGCAGCTATTTGAAATTAATTTTTTGAGTATGGACTCAAGATACATATATATGCACACACAAATACAAACATATATTTAGTATGCACTTTACTTTTTCTTTTCCACCCCTATTATGCTTTCTACCATATATTGCATACATATATGCTTTAATTCCAAGCAAGTTGTGGATACCTTTCATAGTACAACATATTAAAGAAGGTATTAAAAAGGAAAACAAATAATGAAGAAAAATGTGCATCAATCAATAAGAAAACAATAACAATATGATAGCCTAAACACAATAAACAACATACGACTATGTAATTAAAAGTGAAATACTAATAGAAACGACCAAAAACATCGAAAATCAAGACAACACTCAATACATACTAACCTTCCACCCTAATATACGATCTCTGCATCCTCTGATCCAAACATAGGTAACCCGCCCAACTCGCCCAGAATTTTAAGCGTTGAGCTCAAGATAATTTAAATTGGGTTCAATCTTAACCCATTCAAGCTTAATACATTTGAAGAGAATTTTCTATTGAGTCCAATCAATCTCCAATTTCAACAAATTTTAAACTTTTTTATTAAGATATGTTCCTATACTGAAGGTATGAATTATTATCTATTTAAAATCTTTTAGGATTTATTATCCATTTGTTACTTTTTGAACAAAAAATACTAAAGCGGAAATTCAAATTGTGATTATAAAAGTTGAATATCAATCTATTAAATTATCGAGATTAATCGAGTTTAGTTGGGCGGGTCAAGACCCAACTCGTTTTTTAGCCATTTGAACCCAACCCATTTGAGCCCAATGTAAACTTGGACGGGTCAAGATCTAACCCGATTTCCATTCAACGCATTTTAGTATTTTCAATTTCAACCCAACCCTCCCATTTGACACCCCTACTAGTTTTGAATAGTACAAGTATTTAATAGGTACTAACTCTAGTAGATGTGTTTAAGTAAAATATGCGAACAACTTTGAGTGATTGTGGATGACTTAAGAAAAAAAATCTAACGGAAGGCAAAATTGAACCTTTTCCCTTTTTACTGTAAAGTGACTCATTGTTAATTAGGGAGTATATAAGTGAGGGGAAAAATCAATTATTCTGAGTCACGAGTATCAGTTATTCCTTTTGAAACTAGTATCAAATTTTATGCCATTTTTTTTTTTTATAAATTTCATAAGAAATCATAAATAAATAATTGTTTAACTAAGTTACATTTAATTTTAAAAATTTATAAATTTTATTTACACTTACAAAAAGAAAGAAAAAATTGTAATTAAATAATTTTATAAATTAAACAATAATTTTATCTAACTATTTTTACTAATATAAATAATTAATTTTGAATGGAAAAATAATATTAATGTTAGAAATGGGTATTTTTTTTGGATTTCATAATTACCATGAATAAAATTATATAAATATAGAAGTAGAGAAATTGGAACTGTTTTATCGAAAAATGGTATTTCGAAAAGAGTTTGTTTTGTTTTGAGATATTTTCGACTTTTAGGAGTCGCCACTTAATTTTTTAAGGAAAATTAAGAAAACTTGTTTCTAAACAACTTAAACAGAAAAAAAAATTGTTTAAAAATATTTTTTTGGGGTTCGGGATTCCTATTAGTGTCTTAGGAAGGTGTAAGGCACCTAAGACACTCCGCTTAAAACGGTTATCCGACAATTAACTATTTGACTATTTCTGTTTTAACCTTTGCAAATTGAAGATTGAGCTTCATTAGAATTTTACATAACCAAATTCACAAGTTGAAATATTTATTGTTTATTTTGCCATTTGTTAATCTGTTTCGAAGTTTGGACTTTTTTAAAGTCTTATCTAAACAGGCTTACGAATTTTGAACAAATTATCGTTTTAGCAGTTAGTTTTAGTTCGACAAAATTTGAAAAGGCGTTTCGACGGGGTTTGGAGTTTTCTAACCCTAACTAACGGTATTTAAACTAAAACACGCAAGCGAGTAGTAAAGAGAGAGAGAGAGAGAGAGAGAGATTTGGGTCCAAGTTTTCGGGTCCTGTTCGCCTTGACCGAAACTTGGACCCACCTGTTTTTGGGTTTTTTAAACCCATTCACCTGTCCTAATCTAAACATAAAAATAATTACAAGAAAGTAAAACAATAAGGGCTTATGCCCATTACAAAGTAAAAAATACGGAATAAGATAAGGTGAGGTCTTCTAGTCCGTTCTGGACTTTCTTCAATCTCCAAGGTATTTGATTCTTGTGTGTCCGTCTTGATGGTTTGATTCGAAAAGATTTTGAACCTTTACGGCTCAACGAGGATGTGTGGGATGGAAATTAAGTCCATGGGGACTCACAAATAATTTCACATGTAATAAAATGACAATGGATTAGCATATGAAGTGGTATAATAAACAGGATACATATCTTGAACGAACACAGATTTTACTAAAAGAAAGCTACTTCAAGGGGTTCAAATTGAAACGACACGTATGACTCTAAAGAAGAGCAAATGAATCAACTAAAGCTTACAAAGTTTATATCCAAATGTGACACTTAGATAGTAACATATATTTCATGTATGTTCAACTATGAGCACGTTATATTTATGGAAGTACATAACCGCTCATCAACAATTAGACTCAAAAAAATATAAAGGGAGCATGTTGCACATTTACCAAATAAACAACTCGTGCACAATTGAAACAATTCATTTTTGATAAAATAAACATGATATGGATGCAATAGTTGGCTTATTAAGTTGGCAGTAATCCAACAAAATGAGACTTAGACATCTTTGCTCAAACAAATATAATAACAAAGAAGCCAATGCTACTTAGGAAAAGAAGCAAACCATTATAATCGATGCTATTAAAATGCAATATGAGACATAATAAACAGAGTAAAAAAAAGAGAGGAACATGTATAGCACAGAGTTATGCTTGTAGAACAAGAGCAAAACAGTGGATGGAATTGTTAAAATATGCTACTTTTTCATGAAACTTCAGGCATGAATCAGAGAGGGAGTTCAACATATTTTCCCAACTTCACATGAAGAGAAGGGATAGGATGCAAGCAACAAAATATTTTCCATTTTTTTTTCATACGCTGAGGCAGGTCTTTAAGGATAAACAAACATGCATCAAAAACTCAAACTTTAAGACTATAATCTTGTGGAATGATAAAATTAACGAAAACCACTATAAAAGAACACAAAACAGAACTCATGCTTTGTAAATATACGTGAGAACATGTCAATCACGAAAACTGGAAAAGAAACTAAACAGCTATATAAACAGACGTATGCACGCTAATAAAGAAAGTGTCACATATCTAGAGAGAATGTGTGGCAACAACACCATGGGATCTAAATGGGGAGGTAGAAAAGCAGTTGCATCCAAACGAACAATCAATAACACATATAACTTCTACACCATTCAGCCTTCCAACCAATCCAAAGGAAATGCATTGCAGCTTCCTAAGAAAGCTTAAGAGAAGAAGAATGAGGCAAACTTAAACAAGATTTAGACTAGGATTGGTATTCTATCGAGCAACGAGAACTTTATGCTAAAGAGATAATCTCATGATGAACTCGCCAACCGGGTGAGCAGCACGAACAGGCAAGCATAGCAAACAACAAAGAATAAGACGACGGAAAAACAAACCATCACGCAAGACCCTTTACAGAATTAAGCCAACAAACAGTGTGTGACTTTCCATATCGCAGCAACACGACCCTATACTAGGCGTATAAATGCCAACAGATTTGATCCCAGAACGAAACCAAACGAATAATACATCTACAGCAGCAGCACCCAAAGCATGAAGCAAATAAAAAAAAAATCTTGAAACAGGAAAACAACCGAAGAAATAGGATGGAGAAAGAGAATTACCTCTTCGAAAGCAGCGAAACGGGACGACGACGAGCTGCAGATGACGACGTCTTCCACACGCGAACCACGGCTAGACGTTTCAACAAGAATCCGCAGTCGAGCACACGGAGACGAACAGAACGTTTCTCTCGATCTCTCGAGTTCTTCGGAAACCAACGGTGAAAACAACAAAAATCTCTCCGATTTCCCAAACAATTCTCAACTATTCTTCTACGATAAAGAAAGAACCAGAAAGTTTTCTCCAAAATTCCAATAATCTTTCAAACCAAAAATTTCAACAGTTCTCTCAAGACAAAACAGCCAAATCGAAAGAACTTTTTCCAGTAGAATTTCCAATCTAAAATCGCTAACCCTCTCTCTGAAAACGGAGGGGGTTTATATAGAGGGACGCTAGGGTTTTCGGACGAGGGAGAGCGGGAAAGATTCAGGCCTATTGAATTTGAAATTTGAAACCTTTTCCCTTAATGGAGCAGCACCTTTTTCCCGAAATTCAACCCCATTCCGAAAGCGGAAGGGGAGAATGGACGCTCTCGATCAAACTCTTGTCCCATAGACACTACGTGGCACCATCTCGCCATCTCAAGGACGAGCACGCGAGTCTGCCCTCGCTGAAAAGCACTGTACACGGTACAGTGTGTTGAAGAAAGAGACGTTGGGGGGAGAAGTCGCGTCTGTGTTTTCTGGGGAATTTCCGGAAATGGTGCCTGTTTCCCTTTGCGTTTTCTGGCGATTGTTGTTCTTTCTCCTTTCTGGAAATGGCGTGGGTGGAGGGAAAACGAGTGGGGAGAGATCGAGAGAGCGTGGGGAGAGACGCGATGGTGAGAGAGCGTGGGGGGGTCGTGTTTTCCGTTTAGGGAATCTGTTTTTCTCTGCGTTTTCTTTTTGGTTCTCTGTTCTTGCAGCGTTTGGGGAAGAAGGAGAAGGGATGGGGGGTTGGGTCGGAGCGGGTCAAGAGATTTGGGGCTGGGTCGGGTAGGAATTTAGAGGGTTTGGGCTGAAATGGGTGTTGGGTTAAATGTGTTGGGCTGGCATAGTTGGAAAAGGGGATTTGAGTTGAAATGGGCTGGGATTGCCGTTTGGGCTTGAGAATTGGGTTGGAAATTTTGGGTTGGAGGAATTTGGGCCTGGATCGTTTGGGATTAATTTAAGGTTGAGGAGGATGGGCTGAAAGAGGAAGTGGGCCTGGGTCAAAAATGGGTGTCAACAGGAACATTGATTTGAAACAAAAAGTCAAAGAAAAAAGAAGTAAAACAAAAAAAAGTAAGAAAGAGAAAAGATCGTTAAAAGAAGAGGGAGAAAAATGAATTTTAGTCATTTTCTGAAATGGAAACCAACACATCCACATGACACAACTAGCCTCATACATGTATTGTAAGTCACTTCTTGGGCAGTGTAAACTGAACAGTAATAATTATATTTTGTACTTTTAAGAAATGGTTTTATCTTTAAAGAGTAGTGATTTTACTTTCGAAGGTAATTTGTGTATAAGAAATTAAGGAATTTATCCAATCACTTTTAGCTTTTAAGAGAAATTACGAAAAAACTCAAACAAACTCAAATTTGTTGCTTGTGTCATTTCATATCAAATTAGTGTCTTGCCAAATATATTTTCTGAAAAAAGAAGAAGCAAACAATGGTCTCCCAAGCTCTGAATGTTTGTGTACTGCGATTTCCCATACCACATCAGCAAGAATGTTAATAATATTAATTTTGAGTAGTACGAGTATTCAATTGGTACTAACTCTAGTAGATGCTTTAAGTAAAATATGTAGATAACTTTAAATGATTGTGGATGATTTAAGAAAAAAAAATGTAACGGAAGGCAGACTAAACATTTTCTCTTTTTCCTATAAAGTGAGTCATTGTTAATTAGGCAGTATATAAGTGAGGAGAAAAATCAATTATTCTAAGTCACGAGTATCAGTCATGGTCAATATTTTTAATTTGAAACCTAACAGATACCAACAAAACATAACAAAAATCAATTAGGGTCACAACATAGATGAAAAAAAAAATGAAGTTGCAAAGATTAAAATTACAAAAACATGAGCGAAGTTTGAAATATTTCATATAACATTCTGATTTATATAACACAACACAAGAAGGATAATATTTCATATAACATTCTGATGAAGAACATAATTCATAGTCAGCTCACAGGCTGAGGATAATTGAAATTAAAGAGGTTACACCTGAGATCATTTTGTTCACAAGCTCATATCTACTTGTTACATTACAAACCAGCGTTTATAGTCAACTAGAAACTAGCATCTTTGAGCACAATCTAGTTTCCGTCTGTAGAATCTGAATCAACTTGTATAACCGAATCAGGAATGTGTGGATGTGTCCTAAATGTTGTCTTTGCGCGTTTCTTGCAGAACAAAGACATGTCAGCACATTGCCGCTTCTTCGCATCTGGAGGCTGGACATCCTCAGCTGATTTCAGAAAAGAGTGATTCAAGAGCATGTCTGCACTCCAACGGGCGCTTGGATTCCTGACCAGACAATTATTTAGGAAATCTTTTGCCTCAGTAGACAGTTTAGGATTTTGAATATCTGGTTCCTCATACTTAATTCGATTCAACATAATATCTGATGATTCCCATAGGGGTTTCCCAGTAATCATCTCGTAAACAGTACATCCAAGAGACCAAATATCAAATCCTGGGGAGTACTCCTCCTTGAGTAGAGCTTCAGGTGCCATATACCTTTTAGTTCCTCTGAGCCCCACCTTGTCCCCGCAGTTGATCTGTTGCAAAGTTATGGAAAGCCCAAAATCAGCAATCTTTGTCACCTCATCAGTAGTAAGAAGAATGTTTTGGGGTTTTATGTCGCAGTGAATTATCCCTTTTTTGTGAATCAAACTGAGCCCTAAAACAACATTTTTGGTGTACTTTTTGACTTGAAACTCAGGCAATCCTCCTCGTTCATGAATACGATCAGCTAGGCTCCCAGCTGAGGCATATTCAAGCTCCAAATTGTAAAGATATAAGCCATCTTTGCAAGTGACTTTAAATCCAAAACATCGAATAATTTGAGGACAATCCTCAAACATTTTTAAAAATTTCTTTTCATTTCGAAGAGACCGAGAGCTGTTTAACCTACAAGATTTAACGGCAATGAGAGATGGTATGGTAGGAGAAGGGGTATCATCAGTATTAGTAAAAGCCAATGAAACAAAACCATAGCTTCCTTTTCCCAATGTTCGACCTCTCCTCCACTTATATTTTGCTTCTTTTTCCGTCATGACACTCTTTTTTCTTATAGGAGTCATGATAAAAATTAGCAGATTGGATCAACCAATTTATATAAAATAAATTTGGATAAACTCGCCTCAACCAATTCTGTGACCCTTCTTTTGTTCTTTTATGAGCTTTTATTTAGTTTAACCATTTTTCATTTTTCTTTTTTTAATGGAGAATTTAAAAAGTATATATATTTATTTACTGTCCACTACATTTGATAATTCATATTTTGATCTAAAAATTAATATATAGCATATTTGTTTCCTAATTCCCTTTCACAGTGTGCTAGTAGAAGAAATTTTATTAAAATTTTCCATATTTACTTCTTTTATTATATGAAAATTTAAAGTTTATAAAATATTTAACATAAATCAAGCACTTTGATTTATTAAAACTATAAACAACTTGGATTCTAATAAGTCCTTCACGTGATTAATGAATGAATGAAGTGAAGAACCATCATTACTTAATTTCAAATTCATCCTAATAAGACAATTCAAAAATGAACTTATATTTTGAAATTTTATTTGTTGGATAAATATAATAAAATTTAAAATGAATTGAATGCTAAATCAGTAAAAATGAATTTGGCCAAATATATGGAACAAAATGATTTAACTCTTTTTTCATTCGTGGAAAATTTTATTAAATACTCGCGAATACATTTGTATAATTCAGTTATTTTTGTGTAAATTTGAAATAATGAATTTATACAAATACAAACATCAAAAGTGTAAATAATTATACAAACTACATCATAAAAATTTCGAACTACACAAAAGTTGTGCAAATTATACTATACAAATTTTGAATTATATAAACGTGCTAATTATACAAAACCAAGAAGTTGAGACTCGTAATTATAGCTAAAAGTAGGTCGTGAACTGTATTTAAAGCAAACTATATATATGTTGAATAATTGACTAGTATATATTTACTTATACGCGTAATTTTTATTTTATTAATTATGATATGAGAAATGTATTATTACATTTCCGTACTTAAATCGTCAAATAAATCTATTTAAAAAAATTAAAACTAAAATAATATTGTTTTCATGAAACTCTATCAATAAAACAAAAAAGGATATTATAGAAAAACAATGCAACAAGTTGTAGATAGTCAGGTGCTCGAGAAAGTGTTCCACAGGAGGTCATGTGTTTTAATACTTTTCATGCTCTTACGAATAATATTGTGCATGAGATCAATTCATCTCAAGTTTATTCTACAATTAAATTAGTTATTTCTAAGGAAAAACAAGGTGCGATAAGTACTACTCTGAGCAGGGGTGGACCCACATTATATGGAGGGGTGCACGTGCACCCGCCAACTTATGAAAAATCATATGTATATATGTATATTTATTTTGAAAATTTGGTAGAAATTAGTATATATTTAACAGTGCACCCATAAAAATCATAAGAGTGTCCTTGTGTAATTGGTAGAAGTTAGAGGTATCACCCTCTAGAGTAGGGTTTGAATCCCACTTAAGTCCCCTTTTATTGTTTTTATTTTAAGTTTACTTAGACCTCATATTTAAGCTATGTTTATATTGATGCAACCAAAGTCGTTAACTTCTGGATTCATTTTCATTTTTTTTAATTTTAAGTTAACTTAAACCTCATATTTAAGCTATGCTTATATTAATGCAACCAAAGTCGTTAAATCATGGGTTCGCCTCTGACACTGAGATGGATAGATATTGCAGATGAAGAGGAAGAACAAGTCACTTCTCCTCCTATGCAAAAAGAAATTGATCCCAACAGCTCCTGCTTTTGTGTCTAGTAGTGCCAAGTTAGTAACTCCCCCACAAGGTTTGTCACCATCAACAAATGTTGATGCAGTCTTAAATGATCGTTTGGTGAGTTCTAATATTGAAAAATTGGTTTCACTTGCACCAATTAACAACTTCAAGTTAGTGATAGTAGTACTTTGTCCCCAAATAAGTTTGATAACCTAGATGATGAGGAAGGTGAGGAAGAGGAAATGCTGGATTATTATTTTGCAATAGAAGTTAGAAATGCAAATATTTCTCCTAGGAAACAAGGCAATAACGCAACAACAAAACAAAGCATTAATGAAAGTATAGTTGGGATGGTAAAGTGCTTGAGGAATTTGTTATAAGGCAACTATCAATGCGACTCGCAAAGCAAAATCATGTGACAATATCAACAACTTCAACAAGATTCAATAAAGCCAGGAAGTGATGCACTATCAAGTGTTATTGGACAAATTTGAACAAGAAGACAAGAAAAACATATTTCAATTTACTTTTGAAGGTCAATCTATCTCGTTTAGTTCATACATTTGTAAAAGGAAGTTTGAGGTTAATAGCTCAACTTTCTCCTTGGCCTTTATGGTTTTTATTATTAAAGAATCCTCACTTGTAATATCATCATATAGTGTATTATAAACTTTGTGATGATCATAAAATATCTAGTTCTGTCTAGCTCATATTTTCTTCATGGTTGTTAATTAGTTGAGGTTAGATACGTACCTCATTAAGATTGATAAGATAAGATCTAGCATCCTTGCTTGTATGTTTTCTATTGACAATTTTTTTATGATCATAAAAAGCCACTAGACCACTGTGTAGTGGTATAAATTTGCGTTAAAAAAAGTAAAGATACATATTCATCACCACTTATAAGATTCAATTTAAGACTTAGCTTGTCTAGGGGGTTATTAGTTCGAGCTAAGAAAACAATTTCTCGTAGAAATGCAGGATATATAATAGATTTATGTGGTCTACTTTTAGAAAGAAAATAATTTTAAAAAAAATTGCAGGATAAAGTGGTGTACAATAAACCTCGTTGCATTTTTTTTTTTTTTAAAGAAATTGACTTCTTCGGATGGATTTATATATCTTTATTTTTGCATTAAAAAATTGGAAGAAAATAATGGGAAAAAAAAGAAGAAAAAAGGCGAAAAACAGTAAATAAAACTAATTTGAAAGCATAAGAAGAGACAAACATGATTTTATTAGGAATGAATATGATAATACAAATTTCCTGGAAATGACTCAATATATTTAACCTTCAATTAATTAAAATATGTATTTTTGGTTCCTTCTTATAGAAATATATCAAGTTTGAATTGGCTTACCACGGTTAAATATGGCTACTTGTATTTTACCCATATGTGTCAATACTCTTATAGGTATGACAATAGATTTGAAATCCATTTATATCCAACCGAAATACAAGTGTTCCAACTCATTGAAATATGTATAAAATGGATTGATTTTATAAATATGGACTAAAATTATCAGCACTAGTGTAGTTGTAACACCCTGTAAATAATATGCTAAACATATGAATCATTCATCATGAGTGTATTAACTTGACTCGAGTTATATCCTACTTATACATGTGTTAAGGTTCATTCCTATATATATGTGAGAAGTGTATCAGATGTGGTTTAGAGTCATAAGGGATCTCTATCACAAAGTCAAGTTCAAATCTTTCCTATTGACTAAGTTTTCGCATGACTAAGTTTTCGCATTAACTTTAATTTAGTGCTATAAAATTAATTTTATTTTTATTTTCTTAAATTTCGTATCAATTCAAACTTTATCATTCTATTTCAAAAGGAAGAGAATACTATTTAATGATATGTACTACATTTCCCAAAATATTAATTATTAAAATTAATGGATTTAAAAGGTAATACAATAACATTATTTCTACTATTAATTGTTAGATGAATGTCAAACAAAAGGAGTAATTGTATATAATCTCAAGCCTTAACTAACACTAAATGCAAAGACTAATCTCAGCTATATATATGTAAAGAATGAATTGAATATAAGCAGTAGCAGTGGATGTGTAATTGTTTGAGATTGGAAAAAATGGTTTCACATTTACAAGTACAAAACATAGAGCCCCAAAACCCAATCTTGAATTTTGATGCCCTTCTATGTAAGGAAGATCCATTAGATGAGGGAGATTTGGGAGGAGGGTACCATTCAGATGAAAGAAATCGGAATGTGAAAAAGATTTCACCTTTCTTAGAATGTGACATGTTTTGGGAAGATGGTGAGGTTGAAACTCTGCTATCGAAGGAAAAATTGAATCTTTTTGATTGTACTAGTTTAGTTTCAGATAGGGTTTTATTGGGGTTAAGAAAAAAGTCCTTGGAATGGATGTTGACTGTCATTGACCACTATGGTTTCAATGCTTTGACTGCTGTGTTAGCTGTCAACTATTTTGATAGATTTATGTCTCGAGTCGGTTTTCAGAAGGGTCAGCCATGGATGAGTCAGCTTGTCGCTGTTGCTTGTCTTTCCATTGCTGCTAAAGTAGAGGAGATTCAAGTGCCCCTTTTATTAGGCCTTCAAGTATGATAAAAAGCATATCTAAACTATCCTTATTGATCTTCATACCATATATATATATATATATATAGATATATAGATAGATATATAGATATATATATAGATATAGATATATATATATATATAGATATATATATATATATATATACTAACACCAACTACTGATTATAACACATCTATCTATCACTTGTCCTCTTTTTTCTACCTGAATGTATATAAAGGGAACAATTGAAATGTGATTGTATTAATTATGGATGTATTTTGTTGATTAGGTATCAAATCCAAAGTGTGTTTGAGGCAAAGACTATAAAGAACATAGAACTTCTGGTGTTGTCCACCCTCAAATGGAAAATGAATCCAGTGACACCACTTTCATTTATAGACCATATCATCAGGAGATTTAAATTAATGACCAACCTACATTTGGAGTTCCACAGGAAATGTGAAAACATCACTCTTGGTATTATCACTGGTGAGATATCTATCTTAAAAGTTTGTTTGAAACTTTTGGATGCGGGTTGTTTATTGATTATATATTCGATCATGCTGAATGCAGATTCTAGGCTTCTGCATTTTCCCCCATCTGTAATTGCAACTGCAACATTGTTTTATGTCATCACTGATATTGAACCTAGCAATGCAGTCAATTACCTTAATCAACTTTTGGCTGTTCTTAAAGTTAGAAAGGTGTGCACTCTCACTTTGAGTTTCATTTTCAGTGATCGACCTCTTTGGGCTTCTTAGTAGTACCTTATAGTATTTGATTAGCAATATCACTATGCCTATTTGATTTGTGTGTCACTGAAGTTCTTCATCCTCAAACAGGCCAGCATTGATGAATGTCATGATCTCATTCTAGAGCTAATGGGCACTTCTGGATCCAAAATCTGCCAAACCAACAAGCGCAAATGTCAATCTATTCCAGGCACTCCCGATGGCGTTATTGATGCATATTTTAGCTGTGAAAGCTCTAATGATTCGTTGGTTGTGGCATCATCAGTTTCATCCTTGCCAGAACCTCAGTATAAGAGAAGTAGAACATAGGATCAGCAAATTTTATTTGCTCCAATAAGTTCTGTGTCTGGTTTTAGATCACAGTTCTTCGCTGAGCTCACATCCTCTAAATTATCTAATTTTCAATGGTGATATATGGACACTGTTTTGGAGTGTCCTCTTAAAACACAATGCACAATTATATAATGTTCTATCAGACAATTATATGGTGTTGCATTATGTTTTCTGGACATGTGATGAAATCCATGTCATGATTTAGACAGATTTGAACATGAATTAAACTATGTCTGATTGGGAATTGAAGGGAAAAAATGTAAAAGATATATTGGGTGATCTTTTCCTTAAGTGCATCAATGCAGCTATTTGAAATTACTTTTTTGAGTATGGACTCAAGATACATATATATGCACACACAAACACAAACACAAACATATATTAAACTATTATGCTTTCTACCATATATTGCATACATCTATGCTTCAATTCCAAGCAAGTTATGGATACCTTTCATAGTACAACATATACCGTTAAATCCTCATGTCTCACCTTAACTTCTCTATGTGAATGAGTGGATCTCCCAGACATATTTTTTACTCAATTAATTACTAACTTATTCAAACTCTTTTTAGTTAAATACTTCATCATTTGTCTATGGTGAAAAACGATTTTCACCACGCAAATATCGTCCCAACCAAAATATAACTTCTTTTATTGCAATAATTAATTGTTGTTTCAACAATCTTTTTTTATTGCACCAATTTTCTAAATAAAAACTTTTCATACAAATAAAAGATAATTAAATCAAATTAGAAAACGATCACTAATGTTTCACATCGGTTTTTTTTCAAATGTTTTTTATTTATGTCGCAGATTATTTTAGTTGAATCACACGCAACTCCATAATTAGAAAAGTTATCATTTCAAGGTATATTTCCTATGTGAAAATATTAAATTTTACTATTACCTTGAAATTATTGAAGAAAATCATGAAATAAATTATTAAAAAAAATTAAAATTATCCTAAGCAGCTTTTAAGTTGACATGTAAACGAGTTAATAGATTTAACTGAAAAAATCATGTCACATAAATCACACGAGAGAATTAAGCAGAGACATAAGAATTTAACATTGTAAAAATATAAAATGACTCTTTGTCGGAGTCCAAGGACAAATATAATCTTTAAGTAGGATGAAATTTTACGTTTTTGACATTTATAATTTTAATACAAAATCACGATTTTATTTTTATTTTTATTCCTAAATAGATATTACTTTTTGATGGTTTTGATATAAATAATTCATGTGGCACGTTTTAGTTTGTTTTTTTTTTTTGGTGGTTTCTACCATTAGTTTTTCTTTTCCTTTCTTCATTTTGGTTTAAATTATTTTTCCTAATATATTGATGGCAAAAGAATTTCAATCACTAATTTTTACTTAGATATATGACAATAATTCAACATTTGAATTCATACATTTTAAGACACTTTGATTACATCGATATAAAGTAAATTATTAGTAATTACTTCAATTTAAAATGAAAAAATTCAAATATATCTGAGAATATCAATTACTAAATAAATAATGACTCATTGATGAAATACAAATTTACTGTGCAACCACATTATTCAAGTTCTACTTATCAAATAATAGTGAGATTATATATTTAAGATAAGAAGAGATGAAACAAAGTTTGGAGGTGTTTTTCTGTAATTATTTTAAAACATGAGAGGACATTTAATGTAATAAAAGAAGTTACAAGAAATGGTCGTAACTAAACACAAAAAAGTCATTGTTGAGTTATTGCACTTAGTCATTTTTTTTCAAAATTACTGTAATCTTTGACTGATCTGTATCTAATTTTGGCATATTCTATTAAATTTACTTTTAAATTATTTAGAAAATAGACAGATTTATGCAATACTTCAATAAATTTAAGTGTAAAATATCTTTATGTTGTAAATAATTATAACTCGTTATTATAATCTTGACCAATGGTAAACGTCTTGGTCAATATAGTTATAAATTTGAAAGAGATTTACATAATCCAGGCATACAAGCTACAAATATAAATAGACATTCTGTTCATATGCATCTCCACTGAATTATAAGAAGAAGAATAAAATCAGAGATCTCTTTTATTTGTTTGTACTTACAAACATGTCTCGTCTACTATCATGTTTCTCACGCCGTCGTCGGCATTCCACCACTCCTCCTCCACCACCGCTATCACGATTATCATCAATGCCTCAACATTTAATATTCAATAATACCATTCTCGATTCTACTACATTAACACCTCCATCACCACCACCATCGTCACCATCATCAATGTCGCAACAATTAATAGTTAACAATTCCACCACATTGGCACCACCATCACCTCAATCAATGCCTCAACCGTTACTATTAACAGTACCATTTCTAATCAACCACCCCAATCGTGGTTGGAGATGGGGCTTTCTGGTCATTCAATTACTTTTAATTTTTATTTGATCAACAATCAAGAAATTGTTATAGATATGCAAGATCCTGCAATTCTAGCTCAAATTATAACGGAAGGGCTGAGAATAGGAATGCAAGCATACATAAACAACTTTCCATCAGTCGATAATCCCGAAAATTCTTTAAATCTCTCATCGTTCGAGCTTCCTTTTTTTCACCCTGAACAACCAGAGGGACCTATACTTACACCCTCAATTCAATCCCAGATTAATCCATCACTCTCGTTGATCGAGATCCCAACTTTTGAACCTTCCAGTAATGGTCATCATGAAAGTACCCCACATATCGAACAAGACACAACCCCTCTACCAACGATGGCACTCCAACAAGGAATTCGCCCAAAAATGTACGTCCTTAACTCCTTCAAATCCTTCATCATACAGGAGGAATACATGAAAAAATACATCCTCAAGTGCCCCGTAAGACTCAACAAGTGCACTATGGATATCAGAGTCATAACAAACCCTAACTCCAAAAAAGAATCTATAGTCCTTTTAGTACCAACACTTGTGAATCTTCCAGATGACGAAGATGAAGACGACGAAGAACCCCCCAAAATGACCTTAATGATATGGAATTGTCGTGGCTCTGAACACTCCGACTTTCATATAAGTTTTCGATCTATGCTTGACTACTATCGTCCAACTATGGTTTTACTCCTGGAGACTCAAATGACACATCACCAACACCTCGCAAATGACTTTGGCTTTAGTGATATAGCTAGTGTTCCCGCGATTGAGAGTCGTGGAGGAATGGCACTAGTCTGGAAAAAGGAGTTTATTGTTGTTGGTGGACTTATAATCAACAACGAGGAGATACATTGTGCCATAAATGTACAATGATGTTATTTAATTTATGCTACTTCAATTATAATGATATTAGATATCAATTGACTTTGATGTTGATTAATTTATGCTAGTTTATTACTTTGATGTTGATTAATTTATGCTAGTTTATTACTTTGATGTTGATTAATTTATGCTAGTTCAATTATAATGGTATTAAATATCAATTGACTTTAATAGATTATAAATCTTTTTTTTCTTCACAAAATGTAATGCTTCTCATAATACAAATATCCAATATTATACATATAACATCTAGTTGAATGCTTACCGACCTATACATTTTACTACATTGATTTTTTTTTTAATTATATTAACCTTCTAAAACTATCCTTCTGAATAAGAAAAAAATTCAATTATGTACTTTAATTATTTAAGTCATTTAAGGCCTGGGATTTGGGTTGTCTTTGCCCAATATTTTTATCGAAATTAGTGTAATATTACCAAGGTCACTAACCCAATGTCAAATAACCAAACCAACTACAACTTATAGTCTTATGACTGAACTATTGATATTCTTCTTTCTTCTCTTTTTAGTAAATGATTGATATTATTTTCTTTTCTTAGTTATAATATTATATCAAAGTAAGTTACATATTGGTATAGATATTTTTTATAATAACAGTGCACACAAAACATAAACTCAACAAACAACTAGTGTTATATATATATATATTAACACCAACTACTGATTATAACACATCTATCTATCACTTGTCCTTTTTTCTACCTGAATGTAGGTAAAGGTAACAATTGATAATTGAAGAGTGTTTTGATAAATAGTTGGTGATATTCTCGCACATTAGGCATGTTTTGACCCTTCACTTATTAAGCTATTGTTGTGTTGATGTTTTTATAAATCTCTTAACGGTTATGTCCGTTTGTCATTTCTCGAATATTGAACACTGGATTGAAATGAAGTACAATGGGCATTGAGAATTGATGTAATTGATCATACATAGCTTAGGATTGAAATGTGATTGTAGTAATGATGTATGTATTTTGTTGATTAGGTATCAAATCCAAAGTATGTGTTTGAGGCAAAGACTATAAAAAACACAGAACTTCTGGTGTTGTCCACCCTCAAATGGAAAATGAATCCAGTGACAGCACTTTCATTTATAGACCATATCATCAGGAGATTTCAATTAATGACCAACCTACATTCGGAGTTCCAGAGGAAATGCGAAAACATCATTCTTGATATTATCACTGGTGAGATATCTATCTGAAAAGTTAGTTTGAGACTTTTGGATGCGGGTTGTTAATTGAATATATATTTGATGAATGCAGATTCTAGGCTTCTGCATTATCCCCCATCTGTATTTGCAACTGCAACATTGTTTTACGCCATCAATGAGATTGAGCCTTGCAATGCAGTTGATTACCTCAATCAATTTATGGCTATTTTTAAAGTTAGAAAGGTTTGCACTCTTTCACATTGAGTTTTATGACCTCTTTGGGCTTCTTAGTAATACCTTATAGTATTTGATTAGCAATATCACTATGCCTATTAGATTTGTGTGTCATTGAAGTTCTGCATCTTCAAACAGGTCAGCATTGATGAATGTCATGATCTCATTCTAGAGCTAATGGGCATTTCTGGATCCAAAATCTGTCAAACCAACAAGCGCAAATGTCAATCTATTCAAGGCACTCCCGATGGCGCTATTGATGCATATTTTAGCTGTGAAAGCTCTATTGATTCTTTCGTCGTGGCATCATCAGTTTCATCCTTGCCAGAACCTCAGTATAAGAGAAGTAGAACATAGGATCAGCAAATTTTATTTCCTCCAATAAGTTCTGTGTATGGTTTTAGATCACAGTTCTTCGCTGAGCTCACATCCTCTAGATTATCTAATTTCAATGGTGATATATGGACACTGTTTTGGAGTGTCCTCTTAAAACTCAATGCACAATTATATAATGTTCTATCAGACAATTATATGATGTTGCATTATGTTTTCTGGACATGTGATGAAATCCATGTAATGACTTGAATTAAATTATGTCTGATTGGGAATTGAAGGAAGAATGAGTAAAATATATATTGGGTGATCTTTTCCTTAAGTGCATCAATGCAGCTATTTGAAATTACTTTTTGAGTATGGTAACTATTGCCAAGTGTATGGATTCAATATATATATATATATATATATATATATATATTTAATATGCATTTTACTTGTTCTATCCACCCCTATTATGCTTTCTACCATATATTGTATATGCCTTCAATTCCAAGCAAGTTGTGGATACTTTTCATAGTACAACACATCTAAATAAATATTAAAAAAGAAAACGGGTAGTGAAGAACACAGTAACAATCACAAACTCATGTGATAACCTAAACATAATATACAACATATGACTATGCAATTAAAAGCGAGATACTAATAGAGAATGAGTAAACCCTTCGATAATCAAGACAATACTCCTTACCTTACCTACTAACCCTCCACCCTCTCTGCATCCTCTGATTTAGATCATGTCCTTGATAGTTGGGAGTTGCATGATGTCCCGTCTAATCACTTCCCAATACGTTTTCAGCCTACCTCTCTACCTCTCCTCGTACCCATTACATTCAACCTCTTGCACTTCCTCATCGGGAATCTGCATATCTCCTCTTCACATGACAAATCGTCTTAGTCTTGTTTCTCTCATCTTTTTCACCATAGAGTCCCCCACCGGCTTGTTCCAGATACTATTCTAATTAAAAATCTTATTTAGACATGAATGAAACAAATATTCAAATCCTTAACAAATTTAATTTACTTTGAATTAGTCTTCCGACATTCTCCCATAATGCAAAAGTGTATATGAATGCAAAAGTGTATTGGAGCATTTTTCTTCGATCTTTCAATTTTTTATTTGTGTTGGAACAGTTCTCTCCAATTTTTTAATGTTGATATACTTCTCATCAACTTGACGCTAAGGATGTATATAGATTAGATTGGTTTAGGTTTTTCAATTACCTAATGAATTTTATCAGATATTTGAATGTATAATAAATTTCAATCAATAAACGTCAGATCTTTCAGTCTCACATTTTTAAATTATCTCAGCTTTCTCCTAGTAAAATCTTCATAGCACAAAATATATAACTCGTGCTCTAAATATACCTTTAATTCTAGCAGGATACAACTATATTATAAGATTAAGTACTATTACATGACTAAACACTACATAAAACTATACAATTGTTGTAGATTTCGCTGTCCAAACCAATATAAAACTCCTACACATTTTTATTGTTTAAATCTATGTAAAAATTTGAAGTAGATATCCAGAACTAGTCATTCCAAGCGTTAAATTAGTGTTTTTTTTTTATAAAATTATTAGCATTAATATTGATTTTGTTATGGTTTGAACTTTATTTGTGTCATTTACATTTATAAGCTACAAAACTTATCATACCATTAGAAAAGTCTGAGTTCAAATTGGAAATAATACATGAAAAGACAAAAACGACGAAAAAGCTTAAGAAGTATTTATAAGTTATATTACAATAAATATTTTTAAGTATAATATATGTATAAAACTTGTATACATGTATATCAGGATGGTTTGTTTTCGGTTTGAATTTTTCAATCTTTAAATCAAACAAAATTAATTGTGATTGGGTTTTAATCAATACCAAATAATAGTCATTTTTTCTCTTTCGATTTGACTCGAATTATTGATTTTTTCTTTTTTGTACACCTCTAGTTGAAATATTTTTTCTCTGACTACTTCTCTCCAACTTTTTAAATTTTGTTGAAGCTCTTGTTTCCAACTCGTATTGATACACTTTGTCAACAACACCTAATTTTGTTAAAATACTTGTCTTTCAACTAGTGTTGATGCACTTGTTGCTAACACCTCTTGATTGTCGATTCACTTGTAATCAACTTTCATTATTTTGCTCATTTCTTACTAATTTTTAGATAATAATTCTTCACGAAATACACTTCGTGCTTGTATCTCTTTAAATCTTTAATATTTTTGTCAATCATTTTCAATCTAATTTTTTTTTTATAATTATACATAAAAATCTCGTAAGTTTTTAAATGTGTTCTACAGTTCTTCACAACTCTCTACAATTTCTTTATTTCTTTGCTAAATAAATAGAGAAAAAAACACCAATAAGAACTATGATGAGGTGATGAATACTAGTGAAGCCACCCCTATTTAGAATAGTACAAAAGGAAGGAGGTCACTATTAAATAGTTTAAATCCATTCATTGATATACTCTTTATATAATTAAATATAACTCTCGTATTATAGTTCGATCTAAATATATTCCTTCCATTATTATTTGATACAAATTTATCTTTAGTTTTGACGGAGAACCAAAATCGATCCAAACAAAAACCATATAAACACCCTTAACAAGAATTCTATCTTCTTTTGTAACATAAAACCTAATTTAACTAGAAAATAGAAAAAGTCGCATTTATATATTAACTATAGAAATTCTTTTCAAGTATAAATTAAATAAATACCCAAATTCGAAACAAGTTCAAATTTCCAACTCCAATTTTAAATTATTCTCCCTACCCATATTGTGACAAACACAGAGAGGACCACAAGAGTAGTATTGCTTCATCTTTATTGGGAATATAGACTTGTTTTGAGGTATTAAAAATGAAGAATGCTTTTTAATAAATTATGCCCACGATAATTTTTATGCTAGTGGAATTCATAATGAGAGTTTGTTAAAGTGGTGGGTTCAAAAATTTCGCTCAAAATATAAAAATTTAAGAAAATTTAACATCTATTATATTCAATATAGCCATAAACTAATTCTAATATTTGACAAAGGGGATTTGATGAACCCCTAGTACCATGTAGTTCCACCCCTGGGAGCTGCATAAATTGGTTCAGTGTGAATCTTAATGCGTCAATTTTTATTTTTATTTTTAAATTTTTAACTTCTACTGACCAATAAAATAAAAATAATCAGTCAAGTAGAGGAATTTATATTTATAATTTTATAAATATATTTATGAATCTAAAGTTCATATATATAGGTGATGGGAAGGTAGTATATTATAAGCATGCTCTTTGGTGTCCATTTTAGGAAAAATACGAATATGTTAATCATAATATATATATATATATATATATTATATATATATATATATTATATATAATATATATATATATATATATATTATGATTAAACATATTCGTATTTTCCTAAAATAGACACCAAAGAGCATGCTTATAATTTACTATCTTCCCATCATCAAGGATAGTGATAAAATGGTTAAGATTTTTTTAATTAGAGATTTTGAATATATTATTAAAAAATTTTATATAAGAAGTGATTTTCCATTTAATGAACCCATACAACGTGATTCAAAAATTTTGGACAATAATAGGGTTCATCAACAAGGCAAAGGTGTGTGAGACCCATTTTTTGCACACCAAGATTGAAATTTGAAGTCATTGAAAGTATCCAGGGTGTTGAGACATCTACTCAAATACACCACACTTACTTCAAATAGAAAAAATGATATAAGTCCCTTAGCAACATCAATTGTGGCTTAGTGCTATCACTATTTAACACTATGATGTAATTACGAGTGATAATTGGGTAGATTGAGTTAAATTTGGGCAGGTCAAAATAGGTCAAGATACCTAACAGGTCAAGACCAAATTCAATCCAAATTTGTTTGGATCAAAATGGGTTAGGTAACGGATTAGTGACGGGTCATAACCCAATTCGTCCAATTTTTACTAAGTTTTCTTTGTCATTTTTTAAGCTGTAGTACCAAATAAAATTTTCTTTTCGTTATTATAACTGTATATATAACATATAAAAAAATATTTTGACAAGATTTCTCAAATTAATTCAATTTGGGTTACATATCGAGCCAATTTTTAATGGGTTGAAATGAATTGTATTGATATGAGTTGAGCTAACAAATGTGTGAGTCAATAACCAACCCAAACCTAAAAATGGTTGGATCGAATTGGACGTATTTGATTGAGCTGCATATAACTAATAAACGTTGTAGGAAAATAAAGGTCATTCAACGACGTTACAAAATCCTTTTGTAGATGAATCTTCAATCATACATGTAGATGATTTGTGTTTCTTGGTGTATGATTTCACCAACACTTCATAAACAACATGCAAACTCAAGGCTAGATGATGAAAAAGTAGAGAAACGAATAAATGATGAAAATGGAAAAACAATATTATCCATGATAGTTTTATATTGACTTCCAGATTAATAATTTGTACATATTCGATAGATTTAAAAAAAAATATATAAGATTTGAATAAAAGCCACTAGTTCGGAGAAATTCACAGGTAATACTCTAGCTCCCCCTATGCAAGGATGAACTTGCTTTTTTTATCATTCGGAAACAAAAATGAAGAGAAAATTCGTTGTTTTCGCTCCGAGTTGAGAGTACTGAGCCTTGCAAAGCACATACAACTAATTAGAGTTAATTTTGTAGGTTGCAGTATATAATTGTATATATAATGTATAGTTACGTATTTACGTTTTAGAGATGCATATACATTTATTGAAATTGTTTGTACCGTATTTTATACAATGCATCAGTCCATCTTTCTCAATGAGCTGATTTTTTTTTCCAATCTCCATCAGTTCCAATCCAATCTTAACGTTTTGAGTCTTTAATTATAATATATTCACCCAAAACAATTTACATTTAGGGCAAATCAAGTTTTAAAATCTTTGCTAAACACTGAATAGACAAAGAACTATTTACTTGACTATACAATAAAACAACTCTAGCATGAAAAACATTTCCATAATCCCCTTCCTTACCACTAAACCATCAATCAATTTTGTTATATATATATATATATATATATATATATATATATATATATATATATATATATTATATATATATATTATATATCATAATTCAAATGTAGGTCTTGAATCAATAGTTATGGTTAGTCTTGAGTCAGGTGTTGAGGTCAATTTTGGGTCGATCATTGGGGTTGTGTCTTAATTTAATTGTCAAGGTTCAATTCTTTTTGTGTGTAACTTTTTAAAGTTTGTATAAACGTGTATTTTTTAGATTTTGTATAATATAATTTATACAATGTAATTTGTATAATATATTTTTTATATTTGTTAAAGTTTATATGTTTATGTTTGTATCAATTGAGTTTTATTATATTATATGATCCAAACTTTATATTACTCAATTATACAAAAACACGTGAATTATATAAATGTACCTGCAAATTATACAAACGAGATGTATATTATACAAATTATTGTCCTCTCTCACTCTCCTCTCTCCGCCCTCTCTCAATCTCGCTCGTCTCTCTCTTCCTCTCCCAATCTCGCTCGCCAGTCTCCTCCCTCTCCCAATCTCTTTAGCAAGAATATACCAATACAATGTATTATATACAATTATCTAACCGATATACATATACAATTTACCTCTCTCCAACTCTTTTCCCTCTCTCTCTCGCCTCTCTCCTCCCTCTTCCAGTCTCGCTCGCCTCTCTCTTCCCTACAACATGTAGCTACGAATCGCAATTAGAAAACTATAACTATGAAGCGTGATTAGGCTATTTTGAAGTGGATATATGCGAAAGTTCCTCTGTTACAAAGGAAAAACTAGGGAAAATAGCAAACTACATTATATATTAAATTAATATAGATATACTCCCTCCGTCTGGTATTATTTGTTATTGTTTCTATTTTTAGAGTCAAACTATAAAAACTTTGACTAACATTTTAAGATGTATTTTTTCATCATATTAATATGCAAAAAAATTGTAATTTATAGTACTTTTCATATAGTTTAGAATATCTAGTTTTTTTTTGGTTTAAAATATCGAATTAATGTAATTCAATTTACCTTTAAAATTAGTCAAATTGACTTTCGGTAAGCGCAACATGACAAATAAATCTGGACGGAGGGAGTAGTATATTTTATTTATTTATTATGGATATATTTAATTATTAAATAACAAAATACTATCCCTACATGCATAATAAAGTTTTTTCCACCCTTTTTTACGCTTCACTGTCTCTAGTTCCCCACCTTCAAAGCTTTTCTTTCAATCTTACCCTAAATCACTGTATATTCCTCAATATTCTCCTTACAATCACAGTCTCTCCCCCTAAAAATTCTTATAATTAGCGATTTTCGCTTGATTTTCGGAGCTTATTTTGTGATTCAAAGGTATCTTCTAATTCTATTTATTTATTTTTTGTCTTTTTTCATTGAAGATTATAATTGTTTATACGTTTCTACTATCTTTATCGGGTTGAAGTTGAAGAGTTTTTTTCACAATAAATCACTACTCAGAAGAAGGTCACAAGTGGTACACATTATTCTGATAAATGTTTGGTAGAAATACCTTCGGTTGATTTTGTGTATCACTCATGAGCAAGCACAAGTTTCAGGTTCTTTTGCATTCAATGTATGTTAATCAATTGTTATATTCATATCAATTTACTATAATTGAACAAACAAATAACATCAAGAGGAAAGAAGATTTAACAAAGATGACAAGAGAAGAAGAGTAAAAAATGTTAGCTTCTAGTAGCAATGGTAAAAAAGCCCTACAAAAGAAATCTCAATTACCAAAAAAAAAAAAGAGTTTATTGTAAATTGATCAAATCGGTTGGCAAATCGAGTAAAGTAAAGTGCTTCCTAACAAGTGCAACTTTGTATTCAGGGAGAGTCGAACCCGAGATCTCTTGATCAAGAATAAAGAGTACTTACTACTCTACCACAATCCTTAATAATAATATATATTAAATACGTTAGTATGATTATTTATTTTTCTAATAATTTTTTCTAATTGATTGTTAGTTTGTTGGTAATATATCATTCAGGTTTAATGTTAGGTTAGTAATTGATTGACAATATGTTTCAAAACATTACTAACTAAATGATTATTCAATAGTAAAATATTTATTAATTTATTGCATTTACAAATCTAAGAGCACAAATATAAATTCAAAAATATTAATATCAATTTTAGAAATTATATTTGAATGACACAATGCAAAATCTATGATAACATAACAAGTTAATCTCAAAATAACACATATTATTATATCAAAAAATTTAATTTGAGCATGTTTATCAAAAATATTGACCAAATCTAATTGTTGGTCAAATCTTAAAAGTTAAAACGCCTAACAATACAAAATAAAAATGGAAGCCTCAAAACCTGAACCAACCATCCTATTAGAAATAAAGATGACCTTCCGAAAGCTTATCGCGCTGACAAAATTCTCATCAGAGCACGTTCACAAAAAATGTTAATTAAAATTAAATTTTGGCCAAAAGTTAAAACTCCTAAGGTATAAACTAAATATGAAAACCTCAAAATCCAAACTAACCTTCCTATACGACGAAAAATGACATTCCAAAGCTAATTGAGCTGACAAAATTCAAATTTGAGCATATTTCTCAAAAAAATTGACCAAATTCAAATTTTAGCCAAAAGTTAAAAGTTAAAACGCTTAATGATACAAACTAAAAATAAAAATCTCAAAACCGAACCAACCATCCTATGAGATCAAAACTGAACTTGTATGGCTAAACGCAGTAAAAATCAATTCGAGCACGATTATAAAAATTATTGACGAAAGTGAAATTTTGATCAAAACTTAAAAGTTCAAATGTCTAACAACACAAACTAAAAACGGAAGTCTCAAAACCCAAACCCCTTGTCTTACTACATAAATGACCTTCTAAATCTAACTGCACTAACAAAATTTCAATCTGAACATATTTATCAAATATATTGACCGAACCTAAATTTTGGCCAAACTTTGGTAGTTAAAACACATAATGGCACATACTAAAAATGAAAGCCTCAATATCAGAATCAATCATTGTACTAGATAAAAAATGACCTTTGGAGTTAATTATGCTGACGAAATTCTTATTTGAGCATGTTCACAAAAATTTTGACCAAAGTCAGATTTTGGCCAAAACATAAGATTTAAAACACCTAACGGCGCAAAAAAAAAGGATAGCCTTAAAACTTGAACCAACCTTCCTGTTAGATAAAAAATAATCTTTCGAAATTATTGACACTGACATAATTTTAATATGAGCACATTTACAAAAAATATTGACCAAAGGCAAGTTTTGAATAAAATTTAAAAGTTAAAACACCTAACGACACAAACTGAATATGAAAGCCTCAACATTAGACGATGACTTACAAAAAATTTAACTTCAATCGATAAATTTATCGACTATTCAAATATAAGTTAGTAATTAATAGTTTACCAATAAATTTTATCACATTTGGTAATAGTTACTATTCAACTAAACATTCATATGTGATATTACCAACTAATAATTAATACATTGGTAAATTTTACCAATGAATTAATCATCGGTTGGTATATTACCAACTATTTTAATGATGTTACTAATTTACTAACTACAATCTTTATTGTTCGGCAAAATTTTCAACTAATTAGATATTGATTGGAAAGTTTACCAACAAATTACATTTCGTTACTAATTTACCAACATAATTATATTTAATTGGTAAATTTAGCTACACAATCCAGTCGTTGGTAAGTGTTTGGCTAGTAATTCGTTGATGATATGTTATTAATTTATATAAACAATTTTTTTTTATCATATTTACCAACCGATATATACATCGTTGGTAATATATCGACAAAAGGTGTACATTAGTAATATTTCAGTTGGTAATTCATTGATGGAATCTTGCTAAATTTGACGTCATTTTTTCGGTCGTATTTACCAACTAAAATACTTAGTTAGTATGATTGTGGCTGGTAATTTGTTGGAATTTCATTGTTAAGTTTTAAAATATAAGTCAATTAGAAATATATTGATAATTTCTTAGTAAATATTGACCAACTTAAGTTATTAATAAAATTTGTTGGCTATTTAGATTTTTTTTGTAGTGAGTTATACAAGAAAATCATCATGAAGAAATTGCGTGTGTACATATACTTTTCAAATGTATATATTGTGGATTACATATAAGCTTGTTGCTTCTATTGTATTAGATATTGTTGGCATTTGAGATCTCCTTTATACATCTATACAACAAGACTTTATATTGTTTGACCTATCAATTATTTGATTATTGTATACCATGTATGGTAGACAATTATTTGTATTCATATTAATGTTGTGTGATTTGAAAAAGGCGAAGTAAATATAACTTATAATACTTTTCAAATTACTATATTGTGGAATACTTATACACATTGGATATGTCTATTGTATTGGGGATTATTGTCATCTGTATTTGAATATTAAAAACTACTTAAAATGTGAATAGTTAATGTAACTAGTAGTTGATGTAAAATTAGTTTCATTTTTTTTGGATAATGCACAAGTACCCTCTCAATCTATACTCGAAATTTCAGAGACACATTTATACTATATTAAGGTTCTATTACCCCATGATTTATTTTATTAATAATTTTCTACCTTTTTTCGGCCTACGTGACACTATCTTGTGGGTCTAATGCTAATTGACTTTTTTTTCAAGCTAGTGTCAAGTAGGCGAAAAGGGGTAGAAAATTACTTATAACATAAGTTTAGAGGGTAATAGGACCTTAGTATAGTATAAGTGTGTCTCTGAAATTTCGGCCATAGGTTGAGGGAATAATTGTACATTTTCTCTTTTTTTTATAGAATATTTGAATACTTAGATATTTTTCAAACTTGGAATACTTTATATTTTGTCACTGCCACTTTTATTTGACTATGGTGCTTGGAATGTTGATTAGCAAATCTAAGTAGTATTTAATGTATATGTAGTGTCATTGCATTTTCTGTATACAAGGAATTAGACTTTATGTTTTAGATTTGTACTTGACTGTTACCAACTTCACAAAATGATGAGTAATTTTTGAGTAGTAACTAATATAATATAAGTTAACGTAAATTGTATTTTCTGTATGTAAGCAATCGAATTTTATGAGTTAGATCGCCCGTTTGAATCCCCGCACATGCAGATATATGCAAATCATAACATAATTAATGATTTGAAGGTGAAGCTTACACCGATCCAATTCAATCGATTCTAGGAAACATGTTTTGGAATGTAAAACCGAATGCACGTGCGGAACACATGTACAAATCTTACCATATTCATTGACAACCTTTTGCAATTCATCGGTAATCATATCCAAAGAATTTTAAAAAATAATTACAATTAGGACAATCATGTTGTCTTACATCGATTGATTCTCCCCTTGCCATAAAGCAGACATTTGTTGTTTGGTAGGATCATCATTTTTATTGTAGTCATTATTCTTGTAGTCTTGTTGGGGCCTATGTCTTCTTTGCCTCTCCATTTTATAAGAGTCATTCCCTTACATTAATCAACCTCTACCTCAATTTCAAAAGTTCCACAAGTAACAGTTACAATTTTCTTTTTGTCATCTTTGTTGTATCTATTAATACGATTCTTTTCTCAAAATTTATCGTAGGTCATCTTTTGCAGATCTTCATCTTCAAGAATAGAAGCTTGGTTTCTCAGGCTTCTGAAAGACTTTCGATGAGCTTTTTGATTTGTAATCTATTTGAGTATATCATTCTCAGAGATTTCATATTGCAAATAATTTTGCTAAATCGAGAGAAGAAATTCTATACATTATCCTTAATTCCATTTTGAACAATACATATTCATTTACTAATGAACTGATTGGAACATCTTTTACTTTATTGGTTTCTTCGTAGACGACTTCGAGCTTGTCTCACATTTTTTTCTAGTTTCATGTATGAAGATTTTGTCATATTTTGCTTCATTAACTACACAATATAACAGACTTATAGCTCTATCATTAGTTTGGTTTACCTCTTATTATACCTTTGTAATGTCGAAAGATATTGGATCAAAAGGTTTGTCAACACTTCCAATGATGAGAATATAACATCAATACCATTAACTTTCTGTTAGTTTGTTAGCAACAAATCAAATAGTTAGTTACAAATCACATGTTGATTAGCTTCCAAAAATAAATAAAAGTTAGTTAGAAGTTAGTTGAGTTGTTAATCCAAGTGTATATATAAGTTCACATTGTATTCATTTTTAACTAATACACTATCAATACAATATACATTTTTCATTCTCTCAATATGCTCTCAAGATCAAGCTTTCAAGCTTAAGTTGATGATCATCAATGGAGTTAAATCCATGATCATAATCTCTTCATGGTATCAGAGCGAGGGGTCAAATTGTTCATCTGTTTCAAAGTCGAATTGTGAGCCAATTTTGTTGTTGTTATCAACTGGTTCGATTAATTGATTGATAGGTTGTATTGTGAATTCCTTTTTCCTTTTGGTTTCTTCTTCTTCTTTCTTTCTGATCGAGGAGACACACTCATAGTTGGAAATTAGCAAAGTTTTAGAGTGTTTTCGTGTTAGATTTCTCACAGATATTCAAACACAATGACTGGCACTCAAGTTGGAGATGTTGCTTTAGTTCTAGTTCAACCACATCTCGTCTGGATTTTTCAAGTCCTTTTTACCTACATCCTTCAGAATGCAGGATCATCATTGTTACCTGGAGTTTTCGATGGTACTGGTTACAGATCTTGGCGAAGAGCAGTCCTCAGAGCATTATCAGTTAAAAGCAAAACAAGTTTTATTAATGGAGCAATTGTGAAGCCTGTACCTACTGATCCTAACTTCTTGCAGTGGGAAAGATGTGATGATATGGTCACATCTTAGATCTTGAATTCCTTGTCTCCAGAGTTGCGTGATAGCCTGCAGTATGTGAATAATGCCAAGGAGTTATGGGCAGAATTAGAGGAAAGATATGATCAAACAAATGGATGTAAGTTGTACCAGTTACAGAAGGAGATAAATGAGCTTGTTCAAGGTACTTTAGATGTCACTAAGTACTACACAACAATGAAAAAGTTGTGGGAGGAGATGAGCACAATTGACATTAATTCTCAATGCACATGTGTGTGTTCTTGTGGAGGAAAAACAAAATTGCAAAAGGCTGAGCAAGATAGAAGATTAATACATTTTTCGGAAAAGGGCCTAAAATACCCTTGAAGTATTGAAAATGGTACACAATTACCCTCCATCCACCTATTGGCATCCAAATACCCTTCACATCCACCTTTGGGTCCAAATTTACCCCTTCATTAACAGACCAAAATTAAAAAATAATTAAATAATAATTTTTAATGACGTGACACTCAATTATTGATTGTAATTTAATTATTTAAAATAATTTTAAACCCATCCATTACCCACCCATTTTAACTAAACCCACCCATTTTAACTAAACCCACCCATTACTTTCCCATTCATTTTTCGCTTATTACCCTTCTCCCCCCCCCCCCCCCAAATCCTAAAATATGAAGGGGAAAGAAACGAAAAATGTAAAATGAAAAGCACTATTACTGGTTTATCTAGTGGCAATTGAACTTTGAAAGGAATTTGTCTAATGGCTCCTTCATCTGTAGCTCTAAAGTGTCTTTGTATTTGGGACATCTATTATACTATGTATTCATACATCTTTCCTTTTCATTTTTTGTGGACCCATGTTCATTGTATTCTCCCGTCCTTCTGTACTTCTTACCCCAGGGTACATGACAAACGCCTGCTCATGCTGCTTCACTTTCGGGGATACACTGCAGTTTGACGGGTGGCAGTTATTTGTTTTAAATATATGGTACCATTACAGTACCCTTGTCATCATGCTTAGTGTATGTTTCTTCAAATCAGTAATAAGTTTCTTACTTTCTTTGTTATATCTCAGGTTCTTGTGCTTGGGGTTTTTGTAACAGAAGGAAGTAAAAGATGTTGATAGAGTTTCTTCAAATGGTGATGGAAAATAATGGTAACAGTCCGAAGCAGTTGCATCTTTTTTCTTCTGAATGGGAAAAGTGATGGGTGGGTTTAGTTAAAATGGGTGGGTAATGGATGGGTTTAAATTATTTAAATAATTAAATTACAACCAATGGTTGAGTGCCACGTCATTAAAAATTATTATTTAATTATTTTTAATTTTGGCCTGTTAATGAAGGGGGTAAATTTGGACCCAAAGGTGGATGTGAAGGGTATTTGGGGGCCAATAGTGGTATGAGGGTAATTGTGTACCATTTTCAATACTTCAAGGGTATTTTTAGCCCTTTTCCGTACATTTTTTAATGGTGTTAAATGAAATGTATACTACTGTTAGAGGTAGTATCCTCATGATGAACACTCTTCCTAGCATGGCTCAAGCCTTTGCTATTCTATGCCAAGAAGAAAAGCAAAGAGAAGTAAAGCCTCATAATCATACAGCCTTGGATTCTACTTCTCTCAATGCTTATGGACAATACAAAACAATGCAGGCAGGTTACAAAGGATTCAGAACAAATATAGTTCATCTAAAGGGGCTGCATCCAGTTCTAGCCACAATATGTCTAGAGGGAATTCAAGTATTAACAGGTCTACTTAGTATTGTGATTATTGCAAGAAGTCAGGACACACGAGAGATAGATGTTATAAACTTCATGGATATCATCCAATCCAAAGTTTCAAAGGGGAAAAGGAACAAGTTCTGCAGCAAACATGTGTGCTTCTGATATGAATGCACAACAATCTGAGGAAGAGACTCAAATGGGAAATCAGATGCCAATAAACCTATCCAAAGATCAGTATGAACAATGCTTAACATCTTGGAAGTATACAAACTGGAATGGAGTTTCTAATCCTGATAACTCAAACAGCATGATGAATGGGACTGTGAACTTGGCAGGTATACTTGCTTGTTATTCCTCTATAAATGATATAGGTGATCTTTCTTGTGAATGTGTTAAGCTGACTGCTGGCTCTTGGATAATAGATTCAGGAGCATCACATCATATGACTTATGATAGAACCACTCTCACAAATATTAGAACTCTTCCATACCCTTTCTTAATATCACTTCCAAATGGTTACAAGGTTAAAGTGACTCAAGTTGGTGATGCTTGTTTAAATCCAGTGTTAACTCTAACCAAAGTGTTTTTGTACCTAGCTTTAAGTTTAATCTCTTTGTTCATTGTTTAGCACTACAACTTAATGGAGTCATCAGTTTTGACAAATTTTCTTGCTTATTGCAGGGCCCTTCTCTGAAGAGCCTCTGGAGCTTGGTAAGGCTAAGAATGGTATATTTTTTGTGTCAAAAATGTCACAATTGCTGCAAGTCTACTGAAGAAAAGTCACATCATTCTAATTGTCATCTTGTCTCAAAGTTTCACAATGTATCTTCTGTAAGACAATCTCAAACTTCTACTGCAAATAAAACAGATTGTAAGACTATGTCTTCTTCTCATTCTAATGATAATGTCTTTCATTTGCTGATGTCTCTAGTCAAACATACATGATGATGAACTTCTATGGCATGCTAGATTAGGACATGTACCATTTGTAAAGATGAGGAATATAACATCAATACCTGTAAACTTTTCTCCTAAACAACCTTACATGCAACATATGCCTATGGCTAGGCAAACTAGGATGCCATTTCCAGAAAGTACTTCTATAACTACCAAAAATTTTTGAATTACTACATGTAGACTTATGGGGACCATATCACATACCTACTCATGATGGTTACCATTATTTTATTACTATGGTTGATGACTACAGTAGGTCTACTTGGACACAATTACTAAGGTGCAAAAGTAATGCCCTTCAAACCATTAAAGCTTTTGTGTCTCTCATAGAAAATCATTTTCAAACCAAGTTGAAGGCCATAAGATTAGACAATGGTTTAAAGTTTACCTCATCTGAAGCTGTACATTTCTTTCAGACCAAAGGCATTATACACCAAAAGACATGTCCATATACACCTCAACAAAATGGGGTGGTAGAAAGGAAACATAAGTACTTACTTGAAACAGCAAGAGCACTATTGTTTCAATCAAAGTTGCCCTTGAGATACTGGGAAGAGTGTGTATTGACTGCCACATATATAATAAACAGATTGCCAACTAAACTTCTTAAAAACAAATCTCCATATGAGATATTATACCTTAAACAGCCTACCTATTCTCATCTAAAGAGTTTTGGTTGCCTTTGTTTTCCACTGTTTTAAAAACTCACAAGGATAAGTTTGAGCCAAGAGTCATTCCTCATGTTTTGTTGGTATCCATTCAATACAAAAGGATACAAAGTCTTAAATCTAGCTACAAAGAAAGTTCATATATACAGAGATTTGTTTTCCATGAAAGAATGTTTCCTTTTGTTCATGTTCCTGATGATGACTCTAGTTTCAGTTTTGTTTTAAAATTGCTTACTCATTCTGTTAACATATCTTGTATGCCTGGAATAACAAACATATTTGCTACTGATGAAATGCTGGACAATCTTACACCACATGAAGTCACTGAAAATCAAGTAACTAATACTACTAACATACATGAAACAACATCTGCTGATTTTACAACACAAGAACCACAAGAACCTAGAAGAACTTCTAGAACAATAAATACTCCTAGTTATCTGAAGGACTATACATATAACCTACCTAAATTACATTCCCTCAATACTTTTGTCTCTCACAATAACCATGTATGCTTTAATAGTCTTTGTTCTGATAGCCAGCAGTTAGTCACAGCTATTTCACATGAATGTGAACCTAATACTTTTGAAGAGGCAATATTGCACCCTGCTTGGCAGCAAGCCATGACACATGAATTTGAAGCCTTACATGCTAATGATACTTGGGAAATGGTCATGTTACCTGATGGAAAAAAGGCTATTGGTGTAAATGGGTATACATAATAAAACATAAGGCTGATGGAAGTATAGAAAGGTTCAAGGCAAGGTGGTAGTGAAAGGCTATACACAACAAGCTGAGTAGATTACAATGAGACATTTTCACCTGTGGTGAAGATGACTACTGTTAGAACATTAATCTCATTGGCTGTTAAGAAAGGCATGGAACTTGTATCAACTAGATGTGAATAATGCATTTCTGCATGGTGATTTACATGAGGAAGTCTACATGGTACCTCCACAAGGTCTTACACAAGATGTGATAACATGGTGTGCAGATTAAAGATCTTTGTACGGGCTAAAGCAGGCAAGTAGGCAATGGTATGAGAAGCTAGCAGACAGTCTATGTTCAAGGGGGGATCAGCATTCAGACAGTGACTATTCTTGTTCTACAAGAAGAGGGGAGAGTTCCTTAGTATTTGTTGCTATATACGTGGATGAATAAATCATGACTGGAAATAATGTTGATGAGATCAGTTCTTTAAAGAGTTTTCTGCATGACAAATTCAAAATAAAGGACTGGGAAAACTACATTACTTCTTAGGCCTGGAAATATTGTACAAACATGATGGTGTTATTGTTTCTCAGAAGAAGTTCACTTCTGATCTTCTGAAAGATTTTGATATGATAAGTTGCAAAACTATTTCATCACCACTTGATTCGACTGAGAAATTGAAGGCCACTGATGGTGAGTTGTTGACTGATCCTTCTCAATATAGGAAGTTGATTGGCAAGCTTAACTTCCTAACTAACACTAGAATGGATATATCCTATAGTGTACAACACTTGAGTCAGCGTTTATGCAATCACCAAGGGAACCACATTTGAAAGCAGCCTACCATGTGCTAAGATACTTGAAACAAGATCCAACTATAGGATCTTTATTTCAAACCAGGCTGATCTTACTGTAAGTGCATACTGTGATTCTGATTGGGCTGCTTGCCCTGAATCAAGGAGATCTGTTAGTGGTTACCTAGTTCTTATGGGAGATAGTCCTGTCAGCTGGAAATCCAAGAAGCAGGCAACAGTATCATTGTCATCTGCTGAAGCTGAATACAGGGCAATAAGGCAGGTTGTGGGAGAACTGAGAACTAGTATGGTTTGAGAGGTTGCTGAGTGAGTTGATGTGCAGTGTTCTCTACCAATACATGTTCATTGTGACAGCCAAGCAGCAGTTCACATTGCCAAGAATCCAGTTTTCATGAAAGAACAAAACATATTGAGATTGATTGTCATTTTGTAAGGACTAAGCTCCATCAAGGGTTAATCACACTTCATCACATATCCACAGATTCACAGTTGGCAGACATCCTCACCAAAGCTTTAACTGGAGTTAAACACAATTCTTTGTTGCACAAGTTGTCTGTGTTTACATCACCTCCAACTTGAGGGGGGGTGATGAGAATATAACATCAATACCATTAACTTTCTGTTAGGTTTGTTAGCAACAAATCAAATAGTTAGTTACAAATCACATGTTGATTAGTTTCCAATAGTTAGTTAGAAGTTAGTTGAGTTGTTAATCCAAGTGTATATATAAGTTCACATTGTCTTCATTTTTAACTAATACACTATCAATACAATATACATTTTTCATTCTCTCAATATGCTCTCAAGATCAAGCTTTCAAGCTTAAGTTGATGATCATCAATGGAGTTAAATCCATAATCATAATCTCTTCATCCAATGAGTTTGGGAATGAGCTTTGGTCCCTTTTTGATAACTATCCATGCTTGGAGCGTTTGAAGTAAGAAAATCATGAATTTGTCTTTCCAGTAGAACTAGTGTTTGACCATTAAAGTAAAGAGGGCGGTTTGAAGAATGTCTGTCTTGAATAAAAGCACTAGGAATTTGATAATTTTTCATAGACATTTACTCATGTATGGGTTAAACACTCAATTGGTGAGACTTGCTCTGATACCAATTGAAAGTTAAGAAAGGGGTGAATTAAAATTATAGTAATCGGCTGACATTTGTGAGTAGTCGACACTTGCTACAAATTAGATTTATAGAATATAAATAAGCAAAAAATAGAAATTAAATTAATACACAATATTTTATATTTGTTCGGATCATCGGTATGACATTTGTCAGAGGTTTCAAGTGAAGTTGCGTGCGTCCAATTACAAAAGTAGATTTGTCTTTATATACGGTATTATATGATTGTTTTAGCTTTAACATGAAACCCAATGGAGTTTCCTTCAATAAATTGATCTTTGAGTGAAAATTTCATAACAAATGAAGGTCTGTTTTTGATAAATAAATGGAAGTATGTAGTACATATATTAACAATTTTCTTGTTTGAAGAATCATTAGTAAATTAAGAAAACGCTAAGTGAATAAAGCTTTGTCTTAATTTGATATAACTATATAAAAAAAATTAGAAGACTCCATATGAATTGAAAGCTATAGAAAAAAATCATATACATGACATAAATGATAGTTACAAACCTCATTGTATTTCTACTTTTTTATTCAAAATTTAATGGAAAAAATCGTGTGAGCTAGGGAGAAGGACAGAAGAGAGAGAATGGGTTTAATTGTGGATACAGAATCTGTTTAGATATTTAATTATCTTAATCCAGGCTAGTTTTTAGGGAATGGTGTATCACAATGTATCTAGCTTAAAATATGATATAAAATTTTTAATTAGTGGGAATATCTGTAATTATTTAGAATTACAAGTAATGTTAGTATATATAATATAAATATATGTCTAATAAGCTAATTTAAACTATTTTTATGGGTCGGATCATTGAAATGGTTGAAGCGAATATCTTTTTTTTCTTAAAAACTTGATTTTAAATAAGAACTTTATGTCAACAAAAATTTAATTAAAAAATCAAGTGAAATTGTAGGTGAAAGACTAGTAATTAAATGATTTTTTGATTACAAAATAAAGTTGACTGGCTTTTAAGAAAATTTACTCATAAATAAGTGAACATTTGAGATATTTTTTTAAATTTTTTTTGAAAAAATTTAATTAAACTTTACGGTCAAATACATATTTAATCATTATAATTAAAAATTTACATCAACTAAATAACTATTAATGTTTCATCACATTCATCATGCCTTGTTCAAAATTTAATTAATTATATGTTAGGAAGAAACAAAATAACATCATGCCTTATTCAAAATTTAATTAATTATATGATAGGAAGAAACAAAATAGAGAGAATCAAAATACAATTATGATAAACATGACTTCACCTCCTATATAAACATGATGAATGTCCCCTAGTTACAACACTAAATTAACTAGCTAGAGAGAAAAAAAAAATAATTAAGTCCCTTTGAGATAATATGGAAATAGTTTGGCTATTTTCACCTCTCACTATTTCCCTATTGTTGTTCCTAGTCTTCAAACTTGTGTCATTGACACTTAACAAACATAACCTTCCACCAAGTCCAGCACTTAAGTTTCCAATTATAGGACATCTCTATATTTTGAAACAACATATACATCGTACCCTTGAAAATCTATCTGAAAAACATGGTCCAATTTTCTCTCTTCAATTAGGTAAACGTCTCGTCGTGGTTGTGTCATCTCCATCCTCAGTGAAGGAATGTTTCACTAAGAATGATGTTGTTCTTGCTGATCGTCCTCCTTTAATGATCGGAGGATACAACTGCACAACTATCATCGATTCGTGTTATGGTGATCATTGGCGTAACCTTAGACGTATTTGTGCACTTGAAATACTCTCCGTTACTAGTCTAAACAAGTCAAAAAACATTAGACAATTTGAAGTGAAGTTTCTATTAAAAAACTTGTTTCAATATTGTAATGATTTTGGTACAATTTTTGAACTCAAGTCAAAATTTACTGAATTGTCGTTTAATGTTATTATGAGAATGGTATCGGGAGATGGATTTTTCGATCAAGATAAAGGTAAGGCTGCGTATTTTCGTGAACTTATAGATGAGTTTTTTAGCAATGGAGGTGCATCAAATGTTGATGATTTTTTGCCTGTGCCATTTGGTTGGATTTATAAGTTTATTAAAAAGAATGCGTTGACGCAACTTGGCAAAAAATTGGATGAATTTTTGCAAGATTTAATTGATGAATACCGTGGTGTGGAGAACCAAAATACTATGATTGATAATTTGCTTTCTTTGCAAGAATCGCAACCAGATTACTATACTGACGATATCATCAAAGGAATTATATTGGTAAGTTTTAAATACTGATGCATCCCCATATATGTGTACGTTTGTTGAAAAAAAAAGGTGATTTGATTTGATTTTTCGATTAAAAATATATATAACGATAATTCAATCATTAAAAAGTTGTAGATATAATATTCATGGTATGTAACGCAGGTCATTGTGATTGGTGGAACAGACACAACAGCTGTGACTATAGAATGGGCAATGACACATTTGCTTAACCATCCGGAAGTGTTGAACAAAGTAAAAATTGAAATAGACAATCATGTTGGATATGATCGTTTAGTGAATGAGTCTGATTTACCCAATTTGAAATATCTTCAAAGTATTATTTCGGAGACATTTCGATTATCTCCGGCTGCACCAATGTTAATTCCTCATCAATCAGCTGATGACACCAAAATAGGTGGTTTCGACATTCCACGTGGGACAATCCTATTGGTGAATGCTTGGGCTGTTCATAGGGATCCGTTTGTCTGGGCTGACGATCCGGGGAGTTTTAGACCAGAGAGATTTGAAGGTATCGATGTGAAACCGTGGGAGTTGCTTCCATTTGGGATGGGCAGGAGGATATGCCCAGGTGCTGGACTTGCTCAACGTGTGATTGCTTTAACTGTTGGAAGTTTGGTTCAGTGTTTTGAGTGGGAAATGGCTAGCAAAGACAGTGATATAGCTGAAGGGAGTGGTTTTACTCTTGCTAAAGCTGAGCCACTTGCTGCAAAGTGCAAGGCACGTGATATTGCTTATGCACTACTTTAATTTTCCAACATCTTGTTTGGTTGGTTGTTATTTATCGTTTCATAAAGTATCGTTTAAGTTGGGTATGTGAAGTGAGGTCCGGGACAGATCTTCTCTATGTTGGTTTTTATTTATCGTTTCACAAAGTATAGTTTAAGTTGGTATGTGGACTGGGGACAGATCTTTTCTATGTTGATCAAACTATAAAATATCAATATTTAACTTATATATTTCTGGTTTTTCTCATTATATTTAACTTATAATTTCAAGTGTATTATGAGTTCTCTCTAATCCATAAAGATAGAAGGTAAGGTTTCTAAATACGACCTTTTTCAAGTGTGGATGTCTTCTGGTAAATAGCTCAAAGTTATACAGCCTATATCTGTTTGAAAAATTAGGGCTTCACTTAACCTTACAAAAAAAAGGAATAACAATTGACAAACACCCAAAGGAAATCAATCCCCTCAGCAATGATCTATACATGCTCTATTTCATAGAAAAAGAATTTCCTTACATGTATAAATGGGATGTTTTGAAATTCTGTCTTTCTAAGTGTTGTGACGAAAAAAGATGAAAACAAAAAACCTAACAATAAAAAATACCAAGTTTAACGTGAAAAAACTCTTCCAACCAAAGCTAATCACCACGGGATCGACAAGATTCGAATTGCTTCTCTATACCAATAAGAGGATTACAAATATTCTTCTAATAGCTACACAACATGTGCCAAAAGAGAACAAACAATAGCTACACCAACAAAAGATAAATACAAAGAAACACCACTCAAACCCAACTTCTGTTCGGGACCTAAAACAAGATCTTGCTGACCTCAGAATCCGATCTCCACCATTCAAATCAACCACCAAGATGTCAGGAACACTCAGTCCAAATTTAAGCCCGATTTAACGGTTAATCAATCGGGAAACACGATCTGAAGGTTATTGGTCGGAGAAAAAGACTGCAGCAAAAGAACCCTTTTTCTTCTCTCTTTTCTCTTATTGAAAGCTCTCTCAAAAAACCTCTCTTATGTTCTACTGTCTTTCAAAGACAATACCATGAGCAATTGATTATTCTCTCAAGACCATCCTCTATTTATAGAGTTTGTGTTTTTCCTTACAGAGTCAAAACCTACTACAAATAGGATTACAATTCCAATCATTTTCCTAAAGAAATTGGAAACCAAATTAAGAGAATAATCTCAATCCTTTTTCAAGTATACTAGGCCATGAGCCTTTGGATAGAACATGGGCAATAGCCAACAGACTCCCCCTCCAGCCAAGGGGCCAAATGGACTTTAAGCAGAGGAACTCTTGAAAGGCTTTTTGCCTGCCACACTTCTACAAAACTCATGCTTGTCTACGATGAGTTCTTTCCACTTATCTTTATGAGTATCTAACATGATTTCATCATAACCTTTAGGTTCTCCCATGTTAGTTAATAGTATATACTCATCATGAAATGGTGATTATCAACCACAACATCATAAGTAGGAACATTTATATGTTCTACACTCTGATCATTATCTGGATCATTATCTTGGGTTCATTCATGTGCAGAAGATGTATCAATAATAAGAATTGGATCAACATCAACTAAGCTTTCATCAGTATGAGAATCTAGTGTCTCAGTCTTGTCAATATCTTCAATAGTGTGATCTTTAAAGAACACAACATCACGACTTCTGAACTTCTTATCAATTGGATCACCAAAGCGATATCCAAAGTCATCTTGACCATAACTAATGAAGATGCACTGTTTAGTTTTTAACATCCAATTTTGACCTCTCATCTTTTGGAACATGCACAAGCTTTACACCCAATCACTTTCAAGTGATCATAAGAAATATCCTTATTAAACCAAACTCTGCTTGAAACATCACCATCCAAAGCAACAGCAGGAGACAAATTGATAACATAAGCAATAGTGTTAAGTGCTTCAGCCTAAAAAGAATTTGAAAGTTTAGCCTCTAAAAGCACGCATCTAACTCTCTTTACTAAAGTTATGTTCATCCTCTCTGCCTTACCATTATTGAGGAGTCTTCCGATGACGAATTCCTTGTGATTTGCAGTAGTTATCAAAGGGATCAATATACTCACCACCATTATCAGTGTGAATACATTTTAATTTCTTTCCCGTTTGTCTCTCATATAAGGCTTGAAACTGTTTAAACACATCAAGCACTTGATCTTTGAATTTTAAAGGATATAGCCAAATCTAGCGAGAATGATCATCAATGAAAATAGCAAAGTAAAGTGCACCACCTTTTGACTTCATTTTAAAAGGATCACACAAATCTGAGTGTACTAACTCCAGTAGCTCACACTTTCTTGAAGGAGGATGACTGTGAAAAGGAACTCTTTTCTATTTCCCTACTAAGCAATTAATACATCTTTTCACCTTGTTTGTTTCATACCAGCAAGCAAATTCTTCTTAGCCAAACAGGTGATCCCCCTCTCGCTCATATGACTAAGCCTCTTGTGCCACAATTCTGATAAAGTCTCGCTCTCTACCAAATTTATAGAGTCACCAAGAATCGATCCTTGTGTCACGTACAAATTTGAATATTTTCTTTCTCGAGCTAAAATTAATGAGCCTTTGGTGATCTTCCATTGGCCAAGTCATTATGATAGCCATCATCATCTAGTTGTCCTACAGAGATCAAATTTAAGGGAATGTCTGGAGTATGCTTGACATTCTGAAGGACCAACGTTGAACCAGTATTGATTTTCAAACAAATAGTGCCAACACCAAACACCTTAACCACACCAGCATTACCCATCTTTAACACCTCAGAATTAACAGAAGTATAAGATGAAAAGAAGTCTTTTCTTGGTATGACATGTGATGTGGCTCCAGAATCTACTATCCAACTTGTATCTTGAGATACAAATTGATGACATCTTTATCACAAGCGAAGAGAAGGTCATCTTGGACAACAACAACAACATTATTTTCATTGGTTTCTTCCTTCTTCCCTTCTTTAAGATCTTGCTTCAATTGTTTGCAAAATCTTTTATAGTCCTTTCTTTCCACGATGATAACATATAATATTTGGATTCTTGAATTTTGACTTGCTTCTGCTTTTACGTCTACTCCTCGGATCTTTTGTCTTATGTCTCCCTCGATCTTCTACATATAGAACATCTGAATGTGAGGATGTGTCTTGAGATTTTCTTCTAACCCTCTTCATTCAACACACCACTCTTTGCATATTCCATAGTCACCTTTCCACCAGTGGCAGAATTCGTTAAAGAAACACGAAGAGTTTATCAATAACCCGGTAGAATATTAAGAAGCTAGTTGATCAAGAATACCCTGAAAGTCATATATGTGATCAAGAATAGGAATGCCCTCTATTTAAAGGTCATCAATTGTTTTAGCAAGAACAACTAGTTATTGCTAATTTTTGAAGCGTAAAGAGACTAACTTTCTCCACAATGTTATAGCATGTCTCATTCACAATATAGTTGCGAACATTATTTTCAACCCATTGTCTTATATATCCACATACTTGTTGGTGCTCAAATTCTCAATTTTCATCGGTCACATTCTCGGGTTTATGAGCAGAAAAAACATGAAGATGCATCTTCTTCACGAACAATAGATCTTTCATCTTGCTTTCCATATGTTGTAGTTTCTTCCATTTAGACATATCATCTTGCTCATATTCCCTCCATATAGATAACCTTAACTCAGATACCAGTTGTTGTGACAAAAAAAGATGAAAACGAAAATCTAACAATAAAGAACACCAAGTTTAACGTGGAAAAACTCTTCCAACCGAAGGTAACCACCACGGGATCGACAAATTCAAATTGCTTCACTATACCAATAAGAGGGTTACAAATATTCTTCTAATGACTACACAACAAGTGTCAAAAGAGAACAAACAATGGTTACACCAACAAAAGATAAATAGAAAGAAAAACCATCCAAACACAACTTCTGTTCGCGACCTAAAACAGGATCTTGTTGACCTCTGAATCCGATCTCTACCGTTCAAATCAACCACCAAGATGTCAGAAACACTTAGTCCAAATTTCAGCCCTATCCAACGGTTAATTAATCGGAAACACAATCTGAAGGTTGCTGGTCGGAGAAAAAGACTGCAGCAAAAGAACCCTTTTTCTTCTTTTTTTTCTCTTGTTGAAAGTTCTCTCAAAAAACCTCTCTTATGCTCTAATGTCTTTCAAAGACAATACCAATGACCAATTGATTATCTCTCAAGACCATCCTCTATTTATAGAATTTGTGTTTTTCTTTACAAAGTCAAAATCTACTACAAATAGGATTACAATTCAAATCTTTTTCTTAAGAAAATTGAAAAACCTAGTAAAGAGAATAATTTCAATCCTTTTTCAAGTAGGATTAGTCCATGAGCCTTTGGCTGGAACATGAGCAATAGTTCGAATACACTAAGTTGTATTGTAACTGATGCAATGATATCTTATGACATCTGAAACATATTTTAAAGTATGCAATAAAGTCTTTTTTCTGAAAAAAAGAAAGGAGGAGACCTCTACCTTGCGATTGTCCTGGGAAAACCACCTTATAATAACAAGAATGTGCTTCGAGTATCATTACTAGTTCTTGAATTCTTTGGATCATTGGAGCAATTGATGGCACGTCTCTTATATAAAGTAATATTAATTTTACGTTTAAATAGTGTTAAGTTTTTTATTATAATTTCATTTATTTACTTATTAAATAGTAGTTCCTTCTTCCCAAATCTAATCGACTATGGACAAGTATGTATATCATAAACCGCCGATCGTGTCAATTATCAATAGATATAATTTCTTTTCAAACTACATCATTTCATTTATTAATAATTAACTACTGGATATCTCCCCTTTTTAGAAGAGGGAGTTGAAAGGACCAACACAGCTTTAAAAAGCTGTATCCAAAGCTATTAAATTGTACTTTAAATATGACTAACACAGCTTTAAGGACAAAAAATACAGCTTTAAAAAGCTGTTCCCAAAGCTATTTAAATTGTACTTTAAATATATAATATATATTTTCTTTTATTTAACAAGGATAATTATGTAATTTTATCATTAAATTTGGACATTTGTGGAGGATGAACAAGGGCAGATGGGTAATTTCGCTATTGTCTATCCACTTTACTTCTTTCCTTCTTTGCTTCTCCTCCACAATTCCTCTCCATTAATCTCCATTTTCTCCTCCACAATTCCTCTCCATTAATCTCCATTTCTCCTCAAATTTCGCTTCAATGTTGCTGTCCAGATAATACAAATTAGAGGTTTTATCGCATAGTGGTCAGAAATTAGAGCGAAGAAGAGGTGTAGAATACAACTCAGGTAACAATCTTTTTGAGCTTAAATTTGAACAAATTATTGTTTTGTTCTTGCATGCAGCATCAGATTTCATTCTTGTTATATTTAGTGCAGAGGAAGTTTGGAAGTTATTTGAACCAGATATAGTTGTGATGTAAGGCAGGGTCTGTTCTAATAGCAGTCAACCCCTTCAAAGAGATCCAATTGTATGGGAGCAAATTTGTTACAGCATACAAGAAGAAACTCTTGGATAGTCCTCACATTTATTCTATTGCTGAAACTGCCTATAGTCAAATAATGGAAGGTCTTTATAATTCTTAAGTTCATTCCTGGTCTCTGAAACTTTTAGATGGCATTAGTCGATCCTTATTTTCTTGCTTCTCCTGTGCACCTTGCAGATGAAATAAATCAATCCATCATCATAAGGTTGGTTGAAGTGTCTCATTGTTAGAATTTGTAAAGCGAAGTATCTGATGATGGTAAAAGTGTTCCTCTACACTGGTTGAGTAATTGCATGTCTTGGTTGTGATGATCAAATTTGTGGTAAGCCTAATGCTTGTATTTTCAAACAACTAACTTCTCTTCATATCATTTAGTGGGGAAAGTGGATCTGGGAAGACGGAATCAGCAAAATTCGTGATTGAATATTTGGTTATGATTAGTGGAGGCAACAATCGTGTAGAAAGTGAGCTGCTGCAGTCAAGTTGCATATTGGAGGCTTTTGGAAATGCTAAAACCCTCAGGAATAACAACTCCAGTCGATTTGTCAGTCTCTACATCTTCCTCTGTTTCTTTTTTGTTTGCTCTCTTTTTTTTGGGGGTGCCTCAGGAAGGTTAGCTGAGCATATTCTTATCTTCCTTCTATCTTCTGAATATCTACAACTATAGTTAGACGCTACTACTCTTACTATAGTTATTTTCCTCATTTTGTAGTTGAAGCTTCTGAAGCCACAAACCTACCAGTTACTTTAACTACAGGACATCATCAATCAAATAGTACTGGCGCCCTTACAATCAACACTTCTTCGTTATCTCCTCAACAAGGTTAGCTAACCATATTTTACGTAAATCTGTTGTAAAAAAAAACCAAAATTCTGTTAGTAATTTTCACGTATAGGATCAAACATAATGGACGCCTAATGCAGAAATAATAGCTGAAATTTTCCTATTGGGTTGGGGGTTATCCAATCTTCACAGTTCACATGAGTTGCTTCTCCTCCGCCTTTTTTTCGTTTGATCTGCTAAGAGTTTGGTTTCCATATTGTGCTTTGTTCTATTTTTTATATGATTATATATGAATTATTTGTGTATATTGCTGCTAAGTGAATGGTTTGTCAATTACAAATAAACACTTCTGAGCCGTAGGATGCCCAACATTTTATTTGTGGGAAAAATATCATATCATTATAACAACATTTGCTTAGAAATAGGTATAAAAAAATTGTTCAGTTCATTACATGTCAAGTATTAATTCCGGAAGTCATTACATGTTGTGTAATTCTTCCAAGACATAATATGCTCTTTTACAAAGCATTGATAATTCTACAGTCATATAAATAATTTTATGTTGCTGCCAGAGACATTTTGTCCTTACCACAGTAGTAAATGATTCTGAGTCGTTGGGATGAATCATTAGCTGCAACTCTATGTTCTCCTCTAATATAATCAATATTTCCTTAAAATATACCATCTAATAAATTTCTTTGCTCTTTCCTGTTAATAACACGTGTGATTGCACAATCTTCTTTAGCACACCACGTGTACCACTCAGCAGAACAAACACCCTAACCTCACCAACACATAAACTCTAAAAGAGCAAAATTGAATCTCACAGCTTCTAAGGTCTCTGCATTCTCTCCTGTCGAAATGATGTTAATCAAAATTAAAGATAAAATTTTCATATTCTTTAGCAAAATAAATTGGTTGATCATAAGCTCTAACAAAAATTTCAACCATTGATATTCCTCCTACGGTAAGTTTATAGTTTTTAAGTTTATGATTTGAATTGTTGAAAAACATCAACAACATTATTATTTTACTATGTCGAGCTTACGAATTATATGGTACCTCATCTCATTGCATGTTATATATACGCCTTTTTGTTTTATTTAAAAGTCTAGGAGGCAACAATTTTTTTCTTCAACATGCGTTTTAGTGGTGAAATGGCATTTTCATAGTAGAAATCTATGACAATACAGCGGACTATTTAACTTTTTGTTTATGGGGATTGAAAAGGGTCTTGTTCTTGAGGAAGCTAGGGGTTTCAATGATCCTCAATTAGATGCTCAAAGGTATGGTGTTGTATTCCTTTTTAAAAAAAAAAACAAATTGTCGTGCAAAAGTAAATTTACACTCATGATAAATTGTTGTCTTGCCTTCATTTTTGTGTGCCTTTTCGGTGCTTCGAGTCATTACAAAGCTTTCGTATCCCTAAATCAGGGCGACAAATTTACTATCTAGAGCTATTAGTTCTGACAAACATGTATTCTTTTTTTAAAAAAAATGGCATGACATGTTACAAGTAAGATGCCCCAAATCATGGAATCAACTATATATGATTTCGTTAGGTTAGACTGTCTACATCACATCGACTTTCGTGTGAACGCAGGGTGTTTGTAGACCATATTGTTTTTTAAATGCCCTAAATTACCATTGAAAGAGGCAAAAGGAAACAGTGAAGAAATAGAGAGATGTGTGAAATTAGCTATCAAAATAAAGCAACTACATCTTATGTGAAAAGGTTCTGAATTTTTATATGTGGGCATATGGGCATATGGGCTTGGGAGATATGGATAATATATGATTGTGACGAACTCCTCTATATGTACAGTCAATTGTTCTTACACGATAAAGAGCATTATTTTCACGAATTCTACCTAACTTTACACCTCAGCAATCAATTTTTTAATCTGGACTTTCGTTGCCCTAAATAGAATTGGTATTAGTTGATTATGTCTTCATGTGAAGGTCATATCATATGTTCTTCACCTTATATACAAAAAGAAAATGATAGCACATGCTATTGCATGTCTACTTGATGTGAAGGATAATTTTTACTGATGAATTATATAAAGTGTGTTAGTATGATATGCTTGGTTTTTTGTACCAAATAGTCCTTGATTTGAGATTTATATCCTTTAGACATTATGTTTGATTGTGTTTATTTTGACAGTTTTGTGAATTGAATTTTTAATGTTTGTGTTCTCCTTAAAGTTGTCACTCTCAACAAGTTCTTGACATTTTGATGAATCAATTATGTTAGTATGTTAGTTTGTTGGAAAAATTGCTTAAGGGATCAGACGTACTGTATAAGATATATAACTAGATTTACATTTATGTGTTTCTTCACTTAATTTCTATTGGAATGTGAAGATTTTCTTTGGCGTACAATCTATATGACTTAATTCCTAAGAGAGGTCTTAGGTCTTTGACATCACTGATAACAAGCTTTATAGCTCAAAGACACCATTGAGGAGAAACTCTTATAACTATCCCTGTTTAAATTGGTTTGGCTTACATTGCTGACATGGTGTAGTATTATTTCAAGGTTTGGACTTCAATTGTTACTCCAAAAATTCATGTTTTTGTAAACAATAAATGCCTTCAGAATTAATGTTTTGATGTAGGAGATGGTAGAAGATATTTCTCAATAATTACAGTTCATTGAATATTTGACAATATATCAGCTTTTGTTAATGTATTTTATTTTGTTGTCGATGTAAGCGTACTTCTGCTAAACCATCTTATACCCTTCTAATATTTTTTGTTCACCACTCTTTAAAATTTTGCTATGTTTGTGTCAAATATGGTGCTTACAGATAATGGAAATCAACACAATTTTTTATTTCTGTCAAACCTTGACAGAAGTAAGATGCTCAATATTTGTATATATTATATAGTTATAAATGTTGACTGATGTGTTCTATATAGTTTTACTTTAAGACAGCCTTCATTTTAGTAAATTACTATGTCCAGCTATTTTCCTCTACATACTTGCAAATGATTTCTTTTGTTATAGTATAATCGACTTATGTATTGTAAGGATTCTGACTTTATTTCTGCCAATTATCTCATGTGTTATTGCCTATTTACATACAGGACAATGACAACATCCAGCTGATATGAATTTGAATATTGTATTTTCACTTTTTAACATACCTTAATTTGTCTAATTACAGGAACTTTGTCACTTGATTTTGTGACTTTTGCTTAATGAAGTTTTTGGATTTTCAGTCGATTCAAGTTTGCTCAATAGGGAGAATGAAATGAATCAGTTAACTTTTTGTCAAGGAAATGAATCAGTTAACTTTTTGTGAAGCCTTCGTTATTTAGCTTCGCTGGTAATATTATATCCCACATTTTTTTGTATATACTTTTCGAACGGTTTCACTTTTATCATTAACAACTCAACTTTCTAAATTTACTAACGCTCACAATTTTCTCAGGAACTCCTAACAACTTCCTATGCTATGGTTTTGGGAATGATGAAGAAGACCAGCAACTAAAAATGAACAGCAGCATCTTCTACATATGATATGATAAACAATCACAAGTTGATCTCATATGTGAAAAAAAATATTTTGATTTTATTACCTTAGTTAATATGGATCATCTTGATGTCCAATATCAGTTGTACATATATTTTGAATATCTCTAATAGTATATAACATATCACATTATCCATCTTCTACACAACTATCATCAATGATTCATTAAAATTGATATTTTGATTGTTGGGCCCGTGCTTGCCACGGGCCTCCCCCATCTAGTATTATATAAACTAGACTAGTATTTGACTAAATATGCAATCAATAAATTAAAATAAAAATAAATAAATTTGATGGTAAGGGCTATTTTGTATTATTTAAATCTTTGATGCTAGAGTTGGTAGCTTTTCAACTTGAAGTAATAATTGTCCATTTCACCATTTTTTCTGAATTCCTATATGAATGTCCAATCAAATTTTAAAAGTGGTCTTTTGCCCACATACATGTACCCTAACCAAGATCAGCAAATACAAACATGAAAACAATCAAATGTAAAAAAGCAGTATTAATTAAAAAGAGCTGAATTTTGGGTTGATTAACTCGCTGAAAAATAACTTTTAGCGACAATAAAATAAAATGTATAAAATTCTAGTTAATTATCGTTACATCTAAAGTCCCTAAATATTTTATAAATATTTGTAACTGCTAAAGATTATTTTCAACGTAGAGTGTGTATTGACAATACTAAAATGCATCTGAAACGAAATTCAAAGTGAAGGGACAAGAAAATCCGTAAAAGCGGTTTAGTTTGTCCCCCAGCATGCCCATTCTCTGTCTTAACGGACGGAACAAGTTTCCACTTTTTTCCAACTCCATGTTACACACTATACAGTATATATACATTTTCCAAAGTGGCAATTATAAGCATTATATATATTTTGACCCACCAATACATAAACTTAAAACAAAGATTTTGGATTCAGTTTAAACTTTGTAATGTTAGAAGCAAAGAGACGGTTCAACATCTTTATATTATTGAACATCACCATTATACTCATTTTTTGTAGCATAGCAACGGAGGCTACAAGACCAGTTTCGACGACGCGCTACTTCAAATCAGATGATGTTCCAATCTTTAGAAATGAAGCATATTCTGGTCCAAGCCGTCATGGTCGAGGTCATTAGTTAGTGAATACTACAGCATGAAGAAGCTAAGTCCAAATCTCAATTTTCACTTCTCTTTATAGAAGTATCTACTTTTGTATAGAACTATTGGAGCATTTTTGTTATTATATATAGATTCTAGTATAATGCCATGGAGTCTATTAATGAGCAATATAATGTGTTAATTTCTTTCTGTTCTTTTAAGCAGTACTATACTGAATAATAACATTGCAAAATACTATGTCTATATAACAAAGGAACCTACAATGAATATGTCCGAATAAAAAAAGGTAAAGCAAACACTTATCGTTATCATTCGAGAAGAAATTGACAAAAACATATATCGGACATTGGGAAGTACGACGGCTATTTTAATCAAATCACTCGCTTTAATCGGTGCGATTTAATAAAATTAGTGGTCGAGAGATTTCAAATATATTTACAATTAAATTAGCATTATTTGCATTATGTTGCAAACCTTATGTGTCGCACGTATGCATTTTGTGCATCTTGTGGGTCATGTATGCATTGCGAATGTCATGCGTGCATCTCATGTATGCATTGCCAATGTCACGTGTGCATATCGTCGCGATCACACATGTCAATTGTAGGGTCCATTCCCATGTAGTAAACTTTGAATAGCTCTCTGCCAATTTCAAAGTTTGGCAGATTTGGTGCTGAATTATTTTTCAGCTTTACTTAATTTTCAACTAAAATCTTACCAAGAAATCTTCATAAGTGAAAAGGTTAAAACTTTGTGTTTTTGTGATGTCACTGGTGACATCATTAGGAGTAGATTTTCCTATAAATATAAAGCTCTTGCTCATTTCAAAGATGCACCCAAAAGAATTACAAAGGAGAGAAAGAAGAGTGAGGCATCACAGAGGAAAATAATATGTGAGGAAAAATAGAGAGTGTGAGTAATATTGTAGTGAGGTGGAAAAAATCAAAAGAGTGCTATTTCTTTTAAATGTGTAGTGGTCTTTAGAGTTTTACTCAGACATACAAGTGTAAAATCTTTACTATAGTGATATTCGTTGCTCCTCTCGGGTCGTGGTTTTTCCCTTATTTAGAAGGGTTTTCACGTAAAACCTTGTGTCATTATTTCTCTTTTATTCTCGTTGATTAACCGTATTACTGTCTTCCGCATTTATTGTCTTTATTACCGCAAATATTATTTCTGTTACGAATTTATTCCCAACATCAATCATGTGCATCAGTAAAAACTTTTTTAAAATTAGTGGTAAATGAAATGAGCGAACTTCTTATAAGGCTTGGACAGTCCCTCTTTCTTTAATTGAGCTAACTTTTGGAACTTGAGTTAGGTCTAAGATCTAATTTAACAGTTAAAACATGCATGTGAGAGTTATACAACAAAAATAAAAGGTTAATGTAAACTCAAAATTGAAAAAAATATCATATTTAAGCAACTTGATATAGTTAAACTCAAAATTATTAAAAATTGTAAGTTTAAATTACTTTTAAGGAAACTTCTTATTCACCTTCTATAGGTGTCAATTTGATGGTTTTCTAGACACTGTATACACACATGTTGACAAGCAATTCTACTGAGAGTATAAAATTTTGACTACCATTAACTTTATTTGTGGTTATACAACTGTGGTACTCCAAAATTGCTTAATTGAAACACGTATGGCATTGCATTTCAAATACATTGCCATCACATCTCAACTGCTGAGGTAGACTCTCTATTGCTGCTGAATTGCACCATCGATATCTGGTCAATTCCTTGGAGAATCGAAAACAAGGTCAAAGAGATAAAAATCTGGTAATCATACGTGATATATTTCTATTCAACATTGCTTCAGCGAAGCTAATAAAGTTGCTGACAAATTAGCTTCCCTAAGTTACTCACTTAATCATGTACAAGTTTATTCTCACTTCAACACCATCCCTAGAATTATGAAAGGGATTTTCAATTTAGATAGGTGGGAATACCCTTTCTTTAGAGTCATAAAGCGTAAAGCAATTACTTTGAGCTTTGATCCCTCTTGCGCCCCTCCAATTGTGCTAGTGCTTGTTTAGCTTAGATCTTTTGTACACTTGTGTGTTTGGTTTGACTGTGTAACAAAAACTCTCAAGAAGGTATAGTCTAGCCCTGCTTCTTTAAATGTAATTTCTTTCTCAATGACATATATATATGGTTTACAAAAAGAATTAGAGAAATGTTGAGAATAGACGAAACTTCGTAGCACAAGATAAGTAAGATCAGATTATCGGACATTGGAGGACCGGACACCCAACCTCTTAAGAACCTTAATGACGAGAAGACAGGCCCATCACCCACAGTTAAGAATTAAAATGGTTTGGGTTGGGTCCAAGCTAGTCAGCCCACTTGACCGTTTAACTGAGCTGATTGTTAAAGGCTTCTAAAGGAATTTTTTTTCTTTTTATATACGAGTTTGTTAGATTTGTTGTTTTTAAATAATAGGTGATTAATGATTAATTTTGCTCTTTATATTATATTTTAAAAATTTGGACTTATCTCACGAAAATCAATTTATGAATATTTGAATCTTTAAGTTAAAATAACAATAAAAATTATTTGGACGGACTTAATTGGAAGATTTGATCTCAAAGTTGCTAGAGCCTACAAGTCCTACACAAGTTATGATAATTATCAAGATTTCTGGTCAAAAAATACGAATTGCTAGGAAATTGGCAACAAATGCTATAAAAATCTTGGCTCCTATTCATCAGACTTTTTGGTCAACAACTGAAGCTTCTTTTTTTTTTTTAGGTTTACATAAAACAAAACTCATAGCTGAATAATTGAAAACATAAATTAAACCATACGTATACGTATCTTCAAATGTTCGCTACGAATAGGGCTGACAAATAGGCAGGATAGGTTAAATTTAGATGGATTGAAAATATATCGATAAATATGGATAATAATTTAGTCCGTTCACATTTTATATGGATTAAAATAGATCGGATAGCAAATGGGTTGGATAACAAGTTTACCTAAATTTATTCATATATTTATGAGTAATACTACTCCACTTTAGAATTGGAATTTAACATGGAAAAAATATTTTAGTCTTTTTTTTTTATATATAAAATTTTGAAAATATTTATTTAGTTTTATTATATCATAAAAGTAAAAAAAAAAAATTATAACTTTTCAATATAAAAGAAATAAATGTTATAATAAGGGGAAAATATTTTTAATTTTAAAATAAATGAATATTTGTATTTAGGAGTAAAATGCACCTTAATGGACTTTAAGCAACTTCAATACAAATACAAAATTTGTTTATGTTACTTAATTATTTACCCAATATAAAATTAAACAAATTAAAAGAAATAGTTATAATTAACAAAAGAAATGTACATTTAATATACTCCCTCTATTCAACAATAATCGTGCACTATACTCCCCCCGTTTCATTTTAAATGTCTATCCCTTTCTATAAATAGTTAAATCATAATACTTGTCATTTTATAAAATTTATGCATTAATTATCATATTTTCCCTATTATACCCTTAATGGGATAGTCAATTAATCTTGAAATGTATTCAATATTTATTATAAAGTTGACTTAAAATAACAGTAAATAAGGGCAAAAACGTAAAGTTACATCATTTCTTAATGCAAATGCAAAGTAAAAATGTGACATATAAAATGGGATGAATAGAGAAGTGCAGAGTCAAAAGGGTAAAAAATTGTCAAAAATTCCATAAGGGTATATCAATTTTTTTTAACCAAAATGGTAAAATCGCTCACGATGTAGCGATTTTATCCGTTGGAAAAAGAAAAATCGGTGCTATAGCAGCAATTTCTTAAATTTGCTTTTTTAAAAAATAATATATAATTAAACAAGTCGCTCCAAATGGAGAGATTTTCAAAATTAAAAAACAAATTATAATTTTTTTAATAAGTCGCTGTTTTTGCAGTGACTTACATTAAATTTTTTTTTTTTTTTGCCTTGGCAGCAATTTGAATAATTTTTTTCTTTTTTAATTTTTTTAAATCAAATCGCTGCCAAGGCAGCGATTTTTAATTAAATTTTTTTAAAAAAATCAATTCGCTATAAAGGCAGCGATTTACACTTAATTTTTTTTTGAAAATTTAATTAAATCGCTGCAAAAAAATTAGCCGATTTAATTAAGTTTTCAAAAAAAATTAAAAAGTGTAAATCGTTGCCTTTGCAGCGATTTGATTTTTAAAAAGAATAAATTAAAAATTGCTTGCCTTGACAGCGATTCTGCCAAGATTTTGATTTTAATTTTTTAAATAAAGCAAAAAAAAAGGTTAATGTAAGTCGCTACAATTAAAAAAAATTATAATTTTTTTAATTTTGAAAATCGCTCCATTTGGAGCGACTTGTTTAAATAGATTTTTTTTTTTTTAAAAAAAAAAGCAAATTTAAGAAATCGCTGCTACAGCAGCGATTTTGCTTTTTCGACGGACAAAATCGCTACATCGTGAGCGATTTGCCATTTTGATTTTAAAAAATTGATATGTCCTTTTGGAAATTTTAATAATCTTTTTTACCCTTTTGGCTTCGGACTCATGAATGGAGTATTATGATATTCAACAATATTTGTCCACTTTATGAAATCAATGGATGATTTTACTCTTCCGTCCTCATTGTCCTTGTCATTAACTATAGTCATTTCCCTATTAATTTTTCAAGACATTATATTTATTATAGTCAAAGGGTAATATGGTAAATTAAACTATTCTATTTATAATTTCTTAAAAAGTGTGCAAAGTCATAATGAACAAGTATTATTGGACAGAAGGTGTATACATATTGTTGGTCAGAGACTTCACTTATTCAATTATAGAAAGGAATAATCAGTTTACAAAAGAACATAATGAGGAAGAGAATTATAACACTTTTAGTGATATCATAAATTTTAAGTGAGTAAAAATTAAATTTTTTAACTCATTTAGCTAATTTAGTTTTTATCCATATTATTATGAGTTAAATATATGAATTTAAAAATCACTCAGTTAATCAATATAGACAAATTAAGCGAATTACCAAAATATAAGCCTATTTTATCGATAGACAGATAAAAGAAAAAAAGGATAATGGTGTGAACAAGAAAACAACATCCGACTATACTCATATATGAGGAATCACTCGTTGTCCCAACACGGTTGTCGGTTAATACAAATACGTTAAACGTGCTCGTTAAAATTTAGTAATTATTTAGCTCAAAATTTAAATTCTTACTTCAATTAATTTTTTCATAATCACAAATATTACTTATAATGGTAATTATTTAGCTCAAAATTTAAATTCTTACTTCACTGTTTTTATAATCATAAAAATATACTTATATGCATATTTAAGCCCATACAATCAAAACCAACAGTATATTTAAAGGTTTAAGAAAAATCCATGTTCAATCATAACCATGACATAAACCATATACATTAAAACAGAGAGAGTAACAATGATGAAGTGTTAAATCTGGAATGAGGTGGCGTTGCTTAGATGGTTCATCAACGGTTAAGCGACGGTATAGTTAGAAATTTATTATGAGTGTTTAAGATTTAATATATATGAATAAAAATAATTTTTGACTTATATAATTTGTATAATTTTTTATATACATGATATAATCTTTCGACAAAGGGTGTTCAATTATCGACTGCGCCAATAAGGTTGAGTCACCCATAGCAAAAATGTGAAGCTTCTGAGAAAAATTTAAAAGAAGTGTTATATCTTGTAATAATCAGTTCTCATCAAAATAATATATATATAAAAAATCATAACTACGTACCTTTTAAGTTAAAAATTAAGGTAAACCTCTAGTTATTTAAAGCTAAACCAAAGAATATCCGATGAAATGTATAAAATCTTATTATTTGTTTGGGGAAGGGCCAGCTTGTCTTTTTAATAAATTAATGTTATGGAATATGCAACAAAACCAACAAGTAATTTCATGAGTGAGATTTTTGGAGAATGATGTGTACGCAATCTTATTCTATTTTGTGAAGATAGAAAAATTATTTTTAATAAACTGTCAGTTCAAATAAAACATATAACAAATTAAGTATATAAAACCAAATATATTAGCAAAGAAGCCATGTCATAAACAATTAAAAAGAAAACAAGTAGGTAGGAACAATAAATAATACGATAAATAAAACAAAAGAGACAATATGTACTATAATTGAAGAAAAAAGATATTATAAGAGCGTAATAATAACAATACGAATAAGAGAGCTATATATCTTCGATTATCTATTAATCTTCGACTCTATTCTCGACCTTCATATTTTCCTATCTAGTGTCATATATATTCTCGTTAGCGACTGATTGAATAAGGATAAATTAATCATAATACTCATGAGCTGATCATTCTGAAAATTACCAATTAGTAAAATTTTAAAGGTTATTAATGACTTGATAAAACTAATGGAACACTATTGACAGATTTATACCAGACGTATACGTCTTCAGGCATGTGCACATCTAACGTGTGGAACTTTTTTTGAAGTCAAAATTGAAGTAGTTACTTTATTACTTTAATATAAGCAGGCAAAAAGACATGCAGTTAGGCAGGTACTGTTTTAGGTCCCCTTTGGACACATTGATTATCAATCAATTGCCATAAAAAAAAAGTTTCGAATACTTATTTCATAAAAAAGAATCATACTGCACGTGAAGAGTGATTGTATAACAATGTTCTATACCGAATAAAAATTCTAACAATGATGTATATATAAAATTTGTTTTGCTTGAACAGGAAAGTATGAATAAATATCTGTAGGATAGTTTAGTTTCAAGCATTTATTATAATATTTGAAATACTTTTTCCGTTCACTTTTACTTGTTAAATATTTTCTAATTTGATTTTTACTTTTATTTGTCGTTTTTGAAATATCAAGAAAGTACATTTTTTTTTTCTTCCTATTATATCATCAATTTATTTACACTGAGTTAATATCTTTAAAAAATAATTTAAAACTCTATCAATTAATAATTTTTTAGAACTTTATCATATTAACCATTATATTCTTAATAGGTGTGACAAGTTAAAATTTGACAAGTAAAATTAAAACAGAAAGAGTACCAATACACTAAAATGTACTAATAACTTAATCACCTGGAATAATCGGATATTAGGAGTGTGCAAAATCAAACTGACAAATAAATCAAAACAAAAAAAAAAAATACTGACTTAATATATTTAAAAATTAAAAATCAAAAAATGAACAAAAAACCGATCAATACAGATCCGCACCAAATTTATGATAATATAGGCGAGAAGAGAACAAAGTACTTACACATGTTTCAATAATTGTTTGTAAATATACACTCAAAGACCATGGAGAAATGCATACGTTTTAGACGAATTGAATTATAATAGAAATATTTTTAGACCAAATATTAGCTAACCATTTTTTTCCATTTTATATATACTCTAACAGTTACAAGTGTTAGGATAATCAGCTCTATATGTTTGTCCATGACCAACAAACTCACTTAAAATGGATGAGTTGTCCGGTCAACTTGTGACTTTGCTGAGTTGGCATACACGCTGGACCCATCAGGTCCCGGGTTGAAGCAGACACGGCGGTGTATATTGGGTCCCACTTGCACCCTACTCTCAACACCAAAATTCAAACAAAATACTACAATGTCTATAGTCATATTCCATACCAGAAATTTTCCAAATTTTTTTTAGTCCACCTTCAACGTGTGCATATTTACGTCAACAATGACGTGGAAATTAAAAAAACATGTCATTATAAAAAGCTACTCATTCCCAGCTTCCAAAACACACACACACACACACAAAAAAAATCTTTTCTTGTATTTTCAATTTTCTCTCATAATGACCATGCATACTAGTTTTTCATCGTCTCGTCTTGGACCGCCAGCATGTGAGAAGGATGCTAAGGCCCTTCAATTCATCGAAGAGATGACTAGAAATGTTGATTCAGTTCAAGAGAAAGTTTTGGCTGAAATACTAAGCCAAAATGCTGTTGAATCCATCCCATTGTTTTTGTCAACTTTAGCTATTCAATTGGTACAAGCAATTGTTAAAAAGGAATAGTAATTGGAGTTGAAAAGAAAAGATTTGGTAGTTGGCAAATTGGTAAGATTTGCAACCATTCTTGACTTTGAAAGATTTGGTAGTTGGCAAATTGGTAAGATTTGCAACCATTCTTGACTTTGCTATGTTTACATATGTCATTAGTGACATAGGCATGGTTTTATCCTTCTATAAATAGAGCATTCTTGCTCATTTGTAGAACACACCAAGTTAGAGTGAAAAACCATTTTGAGAGCAAAGTGAGGTATTCCATAGACTATACAAAAATAGTCTGTGAAGAAAAATAGAGTGTGAGCGATATTTAGTAAGACGGAAACCAAAAGAGTGTTGTTCCTTTTGAGTGTGTAGTAGTCACTTTGAGTGTTGTATTCGTGACTACACAGTGTAATATTCCTTACTATAGTAATATCAGTTGCTCCTCTTGTTCCGTGGTTTTTTCCCTTATTCAGAAGGGTTTCCACGTAAAATTCTTGGTGTCGTTATTTTCCCATTTTATTTCATTACTTTTACCATATATACTTTTGTGTTTGTCCGCGTTTTCCCAACAAACTGGTATCAGAGCCAAGGTTTTATCTGAGTATGCTCTGTGGTTGCAGCACAGTCTGAACTTCCACATCAGAAAGGATTTACTTTGATTTGCGATAACTATATTTTTGGGGAAAACAATGGAAGCCAACACAAGTAGAATGGTTACTTTGAATGGTGTTAATTATGCCATTTGGAAGGGGAAAATGAAAGATCTGCTTTATGTCAAGAATTTTTATAAACCAGTATTTACCACTGTAAAGCCTGATAAAATGATAGATGAAGAGTGGAATCTGTTGCATAGACAGGTTGTGGATTCATTAGGCAATGGGTCGACGATAATGTGTTGAACCATATTTCTGGGGAAACACATGCTCGAACCCTATGGGAGCATCTTGAAAGTTTGTATGCTCGAAAGACTGGCAACAACAAAATGTTCTTAATAAAGCAGATGTTGAGTTTGAAGTATCATGATGGTTCTCCAATGACAGACCATCTGAATAATTTTTAGGGGATTATGAACCAATTATCTGCTATGGGCATCAAATTTGATGAAGAAATTCAAGGCTTGCTTCTACTTGGTTCCCTACCAGATTCTTGGGAAACATTTAGAACGTCATTGTCAAATTCTGCTCCGGATGGTGTGATCTCTATGGATTCCGCCAATAGCAGTGTCTTGAACGAAGAGATGAGAAGAAAAACTCAAGGTTCCTCTTCGTCGGATGTCCTGATAACTGGCCCCAGGGGGGGAAATAAAACTCGTGGTTCTCAGCATAGAGAACAAAATAGGAGCAAATCCAAAGGCAGACTTAAGGATATTGAGTGCTATCATTGTGGCATGAAAGGGCACACAAGAAGTTCTGCAGAAAGTTGAAGAGGGAGAACAATAACAAAGAGGAAACTAAACAAGATGGCAATGAAAATTGCCTAGCCACCGTCACCACCGAAGATCTTGTAACCGTTCTTGATGAAAACATGATAACTATAGTCATTTACTCTTCCGTCCTCATTTGTTCTTGTCATTAACTATAGTCATTTCCTTATTAATTTTTCAAGACATTATATTTATTATAGTCAAAGGGTAATATGGTAAATTAAACTCTTCTATTTATAATTTCTTAAGAAGTGTGCAAAGTCAATAATGAACAAGTATTATTGGACAGAAGGTGTATACATATTGTTGGTCAGAGACTTCACTTATTCAATTATAGAAAGGAATAATCAGTTTACAAAAGAACATAATGAGGAAGAGAATTATAACACTTTTAGTGATATCATAAATTTTAAGTGAGTAAAAATTAAATTTTTTAACTCATTTAGCTAATTTAGTTTTATTCATATTATTATGAGTTAAATATATGAATTTAAAAATCACTCAGTTAATCAATATAGACAAATTAAGCGAATTACCAAAATATAGCCTATTTTATCGATAGACAGATAAAAGAAAAAAAGGATAATGGTGTGAACAAGAAAACAACATCCGACTATACTCATATATGAGGAATCACTCGTTGTCCCAACACGGTTGTCGGTTAATACAAATACGTTAAACGTGCTCGTTAAAATTTAGTAATTATTTAGCTCAAAATTTAAATTCTTACTTCAATTAATTTTTTCATAATCACAAAATATTACTTATAATGGTAATTATTTAGCTCAAAAATTTAAATTCTTACTTCACTGTTTTTATAATCATAAAAATATTACTTATATGCATATTTAAGCCCATACAATCAAAACCAACAGTATATTTAAAGGTTAAGAAAAATCCATGTTCAATCATAACCATGACATAAACCATATACATTAAACAGAGAGAGTAACAATGATGAAGTGTTAAATCTGGAATGAGGTGGCGTTGCTTAGATGGTTCATCAACGGTTAAGCGACGGTATAGTTAGAAATTTTATTATGAGTGTTTAAGATTTAATATATATGAATAAAAATAATTTTTGACTTATATAATTTGTATAATTTTTTATATACATGATATAATCTTTCGACAAAGGGTGTTCAATTATCGACTGCGCCAATAAGGTTGAGTCACCCATAGCAAAAATGTGAAGCTTCTGAGAAAAATTTAAAAGAAGTGTTATATCTTGTAATAATCAGTTCTCATCAAAATAATATATATATAAAAAATCATAACTACGTACCTTTTAAGTTAAAAATTAAGGTAAACCTCTAGTTATTTAAAGCTAAACCAAAGAATATCCGATGAAATGTATAAAATCTTATTATTTGTTTGGGGAAGGGCCAGCTTGTCTTTTTAATAAATTAATTGTATGGAATATGCAACAAAACCAACAAGTAATTTCATGAGTGAGATTTTTGAAGAATGATGTGTACGCAATCTTATTCTATTTTGTGAAGATAGAAAATTATTTTTAATAAACTGTCAGTTCAAATAAAACATATAACAAATTAAGTATATAAAACGAAATATATTAGCAAAGAAGCCATGTCATAAACAATTAAAAAGAAAACAAGTAGGTAGGAACAATAAATAATACGATAAATAAAACAAAAGAGACAATATGTACTATAATTGAAGAAAAAAGATATTATAAGAGCGTAATAATAACAATACGAATAAGAGAGCTATATATCTTCGATTATCTATTAATCTTCGACTCTATTCTCGACCTTCATATTTTTCTATCTAGTGTCATATATATTCTCGTTAGCGACTGATTGAATAAGGATAAATTAATCATAATACTCATGAGCTGATCATTCTGAAAATTACCAATTAGTAAAATTTTAAAGGTTATTAATGACTTGATAAAACTAATGGAACACTATTGACAGAATCAATACTGAATAAAAATTCTAACAATGATGTATATATAAAATTTGTTTTGCTTGAACACGAAAGTATGAATAAATATCTGTAGGATAGTTTAGTTTCGAGCATTTATTCTAATCTTTGAAATACTTTTTCGGTTCACTTTTCCTTGTTAAATATTTTCTAATTTGATTTTTACTTATATTGTTGTTTTTGAAATATCAAGAAAGTACAGTTTTTTTTTTCTTCCTATTATATCATCAATTTATTTACACCGAGTTAATATCTTTGAAAAATATATTAACAAATATGTTTGAAACTCTATCAATTAATAATTTTTTAGAACTTTATTATATTAACCATTATATTCTTAATAGGTGTGACAAGTTAAAATTTGACAAGTAAAATTAAAACAGAAAGAGTACCAATTACACTAAAATGTACAAATAACTTAATCACCTCGAATAATCGGATATTAGGAGTGTGCAAAAATCAAACTGACAAATAAATCAAATCAAATAAAAAAAATACTGACTTAATATATTTAAAAATTAAAAATCAAAAAATAAACAAAACCGATCAATACAGATCCGCACCAAATTTATGATAATATAGGCGAGAAGAGAACAAAGTACTTACACATGTTTTAATAATTGTTTGTAAATATACACTCAAAGACCATGGAGAAATGCATACGTTTTAGACGAATTGAATTATAATACAAATATTTTTAGACCAAATATTAGCTAACCATTTTTTTTTTCCATTTTATATATACTCTAATAAATAATTACAAGTGTTAGGATAATCAGCTCTATATGTTTGTCCATGACCAACAAACTCACTTAAAAATGGATGAGTTGTCCGGTCAACTTGTTGACTTTGCTGAGTTGGCATACACGCTGGACCCACCAAGTCCCGGTTGAAGCAGACACGGTGGTGTATATTGGGTCCCACTTGCACCCTACTCTCAAGACCAAAATTCAAACAAAATACTACAATGTCTATAGGCAATACGATCAGTCATATTCTTATACCAGAAATTTCCAAAAAAAATTTAGTCCACCTTCAACGTGTGCATATTTACGTCAACAATGACGTGGAAATTAAAAAAACATGTCATTATAAAAAGCTACTCATTCCCAGCTTCCAAAACACACACACAAAAAAATATATATATATATCTTTCTTAGTATTTTCAATTTTCTCTCATAATGACCATGCATACTAGTTTTTCATCGTCTCTTCGTGGGACGCCAGCTTGTGAGAAGGATGCTAAGGCCCTTCAATTCATCGAAGAGATGACTAGAAATGTTGATTCAGTTCAAGAGAAAGTTTTGGCTGAAATACTAAGCCAAAATGCCAACACTGAGTATCTTCAAAGATTCAAACTTGGTGGTGCTACGGACCGGGATACATTCAAGTCCAAAATACCAATAATTACATACGAGGAAATTCAACCTGATATTCAACGTATTGCTAATGGAGATCGTTCTCCGATTTTCTCATCTCATCCCGTCTCTGAGTTCCTCACCAGGTGGAGATTTAACCACCTAATCTTTCAAATTAGCTCATCAATGATTGATATGAATTATCGTATTGAATTAAATTTGTTTTGTACGTAGCTCGGGGACATCTGCTGGTGAGAGAAAACTGATGCCCACAACTCAAGATGAGTTAGACCGAAAACAACTATTGTACAGCCTTCTCATGCCCGTCATGAATCTGTAAGTGCTGTTGTAAATATGCTTTCTAGTATTTATTTTTTGAGCGTTTCTAATTTTGGGATCGTGAACAGGTGCGTTCCTGATCTAGACAAAGGCAAGGGCTTGTACTTTCTATTTATAAAAGCAGAAACCAAGACACCTAGTGGGCTACTAGCAAGACCTGTCTTGACAAGTTACTACAAAAGTGATCACTTCAAGACGAGGCCATACGATCCTTACAATGTGTATACTAGCCCTAACGAGGCTGTTCTCTGTGTCGACTCTTTCCAGAGCATGTACTCACAAATGCTTTGTGGCCTTCTTATGAGAGAACAAGTCCTCCGGTTAGGGGCTGTTTTCGCCTCTGGTTTACTTCGAGCTATTCATTTTCTTCAACTCAATTGGCAGCAACTTGCTAAAGATATCGCATCAGGAATATTGAATCCCAGAGTTTCCGACCCTTCAATCAGGGAATGCATCTCCAAAATACTCAAACCAAATCATGAACTCGCGGAGTTCATTATCAAGGAATGCGAAAAACAGAACTGGGAAGGGATTGTTACTAGAATTTGGCCAAATACAAAGTACTTGGATGTGATTGTGACAGGTATGATAAATTAATTTGGTTAGCAAGATTTAATTACTTATATACGCGATAACATGTTATAGCCTTATTAATTTTTTCAGATTTCTAATACTACTTATTGTGGATTGATTACAACAGGTGCAATGGCTCAGTACATCCCTACGCTCGACTATTACAGTGGTGGTTTACCAAAGGCATGTACCATGTACGCATCGTCCGAGTGTTATTTTGGCCTTAATTTAAACCCAATTTGCAAGCCATCTGAAGTAAGTTACACTATAATGCCCAATATGTGTTACTATGAATTTATCCCTCACGACTCAGCCAATCCTAGTGACTCACCACACCGTCTCGTTGACCTAGCCAACGTGGAAGTGGGAAAAGAGTATGAGCTCGTGATCACAACCTACGCTGGATTATGTCGTTACAGAGTCGGTGACATACTACAGGTCACAGGGTTTCACAACTCTGCCCCTCAGTTTAAATTCATAAGAAGGAAAAATGTGCTATTGAGCATTGATTCGGACAAAACTGATGAGGCAGAGTTGCAAAACGCGGTTGATAGCGCTGCTGCCATTTTGCGTCTGTACAATACTAGCGTGGTTGAGTACACTAGTTATGCCGACACCAAAACCATTCCAGGACATTATGTTATTTACTGTGAATTACTTATTAAGGACCCAACCAATTTGCCGAGCCACGAGGTTTTGAATCAATGTTGTTTGGCTATGGAAGAATGTTTGAACTCGGTTTATCGACAGTGCCGAGTTGCGGATAACTCAATTGGACCACTTGAAATTAGAGTAGTGGAAAATGGTACATTTGAAGAGCTAATGGACTATGCAATTTCTAGAGGTGCATCTATAAATCAGTATAAGGCTCCTAGGTGTGTTAATTTTACACCTATAGTGGAATTATTAGACTCCAGGGTAATTTCAGTGCACTTTAGTCCAGCTGCACCTCATTGGACCCCAGAACGACAGCGTTTACAAGTTTAATGATGAAGTTAATTCAAGTCATGATCGAGACCACATAAGTGGAATAAAATCCTTTTTTTTTTCTTTTTGTATCTTTGTGAGTAGTGTTGAATATTCAACGTTGATATTAATTAGTCAATTTACTCATGAGAAGTGTTTTAGTTGTCTTGATTGGTTCGAAATCGCAATCCTATGTGTTGAATATTTATTGGAATGTGTTGATATTCATTTCGACAAGTTCTCGGCCTATTTACTTGATTTCCAAATTTGATTCTATTGAAATCCTATATGTTTCTTCTTCTTTTTATTTCAATCGGAATTGCCATCTATTATTTCGACATAACACAATCGTATTGTAGATGTTGTAATATTCTTGTTGCTAACTTAAAGTCTTAAGTTTATCCCAACATCTACAGTAGAATAGGTACAGCTAGCAGAGATTGAGTTTTTGCCAAGGTAATACCAAATTTTTCCTCCATGTTCAGTTCGTTAGGTGAAATTCCACCATGTAGCTTCCATTGAAAGGTATTTATCAATGAACTCCTGGAATCATCCTGATAGCCAAAGGCAATCCAGGGAAGGAGCTCAAAATCTCGACCTCTAACATCTTTTTCTGACTCCCAAAATCTCTCCGGCCTACAGTCCAAAGGGTCCTCCCGTAGACTAGAGTGCCCATACGTTCACAAGAACTTGTGAGTCTTTTGGAAGCCATAAAGCTCTACATCTTCCTCAACTTTGTGTGGAATTAGGAAAGGAACTTGTGGGTGTATTCGAAAGGTTTCTTTCACGATGCACCTCAACTAAGGTAATTTTCCAACATCAGTTTCATCTATTAGTTTGCCTCTGCCAGTTACATGTGCAAGTTCTTCTTGTGGTTTCTCCAAAGTGTGTGGATTCTTGAATAGTTCAGCCATTGCCCACTCCAATGTATTTTATGTTGTATCGCTCCCTGCTTACAACAAGTCCTGCAAAACTTTCTAATATAAGATCCTATGGCTTAGATTCCATATATGAAACAGATCCAGAAAACATGTTGCTGAAATTTCTGAACTTTTTGTCAAGGGAAAAAGGGGACCAAAGAAGTGTGGCATCATTGCCACAAACATTTAAGCGACCTACCAAAATACAATGAAATATTTGGTATAATGTTCGTTGTACCATCAAAACTTTTTGATGAGGTGATCGCATCATTCAAGATAACTGATCATCATTTTATGACAACCATTGCTCAATATGATTCCTATCAATTTCTTGGGGGGGGGGGGGGAGTGTTCTGAATTTGTTTTGAGATTTTTTTCCTTAAGTTCAAATTTCAAAATTCGTAAGAGCCAGCATGAATAGACTGGACTAAAAGCTATTATCTGAACTGATTATGATAAAATATTTGATGCAAAATGTTGAAAAACAAAAACCATAAGGAGAATTTCAAGAAACAGTAGCCGTAGTAGGTCACAAAATATATATGAACCAAAGAGTGGACATACTGCTAAGAAATTGAGTTCAACCACAACGCCTCAAGGGCCGGGGGAGGTGATGGGAGAGCCTTGAGCCTTACTGAGGTCTCGCTTTTGAGTTTTCCAATTTTCTCATTTTATCCCATCTTTGAGTTCGTCACTAGTTTAGACTTAGAAATTAAAAGAAAATATTATGTATATAATCTTTCAAATTAGCTAATTGGCTTTGGAATAGTGAACAGGTTACTATGTGTCCAACGAGGCTGTTCTCTGTGTCGACTCTTTCCAGAGCATATATACACAAATGCTTTGTGGTCTACTTTGAACTATTCATTTTTTTCAACTCAATTGGCAACAACTTGCTAAAGATATCTCAGAGTTTCTGACCCTTCAATTAGGGACTTCATCTCCAAAATACTCTAACCAAATCATGAATTTGCGGTCATTCATTATCAAGGAATGCGAACAACAGAATTGGGAAGAGATTATTACTAGAATTTGGCCAAATACAAAGTACTTGGATGTGATTGTGACAGGTATGTAATTTCTGCAGATTTCTAATTCTACTTATCGTGGATGTGATTCCTACGAGTGTTACTTTGGACTCAATTCGAACCCAATGTGCAAGCTATCAGTATTTTACACTATGTGCTACTTTGAATTTATCCCTCTGGACTCACCACCCGGTCTCGTGGACCTAACAAATGTGGAAGTGGGAAAAAATACAATCTCGTGATCACAACCTATGCTGGTATATGTCGTTACAGTGTCGGTGACATACTCCAGGTCACGGGGCTTCACAACTCTGCCCCTCAATGTTGAGAAAATTCCTAAGAAGAGAAAATGTGCTATTTACTGTGAATTGCTACCCAACCAATTCGCCTGAGCCACGAGGTTTTGAACCAAAGTTGTTTGGCTATGGAAGAATGTTTGAACTTGGTGCCGAGTTGCAGATAACTCACTTGAAATTAGAGTAGTGGTAAACGGTAATAGACTATGTAAATTTCTAGAGGTGCTCTATAAATCAGTACAAGGCTTCTACCCTATAGGGTAATTTCAGAATGGCAGTGTTTACATGTCTCTGATGATGAAGTCAATTCTCTTTTTTCTTGTTCTTTTGGTATTTTTGTGTAGTATTGAATAAATCGAGTTGATCAATAAATCTGCAGATGTAACTAAATCATAACACTCAGCTGATCATACGAAAAGTTACCCATTGAACAGGAAAGTATATGTACAATAGTTTAAATCGAGCATATAAAATAAATATATCTTTTATTTTACACAAATTTTCAAGATGGAAAATTCAACCTCCATGACCATAAGAACTGGAGAAGTCTTCCCTGTTGGAATCTTCATCACCATATTGTCCTGTTTCTAGCAAATTGACCTGGCAAAACATCCAAGCAAACAATTTTAAACTAAAAAGGAAAGACGATCATATGAACCAAACGAAGAGGAGCACAAAAATTGACCTTAATGATGTCTCGTTTTGAACTGGGGCGAACATAGGATGCTAGAACAGCCATGTGAAAATGCTGGTTTTACACAAAATAAAGAGTAAGAAAACAAAATTATGATGTATTTCTTAAACGAAGAATGCATATTCAATAACTAGTTTACCACATGTATTTCAACACTATTCACTTCAGAGTATATCAAGGAGCTTACTCTGAAAGGATCACTTCTCAATGACTGCACCAATATCGGACTCTCCAATCTGCGGTCCTGGAAAAATAGAATCGAAGCAAAAGCCTTGATACCACATCCAATAACTAGTTTACCACATGTATTTCAACACTATTCACTTCAGAATATATCAAGGAACAGAGACAAGAAATACAATTGATTGTTTGAAAAAGGGAACAGAAGAAACTGCAAAATATTGTTCTTGGGCTTTTACCTCCAAATTATAGTCCCTCAATCGTCTCCCAGTTTGAGCACAACAAATGCGAACAATTGATTCATCACTGCTTCCACTAATGACATAGTCCCTTCCATTCATGTAATATGATCGTGTATAATTATGAGCGCTCCCAGTCGAAGCTATACCGAAATCTGTCTGCAGCCTACCATCTACAGACAAAAGTTGTTTCACCTGTACCATAAAGACAGAATAAACCTCAACTTTGAATCCAGAGGCCACAAATCAGACCTTTAACAAATAGAAAGCAAATTTTGTATGATCAAATAAGATGCTTAATATGTTGTATTGATCAAGGTACCTCGTTGTCTACAGCTGATACCAGCAGATACAGGTCATCTGGGGAGAAGCAAACCATCACATTTCCCCTTGAGCTTGAGGTTGTATAACAGGGTTGATTTGGTGTCTGCCTTAAATCCCACAATTTGACATCCCGATCGAATGATGAAGTGACTAGCAGGTTTGGAGAGTGGTGTGCAAATTTTGCCACATTAATGGGTTCTTGATGCATATCACTGAACAAATGCAAGCGCTTGCCACTACAAATATCGTATATAGCAACTTTCTTTGAATAACCACTTGTAAGAAACTGATCATCCGTTGAATTAACATGAAGTGAAGTCAAATGTTCAAATTTATCAAAAATAACAGGGCTGGAACTGCTGCAGCCCCCCTTTGCCTTTTGCAATGTGTCATTGATGTCATACAATCTCAAAGAGCCACTGTCAGAACCAGCAAGGAGCTGATTTATGAAGACAAAATAAAAATTCATCAGCTGTTTCCATGAAAAAGAGTGATGAAATAATCCGTAGCACTACACTATCCAAAGAAAATCATCTGTAGCACTATACTCCCCGAGAAAATTTCAGGGAGGATCTAATATGAGTTGGGACATGTCTCATTATGGGAATGCACACTACAACTCAGTAAAATGATCTTTCGACGAACTTATGATCTGTACCACTATAATATCTAAAATATGAATATCATTCTACTTTTAGGATGGAAAATAACCAAAACTAAGAATCTTACTACGAATCAATTCAAAACACAGACAGATAACCTTCAATTTATAGCATGTAATTCAACAATCCGAGCCTTATCTGCAATCTGAAATTGCCTTCATAAAATTAGGAGCAAGACCTCAAGAGTACATCTTAATATGATCTATGAAGCAACTTTAAGTTTGTCACAGTAGATAAGAAAATAACTTACCTTAAATGGATTCTTGTTAAGCCAACAAAGGCCCAAAATGCTATTAGTCACTCCAAAGAGTGGAATATAACTGAAAATATTTCCAGCATCATGGTTAACAACAACAACCTCCCCATCCAAAGTTCCAAAAGCCATTAGACTAGGATTAGTGGGGTGATACTCAAATTGTCTTGGTCGAAGGCTCTCGCTTCCTTCTTTGATATTATTGCTGATATTAGACATCGTGTGCAGGGAAGGAGAAGCAGATGAACCAAGTTTGGCAGCACAGAGGGACCTTGAATAGAAATGTGGACTTTTCCTACAAGAAACTGCCTCCTTTATCAGAGAAGATTTATTGTGGTACGCATTACCTCTACCTGTTTCACGCATATGCAAAACACTTGCGACATTTTCTTTCTGACGGCGTTTGTATGGAAGATACTCATAGTACTGCGAGAAAACAGTATTTGCCATTTCTCTGTCTAGTTTTTTTACAGGAAAGTTATCTAGAACCCGTAGATGAGGCAATGATGCAATCATGTATTCCCTGTAGTGCTTCTCATAGCAGATTGGTGAAGGATGACAAGTAAGATACATTTTGGAAACAACTGAAGTATCTCTCAGTTTCAAGTTTATATACTCGGAATAATCATCTCTCTCTTTAACATGCAAATCACCAGAAGAAACCTGATATATATTGAAAAATACAGATGTTTGAGCTATAAATAAAAAGAACTTAAGTCAACCACTGCAATAAAGCAAAAGTTATAGACCTCAAGTTGAAAATCCACCCTTCCGCTTATCGCAACAAAAGAGGTGTCTGATGAAAGAATTCCTCCGGAATAATTTGATACTCTATTCGCTGAATCATTAAGTGAGTCCTGGTTTATAAATAATTTTCCAACAGAAGCTGGACTGTCTGCACCATCTGCATACGAAATTTATAGTCACATTTCTGATTAGATACTTTATGGATGCTGTCAAAGTCCTTGCGTGAATAACCTGATTTAAGTTATTTCAGAAACAGGAAGATTTGTCATCTTACTGGATGATGCAAGACATGGCCCAGTATCTTTGCAACATATGCAATTTTGAAACCTTAGTTCTGTCAAAGAATGAAGCCGAGACAAAGCCTCACGGGTTGTCCACAGATCAGCTATTCTAGTTCCACACATGGAGAGGCGCATCAATTTTGGCATGCAAGTAAAGCAATCCTTCTCTAAGCTAGTGAGAGAAGAACAAAAGTCCAGATTAAGGGTGTGTAACTGCATGAAGATTCCAACCATATTCAACTTTTGAATCTCAGTGGACCTCAACTTTAGCAATTGGCAATTCAAACCACCTTGAAAAAGATCCCTGCAGAAGCCAGAATTCAAAAAAGAAGTTAGCAATAGCATTTAGAACTTACAGATATCTCTTTTTCACAATTCATCATTTCTTAGTATTGTCAAACCGCAGATACAATCTATCATCTTATATATCACCTCTTTCTAATTGTCATATATTTAAGAGAAAAATAGTTTCTTTTTCTAAGTCTTTTAGTTGCTGGAGAAGGATAAAATGAGAAAGGCAAGATGATATCCAAACTTCACTATTAAACAATAGTATTCAGGCATACCACAAGATGTCCTTTCTTAATAGTGTATCCTGAAGATCAACACTTCGGAGTATTGAATTGACTGCACGCATTAAAGACACGACAGATTCTTGATTCACAACCGATTTTGACGTGGAAAGTATGTCTACCGCATCAACATTGTAAAGGTAGACATTAAGCAATATATCGACAAGAGGCAACATGTCATCATCCTCAAGCTCATCAAGTGGAACTACTAGAGTGCTCCTCTTTTGAACTTTCTCCTGCATACTGGCCTGAAAAAGGCGACTAAACTCTTAATGATCGTGATCAAATTTGATTCGCCAAAGATACACTATTAACAGAACAAGAGAATCTGTTCACAATAATACGAAATAGAGATTATCGAACGTTGCAATACTGCAGTAAAATTTATGATTAGATGTAAGTCTAACATTATTATTGCAAACCATCAGTTCACTAATATTTCACCTGGTCATAAACAGAATATTGAACCCTCTAATTATCTAGATCTTACATCAACCAGAAAAAAACTTAACAACAGATTCAGAGAGAAAGAGATAAAATAATGAAAATAGCTCAATTAAGATACAGTAGTTTATTTTCATATATTAGAGGAGAGTAACTAAAAATTAAAAAAGATGTCCACCTTATAAAACTGAGATAACACAGCAGTATTGGGCAGGACCTCATGTAGCTTGCAAGAATTCAGATACCTAGTAACAGATATGAAGAGGGACTTTGATGAGTAAAGTAACAGGTACCAAAGATGAAGAGGGGAATAAATCTCAATTACTTTGTGGAGTGGAGTTGAGATTTATTCTCCTCATAACAAAGTAAACCCATGTTTCTAGTTGAAGAAAATTGTGCTATTGAATGAGCAACCAAGATTCCAAAGTGAAAACTTTTTGCCATTAAGAAGAATTGGAGGAACTATTAATCTATTTGAGTCAATTTCTACAATACCTCAAGTGCTAAACAAGAAAAGAAGAATCTTGGACCAAAATATACCTGGATACAATGGAGGAGATGTGAAGAGACATGGTCAGCAATTTTTCATATGTGCAAAATTAAACTCTAAGCTGAAAAAAAAGAGTTGAAATTGATGCTAATAATGCTCAAGATTTGACATAAATGGGTTGCTTGGTGAGTGACATTATTGGAGAGCTGAAATGGGGGTGGGGATGGATATAAGCAGAGTAACTATTCATCCCCTTTATCAAATCAGACAGACAACATACCAAAAGGATAGGCACTGCCAACTCCTATCATTATCATATTGATCCTTACTTCTCTTGTATTCACTATTGAAAATAAATTTTTCTACATCATTACCTAAACTTAAATATCATCTTGATCTGATAAATTAACAAAATACAATCTTTTATTAAGAGTTTATAATTATTTGCGACCTCTTATTATGTTATATGGCCGATCAATGATATATCAAGAGACATCTATAATCAAATAAATAGTAATTTTAAGCTGTAAATAATTTGGAAGCGAAATTAATAAATTTAATAGATCAAAATATTTTAGATCTCTTATCTTTATAGGAGCTCATGACAATCTATATCAAAGCTTATCATAATATAATAGCAAATCAAAGTTGAACATAAGGTAACCTATCATTGTCAAAGTTAAAGATCCTTATCTTATAGTAGACTCAATGTAACGCATATGACTTGTTCAAAATCTTGAGAAATTCAAATAAAAAACATAACCCCTTCTCTCTATATATATTATATCATATATATCATATCAAAAATTAAATTACGATTTTAACCTTCTATAAATTAAAATTTCTATTATATAGAAGAGTGAAGTGGTAGGACGACCAAGGGTAAAAGTGTAATTTATTCTACTAAAAATGTATTAAGAAAGATAGTAAATAATTCTAGAAATATTTTTTTTTATATGAAGTGAATAATGATTAAGGGTAAAAATATAATTTTACGCTAACAAAAATCTATCAAAAATGAAAACAAAAAAAATATATATTTCTAGAAACATCTTTAGATATTGTTATTACTTTTATTTTATTTGTTATTACTTCACTTTTTTTTTTGTGAGTAATTGTAATATCTATTAATTACTCTATTTTACTATTACTTTAATCTAACTCTTAATACTTTTTCTATTCATTCTGCTTATCAAAAATGTCTACTTTAATATAAAAATACATTATGAATTAATTATTTTCACCTTTATTTTGATTCTAATTTATATACTTGAAAATAAATAAGTGTGATAAAATTAATAATATATATTAGATTGAAATAAAGGAAAAGATATTAAAAAATAATTTTACAAAGAAAATGAATATGATGATATATTTGTATTAAAGACGACCATGAATGAAAATATAATTTCAGTCTAACAAAAATCTATTAAGAAAAATAGCAAAAATAATGAATAATTCTAGAAACGTCTTTCTATAGATAAAGCGAATGATGATCAAAATAAAAATATAACTTCACGAAAACAAGAATCTATCAAGAATGATAACAAGAAAACTAAATGGTTCTAGAAATATTTTTAGTTATTATTATTATCATTAACTCATTTTGTTATTACTTCACTTTTTTATGACTTATTGTGATATTTACTCATTTCTCTATTTTACTATCACTTAATTTAATTATTGATAGTTTTTTCTATTCATTATACTTACTACAAATGCCAACTTTAATATAAAAATTTATTATTTAAAAAAAATAGTTAAGTACATTTGATTTTATTTTTACTCTAATTAATATATCTCAACAGAAATAATTAAGTGTAATAAATTAATAATATATATTAGATTGAAATTAAAGAATGAATAAAATTAGTTGTGATATTAAAACAAATAATATTTTAAAAAACGTCAAAAAGTAACTTTACAAATAAAATGAATAGGATGGTATATATGCATTTAAGTAAACTAAAAATGTTTACTAGATTATAAATGAGTAGTTCTTCATTAAAATATATAATCAAAATTTTACTTTTATTTGATTTCAAACATATTAACCTGAAAGTGAACTAACGTAAGTTTGATTTAAGTTTAAAGTTGATGGGGTCAAAATTTGATATTTTTCTATTATATAAAAATATGAAGTTGTAGACAATCAAGGATAATATGGTCATTTCATATATATTTTATTTTAAAATTCTATAAATTTTATTTTTAAATTTGTCAAAATATTGTTTCAAGTAGCTAAATTTCCTACATAAGTTACATGATGATTCTAGAAACTAAAAATTATAAGATTTTTCTATAACTAAGTCCATGACTCAAGTAAATAGACACTAACACATTCTTCATTTCATTCACTCCTCAATTCTCTCCCCTCTCATGTCATATACCAATGAATTTGTCACCCTTTATTTGTAATTTGCATCCTAAATAATACATGTTTCGGTATATATATCTTATTAGGAAGATAAAAAATGCAATTTTTTCCAACATTAAAAACTTCATTTTAATTAATTCCCTACACAATGACCCTATTTTTGTAAAACAATTATGACAAAAGTAAAATTCACTATTTCTTAGTGTGAACATATTATTTTTGAGACTTTTCCAAATAACAAATATTGAACAAAATTCAATTGATCCACATTTTTCAAACACTCTTATGAATATGATAATGAACCAGTTAACATGTTAAATCTAATATCAATCAAAATTGCAATTCTCAAAAGGCATAATTCATAAGGAATGTATCCAGTGAGCAAGCTCTTCAAGAATAAAACTTTTAAAATTTCAAAGCATGTTATGACATTTCCTTTTGTTTTCTTTAGACTTTTAAATTTCATGGCGTCGCTTTTATTTTGGATTGTAAAATTAATTTTTGAAGTATCTAACTTATTTGATGTCTCTTTTTATGTATAATTCCAAAACGTATATGTCATTATCTAATTAATTGAGAAACATATATTTATTTTTTTACTATTATTTTATCGTCAGTTAAAATCATTTTAAAAAGCAAGTTATACAAATTATTATTTTAACTATCTTATGTTAAATTACTGCAGTATATATGATATTAACTTTTGTTAATATTTTTAAATTCTCACTATTTGAGATAAAACATTCATTCATCAAGCATATAAATTAGTTTTAAAAAAATTCTTTCCTTACTATATAAATTGTTCTCCTATTTTAATGAGTATAAAGACAAAATGTAAAGTCATAATTTTTTTTATCCTTTTATCATTTTGAAAAGAATGAGATGATTCATTCTAATTTTTATCAAGTAGGTCATTGTTTTTGTTGTTAAAAACCTATCAAACAAATTTATAAGTGTACTCAAAATTAATCTACAGATGGATCAGTACTAAAATTTTTAATATATTGAGACTCATAATTTTAATCTATTTTCTTGAATGATTTTCAAATAAAATAGAAAAAAAATATCATTAAATTTATTAATTTATTCGATTATATATGTTTGACGTGATGTAAAATAATCACGAGAACATCTGATATTTTATTGTTATTACATTTATTTGAAAGTATCAAAAATAAATTTTATATTTAAACTTTTTAGAAAAAATTAAATATTTAATGTATTCTTAGATTGTAGACACAACTTTTGGCCTTTATTAACTTTGTGCCCTCCTTGACCCCTCTCTAAAGGAGTATAACTTGAAGAGTTGAAGTCTTAACTATTGGGTATAGTACTCGTAAGTAGTTTTTTTCTTACTATTCCATGATTTGATCGAATACGTTGTCTTGCTTTCTCTCTCACACACATGTTCTCCATAGTAATTTACTAAATGTGGCTATGGATTTTTATTGGTTTAGCTCTTTATATTTTGAAATGTTTAATCTCTTTTTTTCTTTTTGGAATAGGAAGCAACTCCTTAAAAAGTACAAAACAGCGAAATATTTTGGCCATGGACAACATTTTTCATATTTTTATGTGATATATGTATTCATGGTGCAAACTTCGAAGTACCGACACTGGTAGAGAAGTGATACTCGTGTTAATAATTTAGCATTGGATGGTGGATAGTGTAATGAGTTAATGACACACACTTGGATTTAATTTTGCAAGTGTATTAAAGGAAGTAATATGTAAGTGTGATATATATGATCGTATGTAGGGGTGTAAAAAGAATATCAAAGATCTCCCGAACCAATCAAATAGAATAGTATCAAATTGTTGTATTACTATAAAATAAATATTTAATAAATTGTGGATTATTGTTTAAGTGTATACCGTGCCAAACAAGTAGGATGACTTTTTCATTTTGTAAAAGAAAATCAAAAAATTTCCAAATCGAACAATCTTACATGTGTGTCAATATATATATATATATATATAACATTTTTCAAACATAAATACTTCAAATTAGACATCATAATTTACGTTGTTGGGCCCATGCATAGCACGGCAATACTCAACTAGTATTTTAATAAATTTAATGAAAATAGTAATGACTTTTGAATTTATTTATATTTATATATATATATATATATAATATATATATATATAACACATCTAATTAGTTAAATATTAAGTAAATCATATCATATTGTTATTATTATATCTAATGAATTAATTAAATAATAATAATAATAATAATAATAATAATAATAATAATAATAAAAGTGGTAACTGTATTTTTTACTCTTTATAAACTAAAAAATTAATTAATATAAGTTGGCACACCATTAACATTTGTACCCAAAAACTTTTCTCATTAGTATCATTTCATTAAAATCTAATTAACGGCTCTTTGCTTCAACTTCATTCTATTTATTTGTTTTTAGAAAAAAAGAATTACTAAAATCGTGCATTTCTAATTTTACTAGAAATTTAGTTTAGATAATCTATATATAACTATATAGTTGGGAAATGAAAATGGTGATTTCACACCTCCAAAACTCAGCATCTATATATGTTTTTATTTTCTTTTCTTTTCTTTTTAGATTTTTTAGACTTTCATATGTATTCAATAAAATCTTAATTTCGAAATGATTTTCCTAATCAAAATGATTAAAGTATGTCTTTAAGAAGACATGTATTATAGAAAAGTTTCATGTTTTATCTTCGGGCTTGTATTTGACAAGAATTAATGCAATTAAGGCACATTCTATGGTAAATAAAAAATTTACTAATTCCTATACTTTCTTAGTTTGACACGATTGTCTGGGACACCGTTAGTCTATAATGTTTAGAAATTAGATGAATTATGAAAAATTAAAATGGACTTTCATGGAAGAAACTAAAAATTCTTTTAAATGGTTAATTTTCTTGTACTACTTGTTAGCAAGGCAAGCTAATTGTGAGACCACCATAAACGAAAGTTGAGATTGAATTTTCTGCTTTCTAGGAACGTATACAGATATTTGTGGACCTAGTCATCCACCAAGTGGATTGTTTAGATATTTAATGATCCTAACAAATGTTTCTTCTATATGATCTCATGTGTGTCTATTATTACCTCGCAACTTGATGTTTGCAAAAATGTTGGCACAAATAATATGTTTAATGCACAATTTTCTTCAAATTAGTTCATTTAATGATGGAATCACGACTCACCTAAAGGGTAGAGTAATTGAGAAGAAATAAATCTAAAAATTACTCTTGGAGTAATAAAATTGAAATTTACTCATATAATAGTAAATCAGAATTTACTAAAGCAAAAGGCACATGGCGTAGTAAACTTGGAGTTTACGAGTAATACTAATTTTATTAGCTAGCATGAATAATTTGGTCATCCCAAAAATGTGCATACTGAATAATGGACATACATTGAAAAACTAGAAGATTCTTCCAGAATTCATTACGTTGCTTGTTCTCGTGATAAAGTTGATTGGATCAACAAAAGTTGGGACTAAATTTCTAAATTCTGAAAAGTATAAAAGGTAAATATGGGCCCGTTTACCTATCATGTGATATGATAAAAAGATGCATCAATAAGATAATCACATGTGCGTTTGTTGTCAACTTGCAGTTTGACATTCGCAAAATTGTTTGTGCAAGATAATTGAGCTAAAAGCACAACTTTCAGAATATGAAATCAAGATAATTCATCTTGATAATATTGATAAATGTATAAGATGATGTGACATTAAATGTCTTATATAGTGAATCATTGCTTATGAAAATAAAGATTCATATGTTGATCTGAAATATGATATTACATACAAACATAATTGTATGAATCAAACTAATAAGTTATTATCAATTTTCTGTTAATTGGTTTATGGTCAGGGACCAAATAGTTTTCATCGGATAATTTTGATGTGCAATATATGATTAATGAATATACTATGATGCACAAAGATAGATTCTCTAAAGATTGAGATATATGTTAGGTTGTCTAACATAAGGGGGAGATTAGAAGCAACACAAAAGTTGTAAATACTCCTATTGAATGTCCCTTAAAGATAAGTTTTGTTGTATTGTAAATCGTTACAAAATGATATATCGTTGACGATATCTTTGATACAATAGCGCGCAATATTGTAAAAGATTATGAGAATATGAATTCTACATCTATTAAAGCATTTTTGTGTAGAAATAATTATCAAGTGAAAAGTGAAATAATGCATCTTGGTAAGCGTAAAACTTATTTGACTTGCAATCTAGGCACTAGAAAAGATGTCATACATCTAATATTGAATGTTGTTACTTGACAAAATTAAATATCCAATGGGTTCAAAATCTAAAGCATATACAACTTTTTGGAAAACTTGTTTATAATCCTCATAAGGATTAAATCGATTCAAAAATGCATGAAACATATACAAATATTGTTATGCAAGTTGATAACTAGAATTGGAACTCTTGCAGAATTTTCAAAGGCAATACATTATTTGCTTAAAGAAGTTAAAGTAAGGAACTTGCAGAAATATTTGATCTTGAAGAGAAGATTCAAAAAGCAGATAGAAGAAATCATATTTCGTCAAGATTTTTCTACACTAATGAGCTACCAAGAATGGTGGTATCAACATGTAAAAGGTCTGTTCAAGTAATACTATAGTTGATTTATTCACTATGTCTCTACCAACTACAACTTTCAAGAAGATGGTGCACAAGTTTGGAAAACGAAGATTCTAGTCTCTGAATTGATGTTGTCATTAGAATGAGTTAATGCGCGATGTACTCTTTTTTTCTCACAAGGTTTTGTCCCACTGGATTTTCCTTGTAAGGTTTTTAATGAGGCATTCATAATGCGTATTATTAGATATGTGTACTCTTTTTCCTTCACTAAATCTTTTTTCCCACTGGATTTTATCTAGTAAGATTTTAACGATGCACATAATCTATCGACATTCAAGGGGGAGTGTTATAAACAATTTGTATTATAGTGAATGTCTAATTATGTGGAGTCCTTATAAGATATGGTTAGGAATCCTACTTGGGGACCAAATAAGGTTTTCCCTATAAATAAAGGATTTTCCTTCAGTGTAAAAAAGATTTATGAAAGATATATGAATCATGAATATAGTATGAATAAAAGGTCTTTTCTCTTCTCCCTACTTTCTTCAAAATAGTTTAAAGGATAATTTAGTCATTGCCAAGGGACACGACTAAATTGCAAGATAAACTTGCTTAGAAAATTTGTACTTCTTGCTTTGTTATTTGGAGCTCAACAAAAACTCTTTAAAAAGACCATGCTTTTCTATTTAATTACAAACTATGCCTGCCATTAAGAATATGGTGGTCCTACTTTTTTTTTTCTCATTAATTTCATAAGACATGGGTTTCATATTAAGTATTTATTACCTTTTTATTGTCATACATGTATATTCTCCCTATTTAATTTATTTGTATGCTATATAAAAATATTTTTTTATTTTTATCTATTCATTTTTCATATATTAAAAAACATCGAATGTACAATATTTTTTTTAAAAAAAATCTTTTCAATTAAATTACACATTATGTCTAAATAATATATATTATTTGAAAATTACGTAAAATATACTATAAATTATACTATTGGTTATTAGTATTATTATAAAATACAATTTAAAAATAAAAAATGCATATAAAATATTAATTGACTCTTGATATTCATTCAGTGCCATATAAATTAAAATACTGCAAAATAACATACATAATTGAAAAATTACATAAAATATATTATAAATTATAATAATTAACAATTTAAATATCATAAAATAAGACTTTAATTTAATTAAATTATATCTTTAAAATTTTAGTCATATGCTAGGTTCTGAACCCATAACCGCTGAACCAGGCCCTTTGCTTTATTTAAGAAATTTAGATAAATCCCTAAAAGTCCCATATCAGCCTATTGTATGTGAATTTGTGATTAGATATAAACAATTACGTGGCAACAACCCACTAGGTCTATCTTTTCATAAATTTTTTTAAAAAAAAACTGTAAATAATAATAATTATTGATACGAAAACTTTGAATATTATTTTTTTGGTAAATTAGTAACACAATGAGGTATATGAAAAACATGGTGGTGGAACCTTTGTCACGATGAATCTACCGTGCACGATATAAATTTAGTCAAAATTTTGATATAAATTTTAAAAATCATGAAAAACCAAAATAAGAATGAGTTACGATGAAGAACAATAAAAATAAAACATAACAAAGCAAGATTTTTCTTGGGTTTTAAAAACAAAATTTCAGATTTTAAAAAAAGCAAATAAAGAAGAGAGGGAATATTAATATTGGTTACGTGGGGTCCATATATCTATTAAAAGGTATTAAAATAAAAAAGCATCAAATGAAATGTTTGGTTATAAATGGTGATGATTCCTTTGCCAAAAATAACAGAACTCAATATGTTTTCTTTCTTTTTGTTTGCTCAAATTTGAATACAATATTCCTCAAAGGAGTGGTCACAAAAATTCATGAGGACTTTGTTGTGGCACGAATTTGGTGAAAATATTTGTTATGTGATTCATTAATTTTTTTTTTCTTACACCAAAATATATTTGTTTTGACTATTATTTTTGTAAGCTTATCTTTTTTACTGAAACGAATTAGATCTTGCATGTGTTAAATGAGAAGTAATTAATAGGGCCGTTAATGATAAAGATATAAAAGGACTAGAAAAGTTTAATTGAAAGAGCATTAATTTTGTTGGCAATATCATAATTAAATGGTCACTTTACGAGGTAGTATAATCTCTTTGATGGTCTTAAATTTTTAGTACAGTTAAATCTCTCTTATACTTAATTACTTCTCTATTTTTAAATTGACATACTTATTAAATAAATTAATAATTTACATAATAAATTTATTATTTTATCTCTATTAATTATTAAGTGGATGAATTAAAAATTAGAGATTTTTAAAAAATTATACTTTTTAAAAGTAATTAATTAAAAATATAAAACTTTATTATTTTTTATTTATTAGAATAAATAAGTAATTAAATATAATTAAAAAATAATAAAAAATTAAAACACAGACGGAGTACTAAAGTAGAATATGATAATTTGCGGTTGACTCGTATTGAAAAATGGAAAAAGTGGAAAACCATACTGAAAGAAAGAAAAAAAACAATGAAAGAAAGCAAATCAACAGGACAAATTAATGGAAAATTATTCTTTCACATGTCACTAGCATCCAATTTCTTATTTAATTTCTTCCCACCAAACAACCACTAAGTCTATCTTTTCATAATTTTTTTTTTTAAAAAAAAACTGTAAATAATAATAATTAATTGATACAAAAACTTTGAATTTTCTTTTTTGGGTAAATTAGTAACAGAATGAGGTTTATGAAAAACATGGTGGTGGAACTTTTGTCACGATGAGTCTACCGTGCACGCATAAATTTAATCAAAGTTGATAGTTGTTTTTTATTTAACCTTTGTGTTAATATTCATTTGTGATAGTAAAGACATGCACCTTGATACTTGTCCAGTGATTTCTTTCAACATTGTACAAGCAACCTTCATTTCAATTTATACTTTGGAATTAGAATCCTTTTTCCTTTGTTTGGTTGTCGCCATGGATTTTCGTTCAGGTGTTTTTGCTACGATTTTAATTTTTTTATTTTCTACTCTAGTTTTAGAAGCGTATGATAGTTTTGATCCCAACGGAAATATAACCGTTCAATGGGATGTTAGCGACTGGTCGTCAGATGGATATATTGTAAGTTGCACATAAATTTCAAGTTAATAAACTAAACTTTTTTACAATATAATATTGTGAATTGTGAACAGGCAACTGTGACCCTATTCAACTACCAGGAGTACAGGCATATCGAAGCCCCAGGCTGGAAGTTGGGATGGATGTGGGCGAGGAAAGAAATAATATGGAGCATGAAAGGAGGTGTGAAACGACAGAGCAAGGAGATTGCTCCAAGTTTCGTGGATATATTATTCCTCACTGTTGCAAGAGGGATCCAACAGTTGTGGATTTACTGCCAGGAACTGCGTACAATCAACAGATTGCAAATTGCTGCAAGGGAGGAGTAATCAACTCGCTGGTGCAAGATCCAGGAAAAGCTATTAGTTCCTTCCAACTCAGTGTTGGTGGCACGGGAACTACAGTTAGACTTCCTAAGAACTTCACTTTGAAGACACCAGGGCCTGGTTATACATGTGGAGTTGCTAAAATAGTTGAACCCAGTAAGTTTGTTAGTCAAGATGGGAGACGAGTAACACAGGCCATCAGTAAGATACACTTTTCATTCATAATTCGATATCATTAATAAAACATAATTTTACGTTATTAATATCTAACTTTTGATTGACAGTGACTTGGAAAGTCACATGCACATACTCACAGTTCCGAGCTCAAAATGCTCCTACATGCTGTGTCTCCCTCTCAGCCTTCTACACTGACACCATTATACCGTGCCAAAAATGCAGTTGTGGCTGCCAGAAGAATAGAGATTGTGTAGAGTAAGTCCTGCAAAACATGTCCTTTAATTTTAAAAAAAAATAAAAAAAATTTGGTATATTAGTTAGTTCCTGATCATCCTTGTTTAATTCCTTGTAGTCGAGACGAACCACAGCAAGCTTGGGGCTTTCGAAAAGACAACAATTCTCCTATGATTGGGTGCACAAGTCATATGTGCCCTATTCGAATTCACTGGCATGTGAAGTTCAACTACAAGGAATATTGGAGGGTAAAAGTGACGATAACGAACTTCAATTACAATGTGAATTATACGCAGTGGAATTTAGTTGTCCAACATCCCAATTTCAACAACCTTGCTCAGTTATTCAGCTTCAATTATAAGTCATTAACTCCTTATGGAACAAAAATTAGTAAGTACTGCAATAACTAATTAATTTAATTAATGTTGCTCTGTTTAAATGTACTATATATAATTGGCGATCTATCATCTAATCTACAGATGACACTGCGATGCTCTGGGGTAAAGAGTTGTATAATAATGTCCTAATGCAGGCTGGTCCGTTAGGAAATGTCCAGTCCGAGCTGCTATTCGCCAAAGATTCGTCCACATTGTTCAGTTTTAAGAATGGGTGGGCATTTCCACACACGGTTTATTTCAATGGTGATTATTGTGTGATGCCACTGCCCGACTCATATCCATCTTTGCCAAATGGTAGTAGTAAACGGGAGGCTTCACTGTTCATGACATACAACGTCTTCATACTTGTACTAGCATTATTGATTACATAATTACTCGAGTTTAACTTTGTTTGTCACTATCATTTAGCTATGTTCCTAAACTCCAAACTTTAGCCAATATCCAGCCCAAGTTTGATCTGATCTTTGCTCAAGCTATATCTCAATAATACTTGTAATTCTTAAATAGATAAAAGACATAAAGACACCGTTAAAATTGTCTTGTATTTACATAAAAACACCTTAACTTTCAAATTGTCCTATCACGTCCACAGAACTATTTAATATCTTTGTAAATGGACCATTTTGACCTATTCCCTAGTCTGGGTTGTTACCAAGCACATAAGTGCGTCATGCAACATATTCACTAGACCAATTTAAAAGCGCCATGTGTCATTATTTTTTCTTTATTATTAAGTATTAAATCAATTTATGTTAGCTTCTCCAAATTTAAACCAAAATAATCGTTGGTAACCCTAATTTTTTGATGATTTATATTAAGAATATAAAGATCATATCAATTAAATTTATATTTAAATGCATTTTCATAATAGTGCATTCTTCCAAAATCATGAAGACGCCTGTGATTCAATATCTGACTAAGGAGGTGGAAGAGAATGATGAGTCTATGAAGATTGAAGAGTCAGATGAACATGACAAGGGTTTAAGTTAGTTTGCTTCAAATATTTGTGGTACTCTTTTGACATTTAATGTTTATTTCCTCTATTGATTCGTAATTTCATGGTGTATCAAAGTATGTTCTGTATATTTCAACAAACTAATGAATATATATAGTCGTACATATGAATAGTGTTTCTTATTGGTAATGAGTTTTATGATTTTTTTCTCAATTCTAATCAATTTGCTTCAAAATTAAGTCATGACATTAACTCCATGCTTCAAAATAAATAATAATAATAATAAAGAAAGAGCGATACAATTACAAACACAAGTTGACTTCTTCCCCTTTGCATCGCAAGTTGCGCTAGGGAGGCCTAAACTTATTCTCTTTTTAGTCTACCTCATAGAAGTTGGTTATAGGGCTGATGTACAAAGAAAGGGAAGCTAATATATATGATGAAATGAGGCTGTTAAAAATACCAAAGGCAAAAAAAAAAGGGTACTATATATTAAATACGTAGTCTATATACATTATTATTTATCAATATATGGTGAGCGTATACAACAATATATAAGAACGGAAATTGAGTTGAAAATACAAAAGATCAGCAGCTAAGGCCTAAATTCTAACCCAGGCAGACAACAATCGAACTTGGGTCCAAAATCGTTCTTTCATTTTTTTTATTTGATTCGTTGTTGCAACTTGTCTAACTCTAAATATTTTAAGAAAATTAACTAAACATCATTTTTACATATTTTCTATTAGTTCATACCATTTCAAAAAATTCCCAAAATTTCTCTTTTCCACAGTTTATCTAAAATTTCCAGATATACCATTGTGAATTATCAAACTCATTTTTTATGCCTAAGATCATTCATGGTATCACCAATTAGCTCCATCACTCTATTTTTAAATTTCAAGTATAGATATAAGTATGAACCAGATTATATATATTTTGCAAATTTTAAAAACTAATGAATACAGGTATAGTCATACACGTGGATAGTGCTTCTTATTAGTTATGAGTTTTGATTTTTCAATTTAAATAAGTTGGTTTCAAAATTAGGTCATGCCATTAACCTCAAATTTCAAAAAAAAAAAATAGAGAAGGAGCGATGCAATTGCAAACACAAGTTGGCTTCTTCCCCTTTGCATCTCGAGTTGGGCAAGGGAGGCTTAAGCTTATTGTCGTTTTAGTCTACCTCATAGTAGTTGATCATTGGACTAATATACAAAGAAAGTTAAGCTAATATATATGATGAAATGAATCTGTTACAAGTACCTAAGGCAAAAAAATGGATTGTATACATTGAATACATAGTCAATATACAGTAAATGTATATATAACAATATACAAGAACGAAAATTGAGCCGAAACCACAAAAGATCAACAGCTAAGGCCCAAGTTCTGACCCGACAACAATCAGACTTGAGCCCAAAATCCTTCTTCCCTTTTTTTTAAAGGGAAAATTGTATATAATAGCAAACTAATAACCTAAAATAAATGGAGTAGCTAGGGTTTGATTTAATTGTGCTCCATAGCAAACGTTAGCCGAAATTTGCCAGGTGCCTCTCTCCCAAAAGTCTCGCTCGCCACTCTCCCATTCTCGTCTCTCTCGCTTTATACACAGAAGTGTATAATTTCTGTTTCTGTTTTGTATAAAGCGAGAGAAAATTGTATATACACATGCAAAAACATGTATCTTCGTGTTACACACTTAATTATACAATTTACAAACATTTTACTTCATTTCAATTGTAGACAAATGCAAATTTTATACAAATATTGCAGAGAAAAGGTCAACGAATTATACAATTGCAGTGAAATACAATTTTCTTTAGCTTTATACAACAGAAGTGTATATATTGTGTTTCTGTTTTGTATAAAGCGAGAGAAAAACATATATCTTCTTGCTATACACTTATAATTATGCAATATACATACATTTTAATTCGATTCAATTGTATGCAAAGAAAATTTTATAAAAATATTATAGCGAAATAGGCAGTGAATTATACAATTGTGCATTATACAATTACAGCGAAATAGGATAGCGAATTATACAATTGCAGCGAAATAGGCCAGCGAATTATACAATTTAGGCCAGAGAATTATACAATTGTATATGTATAGCGAATTATACAGTTTTATGTTTGCTATATGTGAAAGTTGCCCTTTTTTTATTTGATTAGTTATTCAATTTGTCTAACTCTGAATATATTAAGGAAAAATTGATCAACTAAACATCATTTTTATATATTTTCTATCATTCTCCAACATTTAGAAAAATTAAAAAAATTCCTTTTTTTTCACAATTTTCTCACTTTTTCAGTTATATTATTATACATTATTATCTCACGATTTTTTTTCTTTTTTCACATCTAAAATCACTCAGGGTATCACCAATTACCTCCATCACTCTATTTTTGAATTTCAAATCTTTTCTCTTTCCAATTTATATTTATCGTAATTTACTCAGCTTTGATCATCATATCTCTCTCTCTCTATGTAGAAAGTGAAACAAAAACACTATTTGGGAAAGTGACTCTCCGCTTTTCTTGTGGATATTTCACTTCCTATCAAAAACCTTTAGTTTCCTGTAAACGCTTATGAGCATGTGGTCAACTTAGAAAGGGAAAGATAAAATGTTTCAACCAGTTTAAAATTGACTTGTTGACGGTGATTGAACTTTATGGAGTTGGGTAATAGTGTAATTGTATCCTTTTTTTTAAAAAAAAAAAAAAACTTTCTCATCTACAAATTTAGTCAAAGATTCATTGTGAAAAAAGAGGCCCAAAAAATTAGGGGGATAGGTCGAGTTGATAGTGGCTCTAGTAAGGGTTTGGGTTGAGATCTATCGGTGACACCGTTGTTGAATGTAAGAAAAGCTATGAGAGTTAATACAAAGCAACAAAAAAAAGTGTAGACATATTTCTTCATCATTTTTTTTACTTTCAACAGATCAGTTTGATGATTTTATTTTCTCGATTTTTTGTTGTTCATGTTTTTCGGATACATTGTTTTTATTTCTTAAATTAATGTGTAATTCCTTCGTTTGAGGATTCGATAAAGGCTTTTAGTCGAGATTCATGAGTGACGTCATTGTTGAAAGCAAAAAATACCTCTCCATTAGTTGATACAAACCAAAAGAGAAAGTGTGCATGGAAAGACTTCTTCGCCTTCTTTTTTTTTTTTGGGCTTTTAGCCAATCAATTTATTTATTTATTAATTGTTTCTTTCAACGAATTTTTTAATTTATCTAGTTGATTTTGATTTCTCAATTAATTTATGATTCATTCGTTTCAGATTGATCTATGATTCATTGATATCTCAAAGTAATTATAACATTGATCAAATTATCTATTATTTTATTTTAGTGCTTAAAACATTATATATTTTATATTTTTGTTATATTTTAAAAATCATTTATATTGTAAATTTTTAAAAAATGTATATAGATATAGTCATACAGATAAACATTTTCTTCTTATTGCTTATATTTTCCTCAATTCAAATCACCTAGCTTCAGAATTAGGTAATTAGATTAATCCAAAATTTGAAAAGAAAAAATAGAGATAGTGAGCAATGCAATTACAAAAAAAGATATTTTGAAATAAAATTATACTTTTTCATTTATCTTTTCTTCTTTGTAGAAGAGCTAATAATTTATGTAATTTGTAGTAACTAAGTAAGAAGATGACAAGATATACTGAGGGTGCAAATACAAGTATAATGTCCTGGACCTTCGTCATCACACCTTGAACCAACTACAAGTTTTCCATAACGTTGTTTACAAAATGATAAGCAAGATGGTGATAGTTGTGAACAAGGAATAGCACAAGGAAAAAATTCATCACATGTATCATCGCCATTCACTTGTTTCATCATCAACACGCCTGCAAGATCAAGATTACGAATTACAAATTTAATTAGTCGCATATGTTAATTTAATTTTGAACAAATATAAATAAGAAAAATTATAGATGAATACATACCATAGATACAAATAATGAGAAAAATAGAACAGCGAAAAGATGCACCAAAATTTTCCATTGAATAATTTTGTGGTGAATAAAATAGTCCCTCTACATTTCTTTTATAATGGTAGAGCCTCAATGAAAAATATTTAATTAACTTGCCAATTGAGGAAGATTTACTTTTGAAGTCAATATATATGAAGAATAATATGGAAAAACTATTAATTGTAACAACAAATATATACATATGAATAATATGGAAGACTATTAATTGTAACAACAAATATATACATATGAATAATATGGAAAAGTATTAATTGTAAAAACAAATATATACATATGAGTAATATGGAAAACTGTTAATTGTAGAACCAAATCTTAATGTACAGAGTATAATTTATTTTCTTAGATTTCTTGCTACAATTAATAATAATTGTTCAAAGAATAATTTATTACAGCAACAATAGGAAGAATATTGAGAACTATTAATTGTAACAACAAATCCTATGTGTTCAAAGTTAAATTTTTTAGATTATACTTTTCCATAAGAATCGTAAATTTGAGGGGTATACCATGTTTTTTTCCCATGTAAAAGATAATAGATTTTTTGGAAAATAATTTTGAAAAAATATTTTTTCAAAAATAAATTGATTTTAAAAGTTTTATGAAACATGCTTTAAAGAAGCAATTATTTAAAAATTTGGCCAAACACTAATTTGCTCAAAAATGCTTTTTAAAATACGAAGAATGGCCTAAAATATGCTTAAACTATTAAAATTAGTACAAAAATACTATTCATTATGATGCGCTCTTGAAGTTAACCTTTGTAGCCCTTTTATATCTTTATCATAAATGACCCTATTAATTAAATTAATTAGTCTTCTCATTTAATACAAGCACGGTCTAATTCGTTTTTTACTAAAAAATAGAAGCTTACAAAAACAATACTTAAATCATTCAAAATATATATACTTTGGTGTAAAAATATAATGATTAATGGATCACATAGGAAATATTTTCATCAAATTCCACCAAAAGAAAACCATAACAGAATATTTTCATCAAAATCCACCAAAAGAAAGCCATAACAAAAGGAATGGGGTGGAGTGAAGTTCTTCATGAGTTTTACATTGATTCAAATATGTTATGCTAGTATATTGTAATATAATTTTACTTTTTTTTTGGAAAATCATTTTGAAATATAAAAAGTATTCTTACAATTAAGTAAGAATACTTGATTAAGTAAATAAGGTGAGCAAGTACTAAAAATCATTTGAAGGAGTTCATGCCGGGAAAGGAAATAAAAGTCTCTCTAAGTTGAAAGAAATATATGGTCATTTGAAAATTTAGAATTCGAAAGGGACATAAATTTCAAAGGAAGTGTTGACACCCAATTTTGATCATGCACAATATATATTAATCAACGAACTTTCTAAATTTCAAACGATTGAAATAATTGACTTTATAAAATTCAAAATATTTTTCAAGTTATTTTTATATAGTTTTGTCACTTATTATGATTTTTAAATAATATATATGTCTTTACGTAGTTATGTATTTAATTAGTATAGTTTAAGAATATTCAAAAATCGTCTCAAAAAGGATTTTGTTTAAATTAATTGTTTAATTATTTAGTTTATATTTTTGAGTTAACATTTTATAATTAAGTTAATTATTCTATATCTTTGACATTAATAAACTCATTAATTAATGGGAAAATTGTATATAATAGCAAATTAATAACTTAAAATAAATGGAATAGCTAGGGTTTGATTTAATTGTGCTCCATTGCAAACGTTTGCAAAAAATTGTCAGGCGCCTCTCTCCCAAATATCTCGCTCGCCACTCTCCTCCAATCTCTCGCTCGCTTCCTCACCTTTTATACAAACACAAGTGTATTAAAATTATTTCTAATTGTATAAAGCAGAGAAAATTGTATAAATACATATATTTTTGTTCCCCTCTCTCCCCTCTTCCAAATCTCGCTCGCCACTCTCCCAAGTCTCGCTCGCCATCCTCGCCTTTCTTACTTATACAAACAGAAGAATAGATTGTATTTCTGTTTGTATAAAACGTGAGAAAATTGTATATACACATGCAACCCTGCAAGCCTACGTACTTATGGATTGATCCGACCATTTTCTAGCTCATATAAAAAATGGACTATCCCAGCCTGATCCATAAAATGTCAAAGTCTGTATAGATTAACCCGGATTAGGTGGGCTAGCCTATATTGACACCTCTACAGCAAACTAAAATATTTCCAGAAGAGAGCTACCCACTTCAGCCCAACTGTTTCTCAACCAGCCCAGGCCCACTAAAATACAATACCAAAGAAAACACATCAGAATACATTTGTTGATCATAGTTGTCTTTTTTGTTAGATTCTTGTTTAAATGTTGGTGTCTAAGTCAATATTTCAAAACTTGTTTAGTTTTACTTGATGAATGTTTCTTTTAAAAATGGGATCATGAATGTATAATACTCCACTAGATCACTGCTTTTAAATTATTATTTTTCAATGTTAGTACTATATATAGTATATCAAATAAAACAATTGGTTATATTTTCATAAATCTTAAGTTAGATATTTAGCCCAAACTTTGATGAGAGGAAGGTTAATAATCAAACCTAAACTTGAATGAGTTAAATAAGCTATAATTGCATGAATTATAATTTTGACCAATTTGAACTTAAGTTGCTAGTAAACAAATTTTGACTTAAATATGCAAATGAAAAAAAGTATTTTTTTTAAGTAAAAACCTATTTCTACAAAATTAATATCGTACAAAAACCTTATTAAAATTGGTAAGATAAGGTCTAGTCTTCCTTACTTGTATTTATTCTTGTTGAGGATTTTATCTTATTACTAAAAAAATGATTAATACCTTAATGTTTCACTCAAGAAAGTAACAGAAAACAATAAGTTATGAAGCACATGAAATATGATGGTGGTCCATGGAAGACATGAACTTGACTTAGGAAGAAAATAAAATAAAAGGGTAAAAAAATGATTAATACCGTAAAGCTCACTCAAGAAAGTAACAGAAAAATAAGTTATGAAGCACGTGAAATATAATGGTGATCCATGGAAGACATGAACTTGACTTACGAAGAAAATAAAATAAAAGGGTCATAGTAAGTGGTGATGATAAGAACTGGAAAGCTCCATACGACCCTACCTCATTTCTTACTATTGCTTAATAATAATAGTATAGACGATGGCCAAGTTAAGGATTTGTTTGCACATAAAAAATAATATTTATTTATTTTTGTTAATGTATTTGAACATTAGTGTCTATATAAAGCATTCCTGATGTATGCTTCAAGTTTATTAGAGTAGTTTATTAAGTAGAGGAGATAATATCTCATATGGTCACTCAACTTCGAAAAGTTTACTTAAAAAGTCATTTAATATTGTTTTTTAACTCAAAAGTCACTTAACTATTGGTGTTTCACTTAGAAAGTTACTTTACTATTTATATTTCACTTACAAAGTCACTTAATCAATTTAAATAATTTTTTCATTAAATTTTGTAAAAATACTTAAAAAATATTTAAAATAAATAAATAAGATGTTTATTTTAATTATTGTTTTTTACTATCTTTTCGAATAATGCACAAGTACCCCCTCAATCTATGCCCGAAATCTTAGAGACACACTAACTATACAAATGTCCTATTTGTTAGGCTGTACTATTTATTCTCCATTTATTCTCTGTAACCAAAAATACTCTGAATAATTAATATATACTTACGGGGTGTTACCACGAAATATTGGTTTCTCTCTTTCTCTCCCTAGATCTCCCATCTCTTTCTCTTGAAAATTCTTGTGTTCTTCATTCATCAAGTGTGTGTGTGGATTCAATCCTAACACTATTACCCCCTGAACTTATTTTATTAATAATTTTCTATCTTTTTTGGTGGCACTATCTTGTGGGCCAAACATTATTTGATTTTTTTTTCAAGCTAGTGTCACGTAGGACGAAAAGAGATAGAAAACTACTTATAAAATAAGTTCAAAGGGTAATAGAACCTTAGTATAGTATAAGTGTGTCTCTGAAAAATTGCGGACATAGATTGAGGGGGAAATATCCATTTTCCCTTAAAAAACAGTAGAAGATCGTTACTGCAACTTTTTTTTAATAACTTCTTATCAATTCCAAATTTTCTTTTTTAGGTAATCTTTTAACAATTTAGTTTTAGTGTTTGCAATTGTTACTCTACATTTTTAGTATTTAATTGGAGCGCATCAATAAATAATTAAAATAGATATCTTGTTGTTTCTTTAGAAATAGTTTAAGATAAAATTTAATGAAAAAATTATTTAAATTGGTTGAGTAACTTTATAAGTGAAATATAAATAATTGAGTGACTTTCTAAGTGAAATATCAATAGTTGAATGTCTTTTGAGTTACAAAACAAAATTGCGTGATTTTCTAAGTAAACAACTTAAAGTTAAGTGACTTTCTAAGTAAAAAATTCAAAGTTGAGTAACCTCAAAGTACATATTTTTTAATTTCATAATTATATTCTTGTTTATGTAGTTTGATTCTTGGAAAAAGGGTCTGTTATACCCCTTTGTCATTTAAATTTGATATATCTCTTGTTATAAAAGTGATTCATATATACCCCTACTTATAAACAAATTGCTCACATGTACCATTTTCCTCTAACGGAAATGAAAAAATAATTAATTTTAATCTATTTTTTTCTAAAAAATATAACCCCTTATGAGTAAATTTAATCCTCGTAAAGTAATCAAATTTATTTATGTTTCACTAATATTCTTGAAAAACTTATTGTAGATGACAAAATATTTTTTTTCGAATACAAAAATCAATTACATGTAGACAAAAAAATATTTTAAATTTTTTTTCTTTAAACTAAGGAATGAAAGAAAAAAATAAAATTAGAATGATAGAAAAAAATAAAATAAGAATAAGAAACTCAAATAATTATAAATAAAAGAAGTCGAAAAATAATTTATGTATGAAAGAAATTTAAATATACCTTGAACTTTGATAGAAGAATCACATATACCCCTAAATAATTTTTAAAAAAATTAAAAGTAAAAAATATAAATTTAAAATTAATTTTTTAACTTTCGTGAAATAAAGGGAATTATATGTGAGCTCATTTTGTAACGGCAGGGGTATATGTGAGCCGTTTGTATAACACTAAGAGCATATATGAGCCATTTTCCTAACGAAGGTATATCAGGTCCAAATGACAAAGTTGAAGAGTATATCAGACCCTTTTCCCTTGATTCTTCTTTGATTTCACAGGTTCAAAAATTGAGATTTTAAAAAAGAATTATTGTGGAAATTAGAGTGGAACCTATAAAGATATGACATTTGAGCTTAACTCAATAGCAAAAGTTAGCTTATGAGGAAAGACTTGTTCAAATCCATATAAAGAGGCTATCAATTCATTCTCCAATCAATAGATCGGGAACCTAAATGAAGATGATCCTAAAAATATGGCACATGAGTCTAATTTACTCTAAAAAATTAGCTCATGAAGAAAAGATTGTTCAAGTTCATAAAAGGAGATCTCTAATTCATTTCTCAATCAATGTGAGATTTTTATCCACTTTAACACAATGTAAGACCTCTGTTAAAGTATGTGACAATGAAATGTTATATCAAATTAAAGTATGTGATTTTATCTATAAAATCTAAATTCACAATTCTTTTCTTCTAGAAAGATTAGAGAAAACTCTGTGAAGTTCGTTTGGTAATTGCGTGCGGACAATAACGAAAGGAAAGAATATTTCTGAACTAGAGTGAAGGAGTTGTTCAAAAGAAAAGATATATTTTTAGAGTAAAAAGGTGAGACAAAAAATGGAAATAAAGGCAAATAACCTAATTATTGCAAGGATATATCAGTAGAGATATACATGATCGGGTCGGTTCAAATTTTTTTAAATATCAAATCAAATCATTTGTCTAAAATTTTTAAATTTATAAATGAGACCAAACTAATAAACCTCAGATTTTTTCAGATTTTTGAATTTTTCGGTAAAGTTAAGTTTGCATACAAATATATAATTAAATTGTGTTTGACAAAACCAGCATATAAGCTGGAAAACATCTCATTCCCCATTAATGGAGGTTGAGCTATTGGCAGAAACGAATGAAGAAGAAAATGCTTCTTTAGAATTGAAATCTTGTATTGATCAATGTAATGTGTGGTGTATATATACACATCAATGAATAACAAACTAACAGATTTAACAAATCAACAAAATACAGAAAATGTGAATGCCAACTAACTACAACTAACTATAACTACTAACTAATTAGTAACTAACTCACTAATTAAGCTACTAACTAACTAGGCTAGTTTTATCACCTCCCCCCCCCCCCCCCTTCAAGTTGGAAGTAAGCTACTTACAGACAACTTGCTCAGTAAACTAGTATGTTTAATTCCAGTTAATGCCTTGGTGAAAACATCAGCTAGCTGAGAATCTGTTGAAATGTATTGGAGTGTAATCAGTCCTTCTTGTAGCTTTGTCCTGACAAAATGGCAATCAACTTCTATGTGCTTAGTTCGTTCATGAAATACTGGATTCCTAGCAATGTGTATTGCTGCTTGGCTGTCACAAAACACATGTATAGGTAAAGACACTGTCATTGAGAGTTCACCAAGTAACCTTTCCAGCCACACTACTTCTCCTACCACTTGTCGTATAGCTCTGTATTCTGCTTCTGCTGATGATAGTAACACTGTGGGTTGCTTCTTAGACTTCCAGCTGATAGGAATATCTCCCATGAGAACCAAATAACCACTCACAGACTTCCTTGAGTCAGGACAAGAAGCCCAATCTGAGTCACAATAAGCACTGATAGTGTCATCAGGCTTATTATTGATAAAAACTCCCAAAGTAGGATCATGTTGTAGATACCTGAGTATATGATAAGCTGCCTTTAGATGAGGCTCTCTAGGAGATTGCATGAATTGACTAAGATGTTGGACACTATATGCTATATCTATTCTTGTGTTAGCAAGAAAATTGAGCTTCCCTACTAATTTTCTGTAGTAAGTGGGATCTGATAGCATTTTGCCTTCTGTGAGCCTCAGTTTCTCAGTAGGATCTAATGGTGAAGTGGTAGGCTTGTAGTGCATAGAATCAAATTCCTTCAAGAGATCAAGAGTGAACTTTCTCTGTGAAATGAAACACCATCCTGTCTATACAATATCTCCAATCCAAGAAAATAATGTAATCTGCCTAAGTCTTTTATTCTGAATTTCTCATGCAAGAAGAACTTCAAAAACTCAATCTCCTTTATATCAGTACCATTTAATATAATTTCATCAACATATACAGCCACAAACACTAAAGATTTGCCATCTTTCTTGTAAAACAGTGAGTAATCACTGTCTGAATGAATGTAACCTTTTGAACAAAGGCTATTGGTCAGCATCTCATACCATTGTCTACTAGGTTGTTTTAAGCCATATAGAGACTTCTTTAATTTGCAGACCATGTCATTACTATCCACTACCAGTCCTGGAGGTAAAGCCATATACACCTCTTCATTCAAATCACCATGTAGGAAGGCATTATTAACATCCAACTGATACAAGTTCCAACTTTTCTTAACTGCCAATGAAATTAGTGTTCTGACTGTAGTCATTTTTACCACAGGTGAAAAAGTTTCATTGTAGTCTATCCCAACTTGTTGAGTATATCCTTTCACCACCAGTCTAGCTTTGTACCTTTCTATGCTCCCATCTGCCTTATGCTTGATCTTATACACCCATTTACATCCAATATCATTCTTTTTCTTTGGCATCTTAACTAGTTCCCAAGTGTTATTAGCATACAATGCATCAAATTCTTGTTTCATTGCTGCTTGCCAGGCAGGATTCAGGATTGCCTCTTCATAAGATGTGGGTTCAATATCATGTGAAACATTATGAATCAACTGCTGACTTTCAGAACAAAGTGTGGAGAAACAGACATGATCAGGGTGATTTATGAATGATGTGAGTGAATGCTGAGAATTAGTAGCATTATTTATAGGTGAAGAGGAATGTAGCTTAGGTAATGAATAGGTGTAGTCTTTTAAGTATCTTGGAGGATGACAAGATCTAGTTCTCCTTCTATATGTAAGGGATGTACCATCAAGAACAGGTACATTTGGTTCTATAGGAGATGTTGTAGATTCAGTTGTAGGTGTAAGAACAGGTAGATTTGGTTCAATAGAAGATGATGTAGGTTCAGTTATAGGTGTATTTTCAAATATAAAATCTTGATCACAAGTGACTTCATCCAGTGTGTGGGAATTCAACATTTCATCATTAATAAAAAGTAGTTGTTTTACTAGACATGCAAGGAAACTCATCAGAATAATGAACAACTAATTGTAATACAGAGTTAAAGTTGGAACCAGTAGGAGCAATAACAAAAGGAAGAACAGTTTCATAGAAAAGAGCATCTCTAGACACATGAATTCTCTTGGTAGCTAAATTTAAGACCTTGTACCCTTTTGTGTTAAAAGGATATCCAATGAAAATGTGAGGCACAACTCTTGGTTCAAATTTGTCTTTATGAGTTTTTAAAGTAGTTGGAAAACAAAGGCATCCAAAGTTTCTAAGATGAGAATAGACTAGTTTCTTTTGATTTAACAGTTCATATGGGGATTTTCCTTGAAGTAGTTCAGTAGGAAATCTATTAATCAAATAGGTGGCAGTCAACACACATTCTCCCCAATATTTATAGGTATTTTTGATTGAAATAATAGTGCCCTTGCTGTCTCAAGAAGGTATTTGTGTTTCCTTTCTACTACCCCATTTTGTTGTGGTGTGTAAGGACATATTTTCTGATGTATTATGTCTTTCTCTTGAAAGAAACATGTTGCTTCAGAACTTGATAATTCTAGGACATTATCAGACCTGATGGTTTTCAATCAAGTGTAAAATTGATTTTCTATTAAAGATATGAAAGCTTTTATAGTATGCAGAGCATTACTTTTACACCTAAGAAGTTGTGTCCAAGTGGCTCTACTGTAGTCATCTACCATAGTTAAGAAGTAGTGATATCCATCATGTGTTGGTACATTATAAGGTCCCCATAAATCAACATGCAACAATTCAAATATTGAACTAGTTGCAGTGACACTTTCAGGAAATGACATTCTAATTTGTCTAGCCATTGGACAAATTGTGCAAGTAAAAGGTTGCTTGTTAGAAAACTTTAAAGGAATGGTAGATATATTTTTCATTTTTACAAAAGGTACGTGTCCTAATCTAGCATGCCATAAGAATTCATTGTCTTGACTGACAGAAAGATTAGCAGCTGAATTTGAAATATGATCAATGGAACAGGCTTCTTTATTGATTATATGAGAAGGTTTTATACATGGTAATGAAGACCTTTTACAGTAGTTAAGAAGAGAAACAAATTGACACTTTTGCTGAGAAGCAACATTATTATTTGCAGATAGAATGTGACACTTTGGACAAAAGAAATACAAACCATTTTTTACCTTACCAAGTGCCAGAGGGCTCTTCAGAGAAGGGCCCTGCAGTAAGCAAGAACCATTGTTAAAACTGACTATTCCTTTGAGTTGATTAGCTAAACAATAAACTGATATTAAGTTGAACTTGAAGCTAGGTATATACAACACTTTATACAGAATTAATGTTGGATTCAAACACACATCACCAATTTCAGTGACTTTAACTTTGTATTGGTAAGGTGATTAGGAAAGGATAAGGTAGAGTCTTAAGGTTTGTGAGATTGTCTTTTGTGTAGGTCATATGGTGAGATGCCCCTGAATCAATGATCCAAGAGCCAGCAGTCAATTTATCACATTTACATGATAAATCACCTATCTTACTGATGGAAGAGTAGCAAGCAAGTATACCTGCTAGGCTTGCAGCTCCACTTGACACATTGTTTGAGTAATCAGATTCATTTCCAACATGCAGGGTTCCAAGCAGATTGAGTAATTGTTCATATTGGCCCTTTGACAAATTCACTGGCACTTGTTTTTCTTGCTCAAAATTCTCTTCACATTGACTTCCATTACCTTCAGAAGTATGTACATTTGCTGCAGATCCTTTGCCTCTCCCTCTTGGATTTTTTGTTTTGGTTGGGTAACCATGGAGTTTGTAGCACCTGTCTTTGACATGTCCAGTTCGTTTGCAATATTCACAAAACATATTTGATCTATTTCCAGTACTAAAATTCCCCCTAAATGCATTATTATTGTTGTAACCAGTGCTGTTATAGTTCCCATTACCCCTACTTGTGCTTCATCTGTAAGAACTAGAATTAGTTGCATTATTTTGAGATGACATAGAAGCATTCAGTGAGGTACACTCCAAAGCCATATGATTTATAGGCTTCATTTCCCTCTGCCTTTCCTCCTGTGATAGAATAGCAAATGTTTGTGCCATTGTAGGCAAAATGGACATCATGAGAATGTTCCCTCGCACAGCAGTATACACCTCGTTTAGTCCCATTAGAAAGTATGTGAGTCTTCTGTCCTGCTCAGCCTTATACATTTTTACCTTTCCTCCACAAGTACACACACAACTACACTGTGAGTTTACAACAATTGCACTCATATCCTCCCATAATTTCTTCATTTTTGTATAGTAACCAGTAACATCTAAAGCACCTTGTACCAAATCGTTTATTTCCTTCTGCAATTGATACAGTTTGCATCCATTAGTTTGATCATATCGATCTTCCAATTCCTCCCACAGTTCCTTAGCATTATTCACATACTGTAGGCTATCTCGCAATTATGGGGAGAGGGAGTTTAGGATCCAAGATGTCACCATATCATCACATCTTTCCCACTGCATGAATGATGGATCTGTAAAGCTTGGTTTCACTATCTTACTGTTAATGAATCCATTTTATTCTTAACAGACAATGCTCTAAGAACTGCTCGTCTCCATGATCTATAGCTAGTTCCATCAAACACCACAGGAAGCAAAGTAGAAGCAGCATTCTCAGATGGATGTTGATAGAAAGGACTATTGAAATCTGGTCGTTTTAAAGAGTTATTGGTGTTCACATCAGCTGAAGTATCACCCATGGAAAATAGCTTGACAGAAACAGAGTGCAACAAATGGAAACTAATGAATCAGCAAAAAGCAGGCAAAGAAAAACAGAGAGAAGAAGAGAAGGAAAAAAAAACAAATCGAAGAATCGACTTGAACAAGAGAAATCAATGAATTGATTAACAGCTAGATCAAGAGATCTAGTGTGAGCAACCATGCTTTGATACCATGACAAAACCAGCATATAAGCTGGAAAACATCTCATTCCTCCATTAATGGAGGTTGAGCTATTGGCAGAAACGAATGAAGAAGAAAATGCTTCTTTAGAATTGAAATCTTGTATTGATCAATGTAATGTGTGTGTATATATACACATCAATGAATAACAAACTAACAGATTTAACAAATCAACAAAATACAGAAAATGTGAATGCCAACTAACTACAACTAACTATAACTGACTATAACTAACTATAACTAACTAACTAATTAGTAACTAACTCACTAATTAAGCTACTAACTAACTAGGCTAGTTTTATCAGTGTTCCAAATATTTCTTTAATCCAACCAAAATACAATTATCTAAGGTGTTTCTTAGAAAAATAACACAAAATATGATATGAATATTATGAGACAAAAATAATCAATAAAAAAAAATAATGAAATCATCATATAAATAAATATTGTAAAGTCATAATGAAGATAATCATAATTTAAAAATGCTAAATCATGCTAAAATAAGTTTAATAAGTATTAGTTACATTACTAAATATTTAAGAAAAATTAAAATTAGATTATGTATTTTAATTGTCTAAATTAATCTAAAACTAAAGAACAGATATTCAATATTATTTTCATTCTTAGCGTTAAATTGATTTTCTTTTGCATTACTATTCATTTGATTTTGATTCAAGTTTTATTATAATTATCAACATCTATGAACTATAATTTTTATTGAATTATTCCGAATTCTAAGTTTTAAACTTGAAATAATATACTAAAAGATAAAAATTATGAAATAGTATAAGAAATATTTTAAAATAATATTAAAGTAAATATTTTTATGTATAAATAAAATTTTAAAATTACATATATAATGTCGGGTTGGTTTGGTCTCGGATTGATTTTTTTAGTTAAAACCAAACCAACCCAAACATAGTCAGAGTTTTTTTTCGATACCAATCCACTAGTCGAGTTATTTTTTCATTTGACTCAATTTACAATTTAATTCGATTTTCAGTTCGATTTTATATATATACCAAATTGTTTTTTCTATTGTGTTCAAAATTAAGTTATAATCAGATAATAACAAAGATTACAATCTTGAGACTATTATCAGGATATATCATCTATCCCACATTTTATGGTATAAAGAATTTCATAATTATAATTATAATATGAAAAATTATCTCAATTTTAATTAATATCTTCAACTGTACTTAGAATAAACATATTCCAAAATTTATGCTAAACTAACTCACTCCTCCAACCAAAAAATGATCAATCCATGCTACTTTTACCTTAATACGATATTTATATATTATCTGATTTAACATAAGCCTACAAGTTTTTCAAAAATATAAAAATAAAAAAGCATACGATTAAGAGACTAACCTTGAAAATCTTTAATTAATTGTATTCGATTAGGTTCAATTTTACGATTCAAATGCCTAAATTGAAAATTTCAGATCTAGCCTTTTAAAATTGGAAACTACAGATCAATCTAACTCAAAGTTGAAATATAATTAATTATCAATTTTAATTCGTGAGCTTATGGCCGCTAATGGTTTTTCCGTTGATTTTGACTAGTCTTAAAATTATGAAAATGGTTTGTCTGGCCTAGTTAAGTTACACGGAAAATTGTATATAATAGGAAACTAATAACCTCAAATAAATGAAATAGCTAGGGTTTGATTTAATTGTGCTCCATAGCAAACGTTAGCTAAAATTTGTCAGCGTCTCTCTCCCAAAAATCTCGCTCGCCACTTTCCATTCTCTCTCGCGTCTCTCACTTTATACACAGAAGTATATAATTTTGTTTCTGTTTTTGTATAAAGCGAGAGAAAATTGTATATACATATGCAAAAATATATATCTCCATGTTATACACTTAATTATACAATTTACAAACATTTTATTTCAAATATTGCACAGAAAAAGGCCAACGAATTATACAATTGCGAATTATACAATTGCAGTGAAATACAATTTTCTCTAGCTTTATACAACAGAAGTGTATATATTGTGTTTCTGTTTTTGTATAAAGCGAGAGAAAAACATATATCTTCTTGCTATACACTTACAATTATGCAATATACATACATTTTAATTCGATTCAACTGTATGCAAAGCAAATTTTATAAAAATATTGCAGCGAAATAGGCAGCGAATTATACAATTGTGCATTATACAATCGTTGTGAAATAGGATAGCGAATTATACAATTGCAGCGAAATAGGCCAGCGAATTATACAATTGTATATGTATAGCGAATTATACAGTTTTATGTTTGTTATGGAGCGCAATTATGCAAATTTTGCTATAACATACAAATATGAATTTTTTTGTTTGTTATATGTGAAAGTTGCCCTAATTTATATTGGGCAAAAGGTATGAGTAGCTTTACCATGATAATGGATAAAAAGTGAGGAAATGCAACAGTTATATACATGGATATACACTTATTTATATGGAGATATACATGATTACATAGGAGCTGTCTATTACTCTATTACTGTAGTGATATACATGGATATACACTACTATACTTGATGATATACATCGATAAAAGTAATTTTTTTTAAATCAAGTATAACAGTGACATACAGGATATAAACATATATGCATTGATCCACTATATATATATATATATATATATATATATATATATATTTTGCCATGGAATGGTTTGAACTCGTGAATCATGAGATAAAATGTTTGGTGATATTTTTGGGCTTAACTTCTACAATTTTTATTTCTTTTTCTGATTCGAATGTGAGAGAATAAAGAGTTGCTCGGATGGTAAGCACCCCTCACTTTCAATTGTTATGTTGTGATTTCGAGTCACTAAGGAAGCAAAAGGCTAATACATGCATGTCATGTGTTTAAATTTATAGTTAATTTTACTTTATTAAATTACGTAATAATGCATTTTGCTTTAGCGTGATGTAAACACCCGATGCGGATAAATTGTTTCGTCGTTTGGGTTAGAAGAATTTGAGGATTTATCTAATCATGCAAACATTTTTGAATTTTAACTGCTAAATTTAACTATTCGTTAAGAAAAATTAACTTTTATTGATTGTTATTGCGCAGAAGTTATAAATTGAGTTTGACATTCCAAACTTTATTAATAATCATTGAGGTCTTTAAAAAAAAGACAAAAAAAACTTACTTTACATACGAACGTTTTTGTCTTTTTATTCCTGAAAAATGGATTATTCCATTTATCCATGTTGATGAAATCCTTCACTTGTCATAGGGTACTAAATTTAATCTTTGATTTAGATTTTATCAATAGTTATCAAGAGTGATGGATATATACATGTCAATTTCCTTTCTTCTATTTTGATTGTCAAGTTTAAAAACTTAAAAAGAAACACTTTTAAATATTATTTAATTTTGTGATATTAAACATGTTATTAAAAACGTTAAAATTAAAAAATTGACAAATTAAGAAACAGAAAAACATTTAAAAAAAAAAAGTAAAATGAACACATTAAAATTGGAGAATAATATCTATTAATTAGTACCTTAATAATATAATAAGAAACAGAAATGCTAGCCCATGGATCTACATTTTGCCTCAATGCATTTGACCTTTTCCTTCATGGGTTCCCTCAGCTTATACATCCAAACATATTAGTTTAAACTTATCACACACATTACAACTAGCTTGACAAGATAGTCAATTTTGTACAATTTGCATAACAAAACAACACCACCCCTTATTATAATTATTATTACTCCAACAAAGTGAAGTACTTAACTTATTGTTACTTACTCTAGTAGTAAATAATCAAAGAGCAATATCATGACGAATATGGCGAAGCAGCACCGGAATCACAACATCGGGTGAGCTGAGCTGCGGAAGATGTCCTTCGGTTGACATAACCTCAACGATAGATTCAGAGCCGAGGTTCTGGCTGAGATATTCGGACACCACCACGGGTACGGCCAAGTCCTTCATGCTCTGAATTATGTGAAATGGGACAGACACATGAGGCAACAAATGCCTTAAATCACTTAGGAATATGATTTGTATTACGCTTAGTGCAATGTCTGGTCTCATGTTGAATAGTGTCCTGCTGAATTCTTGGATTGCAACAGAATCCATGTCCCCTCCAACAACTAACGGTGCAAATCCTGAACACCAGGATTTGTAATTTGTTTTTACTGCTTCGAATAGTTGATCAAGCTCTTCTCGTTCAAATCCTCCGTAGTACTCCGAGTCGTTCAAATACCTAAAAGCAATGACAAAATCAAAAATTTCACTATAAATACGTACAGAAAATAATTCGTGACATATATATGCACTCTAAGTGTCCGTTTCGATTGACTTATTTTAGATATTTTTAAGCTAAAATAGCTTTTAAGCAATCTTGAAGTGTCTAGGCAAAGTTTAAAAATGCTTATAAAAACTCATTTTTAAGCCAAAATAACAAAAATAAGTCAAAACTAAATTATGATTTTTAGATTATAAGTCATAAGTTAAAAGTCAATCCAGACAGACATGAGATTAGGAAATTAAAATGTTTTCATACTTTCATCACAATCTTTTGTGGTTCGAATCGAGTTTTTAACAGTTCCCTAATTACCTAATAACCAGTCAAACAAATACAAAATTGGACCAAAAATAATTGCAACAATAAAACAAGACAATGGGAAAACAAAATTGCAGATGTAGGCCCTGCATAAACAGAACATTTCCCTAGAAACTGTTTTATTAGATGAGGTAGGCCTGTAAATTAAATACTAATTAAAGGGAAAAAGATAAAGGAGTATATAAGATGTGGTGATTGAAAACTTAATTCAAATTAAGTAGAATTGCAATCATAATATTTCCTTTTTGTTTTTTAATTTATTTGTGGAAAAGAATAAAGGACATTCAAGTATAAACTTACCTGGCTTTTTTGCCCTCCCACTTTCTTTTTTAAGTTTTTAACAAGACATGAACCCTCTTTATGTTATCAATGGAATAGTTAAAAAAATATATCATTCACCCTAATAATGATATAAAATCAATAACTACATCATATTTATTTTGGATCAATATTCACCATTCGATCATCTAGTTTATCAAATATGACTGAATTACACCACATATACCATCAATTACATATATGTATCTAGTATATGTATAATACACTATATACTAATAAAAATAATAATAATAATAATTATATTTTGTAAACTTGATGATCCAAAAGACTTCTACTATGAGTTATCTTATATTTGTCACTTACAAAAAAAAAAAAAAAAACAAACAAACAGGGGTTTACACCCAAAAGAGAAGGAAATAAACATGTAGAAGTAAATTATAACAGCTAATTGCACTCCCTTCATCCCAATCTATGAGATACTTTTTGTTTCTCAAAATTAAACTAGATTAATTTAATAATTTAAAATTAAAATATTTAAAAACTATGTTAAAAATATTACAAAATTGAAAAACACATCTTAAAATATAAATAAAAACTTGAGAAACAAATAAAATATAAAGTAAGAATCTCTCTCATGTCATGTTCTAAAAAAATCTATACTGTTTAAATTTTTAAAAAAGGAAATCACATAAATTGAGACAGAAAGAGACGAGACGAGAGAAATAGTACCTTGGAGAGGCAGATACAGTGACAATTTTAGTGAAAAGATCAGGTCGAGCAATGGAAGCAATAGCACCAACCATAGCAGAAACAGAGTGACCAACAAAAATGCAACTGCGGATTTGAAATTCTTCTAATATCGCAATTACGTCATAAGCATATCCTTCTAGCGAAGAGTAACGTTCAAAATCAAAGTAATCTGGATTCGTTGTTCCAGCACCCATATTATCAAACAAAACAACTCTATACTCATCAATCAAATGCGGCACCAGATGCTTCCACACCGACTGGTCAGTCCCAAACCCATGTGCTAACACTACTGTCTGCTCACCTGAACCTAAAATCTTCACGTTGTGTGCTTCTTCAACTATCCCCATTTTTGTTTTTACAGAAACTTTTTTTTTGGCAGTCGGTTTCGGTTTTTGGGTACTTCTGTTGGTGGGAATTAAATGAGATAACGTGGCCGTGGTGCGGACTATTTAAAGCTTAGTTTTCGTTGTGAAATTAAATTTAGTCGAATTCTAATATAAATATTTGATAAAAAAACATTTTATAGGGATTTAGTCAAATTTTAAATGAGTATCAAATATTAAATAAAAGTATTTGATAGAAATTTAATTTAATTTTAATATAAATATTAAATACCAAATAAAAAATATTATAAAATTTTTAAAAATATATATATTTTATAAGAATTTAGTCAGATTTTAATATGAATCTAATCAGAATTTTACATATGAAATAAAAAAATATTTTATAAAGATTTAATCAGATTCTAATATGAGTATGAATAAAAAAAGATACTTCCTTTGTCCTATTTCATGTGACACTTTTTATTTTTCGAAGGTCAATTAGTTTAATTTTGACCGGACATTTGCGTATAGAATTTTCAAATTTTTTGAAATTAAATTTATCTATTTGTAAACTATGCAAAGAGTATTATAAGTCACAATAATTGATAATTCAAAATATTTTAGAAAATTTATGGTTAAAGATAAACTTGATTGAATCTCAAAATGCAAAAAATGTCATATAAAATAGGACCGTGAGAGTATTTTACAGGAATAATATGCAGCAAGTTTGATATGCGAAGGTGGATGCGGCTTTATTTGATGAGGTTAAAATACACGTAATATTTTTTTTATGACATATAAATTTATTTATGTGTTGTAAATATATTTGTATGAAGTTTGTAATAAAGAAAATAACAAACAAATAGCATCGAAAATAATTTAGGATAGCTTTTGGAGAACGCTTATAACAACTTTTTGAGATGCAATTAGGCAAACAATCTAAAAATACTATAGTTAAATTCTGTGTAAAGTCTTAATGATATTTTCTTGGAAAGTTTTGTAATAATTATTTTTTTTCTATAAATAGAAAGTTAAATTAGTTTATTCATACATCAAATGAATTGAAGGAAAATAATATCTATCTTGTCTACCTCTTGTTACCTTGTATTTTAGTGTTATTGATTCATAATGGAAAATTTTTATGGAAGTTTTAATAAAAAAAAATTATTTATTCATAATTTCAAAAATACGTGTATTATGCTTGGTAAAAGAATATTAAAAGTTCAACTTATTAAATTAAATCTTGCAAGACCAATGGATGGTTTTCGGACCATAACAACTACAGCTTTCGATTTTGTTTTAGTTTCTTTTTTTTTTCTAGGTTCTATTTTTTGTTTATGTTTGATGAGTTTTGGGTTTCTTGGGAAAAATAAAACAATATTTAACATTTTGGATTTCCTTTTTTTTTTATTCAATATTCAAATCTAATATTGAAGTTTTAATCAAATTTAAATTACGCATTATAAGACCTGTTTAGGGGTGACACCCTAGCAAATTTAACGTCCATGGTGATATAATTAAAATTAAAGTGTAATAATGCAGTTCTTTATCCTTGTTATATATTGTATTTTGGATTATTATTTGTTTGTACTTTGTGGTCTGTGTTCAAAAGAATGAGAGGAGATGTGTGATTACCACAACCACATATTTTGGAGTGTTATCTCTTCTTCCTTGATACGATTTTCAACATTTGACGTCTTTCTTGTATTTCTACCGTTTAGTAGGAGTGTTAAATAGAAGGATTATAGAAAAATTAGGCTAATTAAAATAAATTATGTTAATAGAGTAAGAAATAGATCATATAGTCTAACGTGTCAAATTTTATGAAGTTTCATATTTTTATAATTTGTTTTAAGTTATTTATATGAGGTCGTTTGATAGGATATATAAAAATGGTAATATTAAATATTGTGTATTAATAATATTCGTATTAGTTATAATAAGATTATCTTTTTGTATAATATTTAATTTAATGTATTAAATTGCATAATTTTGATAAAAGATTTTTGTTTACAAGTATATCTCCACAAATATAGGAAGGATATAAAGGGATAATTGTGTCTTTTATCATACTAATAAATACATTAAATTGTTTTTATTATTATATTATAAATTTTTTTATGTATTAATTATATATACATTTATATAATTAGTGCATGTACAAGTTATTTGATAAGTTGAAAAATTACATTAATGATAAACAAAGGCAATGTATATGTATTATTATTTTTAGTGTATCGTATAAACGACCCCTAACACTTCCTTTTTCTTTATTAAGACAATAAATAATAGGACATCATTTTTAACAAAGAAATATATTTAAAATATGTTAATAAAGTTTCTCAGGTCAATTTGAGTTATTTATTAACCTATATATTAAATGAGTGGAACTACCTGAGTTAAAAATAGATTGAGTTGATAAATAAATTAGTTAATTTTAAATTAATTAAGTGAATTATAATTTTATTTTAATTTAATTTATGTAATATTATTTGACTTGACATAAAATTTAATGAAAAATAATTTGAAACAGAGGGAGTATTTAATAGTAAAAGATAAGATAGACACAAAAAGTAAATTATCTTTTAATTTTTTAAAATTAAATAAATATTGCTAGATAACTAATTTTAATATAGTAGATAACTATTATTAAACGAAAAGAATAATTAAATAATTCCTAAATCATTTATACTCATGGATTTTGTGATTTTTTTTATTAGCGTTTTCATAGTCATCAAATTAAGTGACAATGAAATAGTACAAAGAGTCCAAAATTTTGTCAAAAGTGTAATTGGAGAAATATGAGTATGTCATATTTTGTTTATTAGAGGGTTAATCTAAGGTAGTCGTTATTTTTCCTGTCAAAATTGCCTTTAAAAGCATTAATAACTACTTTCAGTTGTGAAAATAAAGGTGAACAGCTAGCATTAATTAGATAATGTTGAAATATCATCAACCAATTAATTCTTCCAACTACTTTACTTTTCATATATTTTTTTTTTATCATACGTGTCATAAGAAATTATGACTTATATTTTATTTATTATATCTAATCATTTAAAATATTTTTTTCTTTAATAAATAGTTTTTCTAAATTTTTATTTATAAATGAATAAAATAATTCAAGCAGTCATAATATTAAAATATGTCTATATTTTCCTTGCTTGAGTTTTCGTAGTAATCAATTAATATTTAAAGGAAAATTTCAAACATAGCAAACATGATTGATATTATAAGGTTTTATAATTATATTTTGAATAATTGTATTTTTTTAGTTATAGTTTCATTAATTACATTTCATAGCTATTGATATAATCAAAAATTAAATTATACAAATTCTAAATTTATACTTAGTAATTGAATTATACAAATTCAGAATTTATATAAATCAGACCAATTGTACAAATTAGGCTAATAACAAAATTTTGTGAAACTATAGCGGCTAATTATAATTTCCCTAAACAGTTGATGTAACATTTAATATGCTTTATATGTTGGTTATTCTGCACAATTTTTCTTAATATTTATTACTCTCTTTGTTCAATTCATGTGACACATTTCATATTTAGATTTTCGGTTTAACTTAAATTGTTTGACTCTTGAGAAAACAAAATGTGTCACATAAATTGAGACAAAGAATATACTAATTTCAAAAATAAATATTCCTCCGTTCCTTTTTATATGTATATCTTTCTATAAATAGGTAGTCCATAATACTCCCGGTCCCTAATCACTTGTCTACATTTTCTTTTTAGTTGTTCCTAATTACTTGTCCATTTTGACAAATTAAGAAAAACATATCATTTTACATATTATACCCTCAATTAAGAACAGATGAAGTACTTGTCATAGCATAAAATCAATGCATAAATTACCATATTTTTTTTGGGCAACTTTCACATATAGCAAACAAAAAATTCATATTTGTATGATATAGCAAACTTTGCATAGTTGCGCTCCATAGCAAACATAAAACTGTATAATTTGCTATACATATACAATTGTATAATTCGCTGGCCTAAATTGTATAATTCGCTGGCCTATTTCGCTGCAATTTTATAATTTGTTTTGCATACAGTTGAATCGAATTAAAATGTATGTATATTGCATAATTATAAGTGTATAGCAAGAAGATATATGTCTTTCTCGCTTTATACAAAAACAAAAACACAATATATACACTTCTGTTGTATAAAGCTAGAGAAAATTGTATTTCACTGCAATTGTATAATTCGCAATTGTATAATTCGTTGGCTTTTTTCTCTGCAATATTTGAAGTAAAATGTTTGTAAATTGTATAATTAAGTGTATAACACGAAGATATACATTTTTACATTTGTATATACAATTTTCTCTCGCTTTATACAAAACAGAAACAGAATTATACACTTCTGTGTATAAAGCGAGAGAGGCGAGCGAGAATGGAGAGTGGCGAGCGAGATTTTTGGGAGAGAGATGCTGGCAAATTTTAGCTATTGTTTGCTATGGAGCACAATTAAATCAAACCCTAGCTATTCCATTTAATTTAGGTTATTAGTTTGCTATTATATACAATTTTCCCTTCTTCTTTTTTACCCTTGTGAGTTATTAGTCTTGTATATATATACATTTGACCAACTTAGAAAACCTAAGCAGTGGCGGCTCTACACCTTTGGGGAAAAATAGCAACCGTCTTAGGCCTCAAAATTTGAAGGAACTGAATTTTTTTTAAAAATAATAGGTTATAATTTTTTTTAAACAAACATCGAGTATTATTTGTAAAAAATATAAACTTTTCATAAAAGAGCAAAGAAGTGATAGAAGATTGATAAATTATGAGTACTATCTCTCAAGAAAGATTAAATAATTGACTATAATAAACTTCATAAAAAAATATTCTAATTTAAGACCTCCATTCGAATTTGGCTTTAGGCCACCGATTTAATAGAGTTGCCCCAAAGCTATGGTTAAATTAATTAATCAAAATAAATTACTTCATATTCATCGATTGAAAACTTCAATTTCCAAAATAAATAAAAAAGGGTAAAATAGTAAACTTACTTAGTTTCTTAATGCATGTGAAATCTAAAATTGTGACAAATAATTAAGAACAGAGGGAGTATTATGTAAATTAAATTATAGAATGCACTTGCTTATATTTTACTCATTTTGTTCACTTTTACTTGTTACACTTTGGCACACATTTTAAGAAAATAATTAATGATATACTTCATCTGTCAAATTTTATTTCTTATGTTGCATTTTGCGAAAGTCAATTTCACTAAATTTTAAAGCTAAATTAAATTACGTTAATTTAATTTTTTTTAAAAATAATAGGTTATAATTTTTTTTAAACAAACATCGAGTATTATTTGTAAAAAATATAAACTTTTCATAAAAGAGCAAAGAAGTGATAGAAGATTGATAAATTATGAGTACTATCTCTCAAGAAAGATTAAATAATTGACTATAATAAACTTCATAAAAAAATATTCTAATTTAAGACCTCCATTCGAATTTGGCTTTAGGCCACCGATTTAATAGAGTTGCCCCAAAGCTATGGTTAAATTAATTAATCAAAATAAATTACTTCATATTCATCGATTGAAAACTTCAATTTCCAAAATAAATAAAAAAGGGTAAAATAGTAAACTTACTTAGTTTCTTAATGCATGTGAAATCTAAAATTGTGACAAATAATTAAGAACAGAGGGAGTATTATGTAAATTAAATTATAGAATGCACTTGCTTATATTTTACTCATTTTGTTCACTTTTACTTGTTACACTTTGGCACACATTTTAAGAAAATAATTAATGATATACTTCATCTGTCAAATTTTATTTCTTATGTTGCATTTTGCGAAAGTCAATTTCACTAAATTTTAAAGCTAAATTAAATTACGTTAATTTAATTTTTTTTAAAAAAAAAACAGATATTCAAAAACTACACGAAAAGTACTATATAAATTGCAATTTTTTGCATATCAATATCAATATGAATTGGCAGCAAGATTAGGAACGTGATTATAGATTTGAGTGAGTTTTGGATCTAAGCTAGACATATAGTGATATGAGTCTTGTTAATTTCAAAAATCTTATTGTGGTTATTTATTTGCATAGATATAATTATTTGGAAGCCTAATGAAAAGAAAGACTCAAGTACCGAAGTTGTTGTTCAGCTATTTAAGGCAAACGGATTTCTAATGAGACTTGATGATGGGTTGACTTGTCCACATTGATTAATTCTAATAATAAAAAAAAGGGTAACAAAAGGCAATGTGATTAATTGTTTATGTGTGATGTGTTGATGAAGGTTTGAAAGCTTGTTGAATCATTGTTGATGTGATATCATGTTTGTGTTTTTGTGAATTGTGTGATGTTATGAAAATGGTCATCTCCTCATTATTTGTGTGAACATGCCATTTACATTATTCTGAAACATAGTTGTGACAAGTGTTATGTGCATTGAGAAAGAATGAGAACTTAAAGAGGATTTACCATTTCGAGGGACATATCGCGCGCCGCAATGGATACTATATTTTGAGGGACGTATCAAGCGCCTCGATGATTACTATTATTGAGAGTCGTGTCGTGCGCCGTGATAAATGCATGGACAGATATGTCCCCATGGATCCCGAACTGAGAGACAGCCAGTGTGTATCACTAGGTCAGACATGCATCATTATACTTGACATTGCATTCTATTGCACTGCATATACTTATCATTAGTAAGCTTGATATTGTGTTTTGCCGATCTTGTGAATGCCTTCTGTAGAATTGGTGATTGATGAATACTGAGCTTGTTATTGAGGATATATAATTTGGTCAACTGTTGTTGTTGAGGACATGTAATTTGTTAAAGTGTTGTTGTTGAGGATATGTAATTTGTTAAAGTGTTGTTGTTGAGGACATGTAATTTGCTAAAGTGTTATTGTTGAAGACATGCAATTTGTCAAAGTGTTGTTGTTGAGGATATGTAATTTGTCTAAGTGTTGTTGTTGAACTATGTGCGTTGTAAACTGTTAGGTTGGACTGTAGGTTGTAGTTATGGAGGTACGGTTGGGGTGTAAGAAGTACCAATATTCCATCCCCTTAGCTTGTGCTTAGAGGTTTACTTGCTGAGTACCGTGTGGTTTGGTACTCACCCCTTGCTTCTACAAATTTTGTAGGTTACTAGTCCGAACCTTTGTAACATATTCTCTTCTTTTCGGAGACTTCTTGGAGAATTATGAGGTAACTGTTTGTCATCTCAGCAGACCTTCTTACTCTTGCTTATGATTTTGTTCTATTCTTAAAACAATGTCATATGAGACTTATATTTTCTTTTGAATCAATTGTGATACTTTAGAGGCTTGTACACGTGACAATATAATTTAAGTTGATAGTAAAATTGTAGTAGATAAATTTTAGGTTAACTTGTCTTGGTGGGATAAGACGAACGCCATCACATCCATTTTTGGGTCGTGACAAGTATATCTCAAGAAAGATTAAATAATTGAGTATGATAAACTTCATAAAAAATTTCTAATTTAAGACCTACACTCGGATTTGGCTTTAGACCACCGATTTAATAGAGCTGCCCCGAAACTAAGTAAATGATTCATGTTCATTGGTAAAATTAATTAATCAAAATAATTTACTTCATATTCATCGATTGAAAGCTTTAATTCCAAAAAAAATAAATAAGAATAAAATAGTAAACTTACTTAGTTTCTTAATGCACGTGAAAACTAAAATTGTGACAAATTAATAAGAACGAAGGGAGTATTACATAGATTAAATTATAGAATGCATTTGCTGATATTTTACTTCTTTTGTTCACTTTTATTTTTTTTTTCTTTTTTTTTTGTCGTGATTTTCGGGTACCGCTTTGCGAACCCGACTAGCTGTATCCATCGGGTCCCAATGTTTCAAGGCGGGTGCACCACGGCTAGTTCCACGGGGCCCTGGAAACGCGACAATTTGTAATGCCTCCAGTGGCCCTGCTGGGGCTTGAACTGGCGACCTGAAGGACTCCTCAGGCCTTTACCAGCCGAGCTATCCCACAGGGTTTTTTGTTCACTTTTACTTGTTACACTTTGGCATACCTTTTAAGAAAATTATTAATGATACACTCCGTCTATCAATTTTTATTTGTCATGTTGCGTTTTGCGAAAGTCAATTTGATTAATTTTTAAAGTTAAACTAAATTCGCGTTAATTTGAATTTTTTTAAAAAAATAGATATTCAATAACTACACGAAAAATACTATATAAGTTTCAATTTTTTGCATATCAATATGATGAAAATATACATCGTATAATGTTAGTCAAAGTTCTTATAGTTTGACTCTAAAAAAAAAAACCGTGACAATTAATTGTGGACGGAGGGAGTATAATATTTTACCAAAATATCTCCTATTAAATGATCTATTGGAAAATAAGTATTTAATGCTAAAAATAAAATATGAAAAAAATTATTATTTTTATTGATATGTGAAAAATGACAAGTAAAATTAAAAAAATTATTTTAGAAATAAGTGACAAATAAAAGTGAATGGAGAAATTTTTTTTAAAATAATAGTTATTTTAAATTTATTTTAAAAATAAGCGACAAATAAAAGTGGACGGAGAAATATTTTTTAAAATAATAATTATTCCTTTTAAATTATTTATTTTTAGCATGAAGTTCCAGAGTGAGAACGAGATTAAAAAAAAGTAAAATTGTTACTTTTACTTCTGGGGTAAAAGAATAGGCATAATACATAAACACGACTCTTAACTTGGCTTTATTGGACAACTGTGTTCTACAACTTTGAATGTGTACAAGTAGACACTTAAACTTGTCTAATATTGAATAAATAAACACAAATGTTCTACGACATAATACATAGGACGCCATTTAGGACATAAAATTTGTCATATAGGGTGCCATATAGGACAAATGTGTCTATTTATTCAATTTTATACAAATTTAAGTGTCTACTCGTGCACATCCAAAACTAAAGGTCATAATTGTCAACTGACGCTAAATTAAAAATTATGTTTATGCATTATACCAAAAAATATCTACACAATACGTGACTTATAAGATCTGTACAACGAATAATTTATATCAAATCGCATCAACCCAATAAAAATAAATTTAAAATAGCTTAGAATATACTCGACTAAATTAATATGAATATTCGTTTAGCTTTAGTCCAACAGCTTGTGAGTAATTCACGTGCAATTTTGCAAGTAGCTTCTTGAGAAATACCTACAAGTAGCTCCGTAATTAGCAGCTTTCCAAATACTTTTTTTTTTGTTAATTTTATAGATAGTTTTTTTTTTTGTAACAAAAGAAGTTTGAAGAGAACTAAGATATCTCTCCTTCCTAAACTTATTTTCTACTAATTTGTTGGATATAAAAAGTATTATTTCTGAAAAATACTCTTTTAGGAAATAATGAGTTTTTATTTAATTTTTTTTTGGTCGATAAATAAATAAAAAAATTGTCACATAGAATTATACATATTTAATCTTATATAAGTTACTACGCAAAGTGGGGTAAGATAGAATAGGAAATAGTAATATGGAATTGTGAAGATAGGACTACGAAGATGAGATTTTTTAAAAGCTTTTCGAACATGCAAAGATTGCAAATATTATATGTTCTTCCAAATTAAACACACCATATATCTCTTGTTATCTTATATTTTTATGAGTATTTTATAACAATTATATTCACTTATATAAGAAGCATCAATTTAGTTCTTTTGTTTCATGATTTTTGTTTTTGTCTCTTTATATGATGAGTTAATTTAGCTACTTTTGGCGTTGTGTTTAAAGTTGAAATTATCATATAAAAAGTCGTGAGTTTAAATTCTGTCGTTATTTTTTTGTCATTTTAAAATATTTTAATTTATTAATCTTGTGTTCTTTTTTAGTATATTATATCTAAAAATTACATATATTAATAATTAAAATATTTAAAAAATATATTTAAAATTTAGTTGATTTTTGAAAATTTATACGTGTATATATATATGTGCCAAATAAATTAAGATAAAAAAAAATTATATATATAATTCAAAAATTATATAAATTAAAATAGCTAATAATTATAAAAAAATTTAAAAACACACTAAATTTATGCGACTTTCTTATTTTTCATTCACACTACAAAAACTAAAAATAAATAAAATAATATATATTAAGCTCGTACTTGATATTGACTCAAACTTATGGACAGAGTGAGAAAGAATGAGAAAGACATAATGGACCCTCAAACACCAAACATTGTAACACCTTGCAAGTTGGTCCTGACTTGTGGTCCGTTCGTGTATTATTCTGAGAATGAATTACTTGTCACTATGCTATGAGCTGCTTTCGTCTTTCTTACCCAAAACATTAATTACTCCGATCTAAATATCTCAAATTTCGACTATTCAAATTTTCTTGGTCTATTTTTATTTAGAGAAAATTGTATATAATAACAAATTAATAACTTAAAATAAATAAAGTAGATAGGGTTTGATTTAATTGTGCTCCATAGGAAACGTTTGCAAAAAATTGTCAGGCGCCTCTCTCCCAATTATCTCGCTCGCTACTCTCCTCCAATCTCTCGCTCGCTTCCTCACTTTTTTTACAAACGCAAGTGTATAAAAATTGTTTCTAATTGTATAAAGCAGAGAAAATTGTATAAATACATATATTTTTGTTTTCCTCTCTCCCCTCTTCCAGATCTCGCTCGCCACTCTCCCAAATCTCACTCTCCATCCTCGCCTTTCTCACTTATACAAACAGAAGCGAAATGTATAAATTGTGTTTCTGTTTGTATAAAGCGTGAGAAAATTGTATATACACATGCAAGTACATATATTTTCGTCCTATACACTTATAATTATACAATAAAAATACTTCTCTGCCTAGTTTCTTTTGCCTTTCTCTCTTTCTCGTTTTATACAATTTTCGAATTGTATCTAATTTCTCTCTTTCTCGTTTTATACAATTCGATTTAATTGTATATTCCTTGTCAAGTCTCTTTTGTCTTTCTCTCTTTCTCATTTTATACAAATTGTATATAATTGTTCTATACACTTTCAGTAATACAGTTCGTTTTATACACTTCGTTTTTATACAGTTCTCTGCCCAAGTGTTTTTCTCTTTCTTATTTTATACACTTTGTTTTATTCCATTTGCTTCAACGGTATATGTATAGCGAATTATACAGTTTCTATGTTTGCTAAAGAGCGCAATTATGCAAACTTTGCTATAGCATACAAATATGAATTTTTTATTTGCTATATCTGAAAGTTGCCTTAAAATTATATTATATTTTTTAAAAGTTAATTCAACCAAATTTACATATTTGATATTTCAAATAATATTTAGATACTTTAGAAATTATATAAAAAATATTATATATAAATTAGATTTTTTCCATATTAATATGATGAAAAATATATTATAAAATATTAATTTTTTTTATAATTTAACTTTAAAAAATTATAATAATTAAAAGTGAACGGAGGTAATATTAAATAAATAAAAAAATTGGTAGAGAACTACTGGTTCTGAAGTAGGACTTGCGCAATGACAATGTGATCCGAATTAGTTATAACATTAATTGGCTTCGAATATATAAAAATTGAAAATCCATAAATTAAATTGATAATATAAAAAGGGTAATGCTAAATGGTCAAAAATTAAAAAATATATCATATCTTCTTTATTTTATAATATATTAATCTTTTTTTTTTATTTTTTTTAATTAAAATTTCTTAAAGTTAAAAAGGTAAAAATGTTCAAAAAAGTAAAATAACATGTGTAAAATACCATGCTAGTTAAATTCTGATCAAAATTTTTTGGCCAATTTTTTTTTTCATATATAAAATCAAATCGATCGATCAACAACCTTTTAACTCATCCAACATTCAAGTAGCCTTTTACAAGAACTCAAAAACTGAATATTTCTTTTACTGATGAATTAGTATGACTCCTCTTACAGCTAAATTATTAATTATGTTTAGAAGAAATGATTAGCAGTAATACATGCAACATTTGATAGTAGTCCTCCTTTCTTCATTCTACTTGAACTCAATTTTCTTGCTTTTTTTCTATCATATGCTTTGACTATTTTCGACTAACTTCATTTTTATTGACAAATTATGATATTTTCATCAACGAAGATTTGTGGAATATTTAAATAGATGCATTATGAGTGTGTTTGGTACGAAGGAAAACATTTTCCAGAAAATATTTTTCAATTTTCTCATGTTTGGTTGAGACAAAAGTTCTGGAAAATGTTTTCCAAATCAACTCATTTTCTTCAAAATTAAGGAAAATGACTTCCCTTCAAAAATTAAGGAAAACATTTTCCAAAGCTCTCCTCCAATTTCAAATTACATTTTTTTTTTGGAAAAAATATCAATTTTAAAAAAAAATATTTTCAATTTCAAAATTTTATTTTTTCACCCGATCCCTGACCACCCTCCCCCCAACCCCCTCCCCAAAAAATTAATTTTGCTCTTTAAAAATATTTTCAACTTCAAATTTTTATTTTTAAACTCCTACCTTCCCCCCTACCCACCCATACCAGCCCCCCACCCGCCAAAAAATTAATTTTGCTTTTTAAAAATACTAACAACTTCAAATTTTTATTTTCTCACTCTCACCCCCTTCCCACCCCCATCCCCACTACCCTCCCACCCACCCAGCCCCACCCCCACCACACCCAAAAAAATTATTTTTAAAAAATATTTTCAATTTCATAAATTATTTTCTACTCTAGTAAAAATAAAAGATGTTTCTCAGAAAATTTCTTACATAAATTAAACACTAAAAATTATTTCCGAAAAATATTTTCTACTCACCAACCAAACATGAGAAAATAAGTCCAAAATCTACTTATTTTCCAGGAAAACATTTTTTAGGAACACATTTTCCATGGAAAACATTTACCTTCATACCAAACACACCCTATGATTTAAAAAAGGCACGGATACAAAATTACATACAAATGTTAAAAATGGATATTGATTGAAAATAATTATGTGTTAAAATAAGCATATGTAATAATATAAAAATTAATATCAGGACCCAAGAGTTAAAAATGAGGCTCACGCGTTAAAAATTAGTACGGTTAAAAATCAGTTAGAACATAATTATGAATTTAAAATGGTTGAAGCTACTCAACCCCCCCCCCCCCCGTGGAGGCTCTAAAAAGAATTCATATATTCATTAAAATTGATAAGACTCTGATATCATTGTTAGATTTCCTTTTGAAGAGAAATATGAATAATAAAATAAAAAATATGAATGAAAATTATCTGTTTGTTATGAAATATATTATGTGAATGTCCACTAATGTAATATTCCTATTACTCTTCATAATTATGTGTAAAAATACTTGTAAGTATTAAAATTTTATTGGATTTAAATTCAAAAATTAATTTGGAATATATTAAATTCAAGAAAATGGTTTAGGTAATAGGGTAATCCAAGTCAATTAAATGATTCACTAGATTCATACCACGTGTCAAAGTTACACTACAAGAAATGTGACTTATAGTGGCGACAAAATTCGCTGCAAAAGCCCCTAAAGTCGCCAATATTATAGCAACGACAAATGGGTCGTGTCTAGTACTTCCATAACTAAAGGTTTATTTGTGACGACAACTAAAAATCGTCACAATAAACAACATTTGTGGCGACATTCATTGCCACAATAAGTAAGATTTTACGCCACTAAAAATATTTATACATCATACATTTTGAATTAGTCGCTACTGAAAGTAAGTATCTAATGGCGACTATGTCGCCACTAAAAGCCAAATCAAATGAGCGACACCTTCCATGTCGCGACTAAAAAAGGACTTTTAGTAGCAAAAGTTGTTGCCACAAAAGCTAATAATACATTTGTGACAAGTTTTATCTCGTTACTATATAAATACTTTTACAACGACAATAATTACTACTAAATTAATATACCATTTCTGGCTTTTACCTCGTTACTTAGGAACAAATTTAAGCAAGAAGCCAAGAACAATAGTCACTACAAAAACTATTAAATTTGTCACCTCTAAATCGTATTTTATCAACCACCATACCACGACCCAAAAGGATAGTAAATTTTCAACAAAAATAAAATTCTCCAAAATTACTAAATAGTTATTCACAACATTCAATAATATTTTACACGTTGCAAAAGTATTCTCAAACCAAATATCGTAATTACTCAAACTATTCTAAAAATTGAAACACATACTAGATAGTACATAAGTGATTTGCATGCATATATACATATAATCAGAACAACTTTCATTGAAAAACAAAGAATTATTTTAAAATTTTCATAATCTAATGCAAATAATGTAATAAAAAATTTGAACTTCTCTATAGTGGGGGTTCAATACAAACAACCAAAGCTTCAATTTAGCAAAATGAATAAGGAGGTTGTCATTGCTCTTTATTCCACAGACAATTCTCTTAAAACAATACAACCTTGAAATCAGAATTAGGGTGCAAGCATGCAAGCAACACCTTTATCAAGTAATTTTATGATAGAATGAAAAAAGAAAAATCTTGACTACATTTTAACAGAGTTGACATTACACAGTTAGCATGAAAAAAATTTAAGTTATTGTTCTAATTATAATTATTGTGTATATTTTCAAATGCACGTTAAGTAGTATCTCTGGATACTTTCTTCAATTACTAGATAAAAAGAACAAAAGACATACAACAACATATAAAATATAGCAAAATAACAACGTAATACAAATAAAATAGCAGTAGAATACAATCAGTCAGAATTCAAATCAAATATTGTACTAGAATATAATCTTCAGAAGGAACCACAAATTTATTATAAAATACACACTTCTACACGCAAAATTGTAATAGAGCCATATTTAAAAAGTTGAACAATTATATAAATTTATATTTATCTCAGGAAATTTAGTCCAACTCTTTGTGTGTGTCATTCAGAAACCCAAATTTAGAAGAACAAAGTCAACTACATATATGGATCAAGTCCTAGAATAATTGTCAAAAAGTAAGGAAGAAGAATAGTCAAGGAAAGGAGAAACTTGTTTATAAACATGACTCATAACTTGGCATTAACGGGTAACTATGTCATTTATCTTTATGTGTGTCAAGTAGACACTTAAATTTATATAAAATTGAACAAATAGACACTACAACAAAAATGACCATTAGCGGCATTTAATTCTTAATTGTCGCTAAATATGTATTTTTAGCGGCAATTGTCACTCTTTGTATATGTCCCTAAAGCCTTTAGCGACATTGGTTCCAATGACACTTAACTAATACCGATAAAGAATTTAACACTCTTTAATAGTGTCAATATTTAATGCCGCTAAAAGCTGTTTTTGTTGTAGTGAGACACATTTGTTCTACATGACACCCTACATGAAAATATTTTATCCTACATGGCATCATACATGTATTATGTCATGTAGGATACGTGTGTCTACTTGTTCAATTTTATATAAGTTTAAGAGTCTACTTGTGCATGCTCAAAGTTGGAGGACACAGCGAAAATATTACAAAGTATGAACCAAATGTACTTAGTATTAATTTGAATCAAGTAAATGCATGAAATTCTTTCATACCACAAACACTTATAAATAAATAAACAAACAAATAATTGTACTATATTATATATCATATATAAGTTAACTATAACCTATTTGAATTTGAAGGGCAATCACATTGATGATCTCACCTTGGTGAAGCTGAAAGCAAGATGAGTTTGGAAAAGAGGTCAGGACGAAATATAGAAGCAACAACACCAGTCATGGATGACAAAGAATGTCCCAAATATATGCAAGAATCAATTTGAAGATCCTCTAAAATGGCAAGTAAATCGTAGGCATAACCTTCGAGAGATGCCCATCGTTCAAAATCAAAATAATCTGAATTAGTCGAACCAGAGCCCATGTTGTCATAAAGAACAACACGATAATCATCGATTAAGTAAGGAATAAGATGTTTCCAAACTGATTGATCAGTGCCAAAACCATGACCAAGTACCAAGGTCGTCTTGCCTGACCCAATAACTTTAACATTGTGAGCCTGTTTAATGACTCCCATCGTCCTCTTCACACAACAGATTCACTTTGAAATTTACTTATATATTTATATTAATATATGTGTTTGGTCGCAGAATAAAGTTGTGTGGTGTGGAAACTAAACACCAAAAGGTAATGCATGTATATGCCATACTTATTAGAAAAAGACATAACAAAAAAGAAGCATATGCCATAATTATTTGATCCTTTTCATATTGGCAAGCCACATAACTTGACTTTGGATAGATCTAGTGGATCGATACTGGGGTCAGTCGAATCAATTATTTTTCAATTTTATTTAACTTGGAGCATCAAAGATCTTCGATAAAAATATTTTTTTTGTTGATACTCAAGTACTTTAACATAAAGTTGTAAAGTATAGATTTTTTATGTGAAATTTTACGAAATTCACAAATAAATGATAGATTGAGAATCTCTAATTATAATATAATAAATTTAATACTCATGTCTCAAATTAATTATGCAATACTTTTTGCTTTTTGAGGTTATTGATATTTTAGAACATATATTTTAATTTTGACATATTGATACAAGAGCAACAGTAATTGATGATATTTTTCTTATAATTTGTTAATAATTGAATTTTAATTTTAAAATACTGAGTTAATCTAATTCAATTTAATTTTAAAAAATTAGTTATATAACTCTTGGAAAACCAAAAATACAACATTAATTGAGTTGAAAAGAATTAAAAGTTCTAAGGATCAAACCCTTTGGATTAACCAAATTAATATTATAAAAATATACTCTCTCTTTTTAAAAGAGTGACCTAATTTTATTTGACAAAAAATTTAATAAAATAAAAAATATTTTTAAATTTTTTGATCCTAAATTAAAGTTATGTCAATTGTACAAAATTATTGTTTAATTTTGTGATCTTAAATATACCACGTGAAAAAACTAAAAGGAAGATATTACCAAAAAAGAAAAAAAATCATTCTTCTTTAAAAAATTAAAAAAATAGGTCATTCTTTTTTAAACTGAGGTACATATGACCAAGACATGATCAACAAAGTAGATGAGGATATCATTATTGTGTTGGCCTCTTTTTCTGATTTATATAATTGTTAGATCTATGAGAAAAGTCTACTTGCATTTAGTAAGCATGCTAAAAAGTTTTGCTACACGTGGAAACCTTCACCTTTTTAAATCCATATAAAAAAAGTAATGTATATTTATGGGAATCTATTAAGGCCCGTGGGGGTGCCACGCCACTCACGAGCTTTGACAAAACTCTATTTATATATAAGTATTTATATATAATATATGTATAAATAATAAACGTGTTACCCACAGAACAAAATAAACTTTGGCGCAATGGTAGACCAGCTAGCAGCATTTTTTTAAAACCATAAGGCACATTTTCTTTTGTTTTTTAATTTTTTTAACTTATTAACTTATTATTAAGTATTAATCAATAATTATTTTTTAACTAATTTAATTTAATTCTTTGACTTTTTTTTATAAGATTAAATATATGATAAAAAAATCTTTTCACCGTTGAAATCCTGACTCTTCCTTTAAACTTTTGAACAACAAAAAATTGTCATCAATTAAAGCTTCAGTCTTCCGTTCATCGCCCAATCATGCTCTCTCATTCAGCCACAAGACGAATAATTCTATCTAAATCTAAAATTGATTTAATCAATGAGTCTACTGAGTATTAGAGAAGAATCCAAAATTTGAAGATTTTGATGCACCAATACTATCTTAATTTAGGTAGTTAACGAAACTTTTACTATAATTAACGAATAATGTAGTATTAGATTAGTAACTAATGGCTAAAATATGATTTATCAGCTAAACTTAAAATAAAAATAATGAAATAAGACTAAATCGTATTTCCACGAGTGATTCCTCTAGCTTATACCAACTAAACAAGGGTACCCCTTCGCTTCTTATGGGTGCACCGTTGATTATATCCTACTTTATGTGAGTTTTTCACGATAGATATACATATATACACGTAATTTCTTTTTGAGGTTAACGGATGCACGTACTCCCCTATCAAATCATGTGGGTCCGCCTCTGCTTAGCACTATGTAGATCCGCCTCCGCTTGGCACCCAATGACTCTAAATCTTAGATCCGCCTCTATTAATTTATATCTATTAATTCATTTTAAATACTCATTTTATCATTAATGATATGGTTTAGAATTGCACAAAATATTTTTGACTTACACTAGATTAAGTGTTCTTTTTTTTAAAAAAAAAATCCTCCTTAAACTTCAAACTCAAATAAACTATATCATAATTGAAATGAAGAAAACATTAAAATATAATTTAAAAAGAGTTGGACCCTCGTGGATAGATATTAGATATGGTTCACAATTACATGTATTTGAGGGATCGTTTGCTTTATTTATGCAATGAAGAAAATGGCTTCGTGTAGCTAGCTAGATATTATTGTCAATGTAGTTTAACCATTTCCGTGAGTTGCGTTCTAAAAGTTATGGTATAAAAAAGTCGGAGAGAAATGCAAAATGAAGAACTGGAAAGGATACAATAAATTCACATTATATAAATCTATTAACTCCAAAACTGTTAATAGATTAAATTACTAGAAATACATAATGAACAACACTTTAGTGTACAGGCATTTACTCGTCCTGTTCTATATTCCTGATCCACTTGGTGGCCACCCATTTTTCTCCTCTTATTACTGGGCAACTACCGTGAAGTGATGTCTGCATTAAAATTCAAACAAACATGAAAATCGCAAGGCCATGTATGAATAATGAAATTATGCATTACATTGTGTTGATCATCCACTTCTTTGGTAATTTATATACTATCATTTACAATTTCTTGCATCTGGAAGAAGTAAAAGGAAGACGAAGAGCATATTCTAATTGCATTAAGCAAACTAACATAACAGCATTAGAATTTAGCAGCTACAGATGGCACAAAGTTCGCAGTGTATTCCAGCTAACCTATTGAGGATCAGCTCTTTGAAACAAATTTCTTAACTGACTGATTACTCCTTTCTATGTGTTATTGATCTTTATAACAAATCACCATTGAACAATCAGAAAATACACTGTAACAATGAATGCATTCGAATAGCTCACCAGATCAATTGTACCATTTGGAAGCAGTGAGTAGAATAGAAGTCCATCCCCTCTGCGTGGCTTCACTTTCAAACCAATACACTTGCTGTAATCATAGGTACCATCCATATTCTGAGCGCTCTGTAGATGAACCACAAAGGACCATTTACGAGTCAGGCACACAAAGATAGGTAGTGATCGGTAGAAAGAGAGTAGAGGGTAACTTGATCTCACCTCAAAAGGGAACACAGTTTCCCCACCTTCTTCAACATCAGATAAATATAATAAGAAGGATGCAACCTAGATGAGATTAATGAAAGTTTAGTCCAGACAAGTGAAAACAAGCATTCCTTAACATCAAAATTGCCAGTGAAAGAATTCTCGACCAATGAATATGTCATGGTTAAAAGCGTAGTACAATCCCTGTACTTGCTCGACACATTTTCACCTGATGGTTCCGATTTCCAAGATTGAAGTTAAGATCAGATATTTTCCATGAAGAAAAGAATAAAGTTGGATATAGAGGATGTCACATCAATGGCAAGATAAGAAACCAACAGCACAATTATTATCATCTTGATTATTGAAGAGAAATTACTAGAGCTGTAATGGAGAACACGATAACAATTGGATTTCTTTAGTCAAAAGATAAAACAATATCTTCTAACTGAAAAAAACAGTAGACAGCGACATGCTTTGAAGACTTTTCATTAGGAGTGATATTTAGATTGTACAAATAAAGATGTTTACACTTAAAGCATGCAAAAAGTTTCTTTTGATAAATTTTCTCGCAAAATACGCATGCTTAATGATAAAAAAACTGCCCCCATCTTTGAAAAGAATATTCCAATCGGAGATAAAGTAGCATATTTATTTATCAATTTTGTCATCTGACACATGCTAGAGAGAGTTCAGTAAAGTACTGCACAGAAGGACCAGCATCTGCAGTTTTGAGGTAAAGCGAGTAAAATGCCATATTAATAATGTGGAGTTGTTGCAACCGAATTCTACTTATTTACGACATAGAACCCAATACTTAAATCAAACACATCAAAGTTTTCTATTCTAATTATATGTAATCCTGGGGAGAGGAAGATGTATATGAGTAACATGGAATCATGGATAAGCACAACATCGTCATGCACAGATAATCAAATACTATAGTATTCCACCATCCATGATGCCGTTTTGTGTAAGATTTCAATTGAACTACAAGAGAAATAGTGAGTCAATTAGAAAAAATAGCACCACTGCAAAATTTAGTTCATACGAACCCTTTGGCTCTTCTGAGGGCCATATTGAGCAGGATCGAAAGCATCATAATGTGACTGATATCTTTGCCCAATTTCATACCGCAAAACATTAAACGCCTGAAACACGTACAAGTTCACCGAAGAGCAAAGGTCAAATTATTCAGCTTGAAGAAAAATAATGACCAGAGGAATATAACACTTAGCATTGCCCTGAAGAAGAGAATCATTCAAAATCAGTAAGAAGCGATAAAGAGAAATTTAGATACAATCACACCAATGTTTATTAATCTACAATGATCAAGTTAGCAGATTGACAAGCTGTAAATTGTCACGTGTACTAGGAACAAACATGTGTTATATATTTGGTTACTTGCAAAGCGAAATCCAGTAAAGAAATTGACCGAAGTATTATGGAAAACCAGCTCAAAACCTCCATACCAGGCAGTTTCAGATGCTAATCAAACCGCAGATTATTTTTTTTTGATGACCGTGGTGTCTGGACCATCTTTCGCACACGTCCACTAATTCCACAGTATACCTGCCAACTCCCAACAGCAACAGGTACCTAGTAACTCTGTCCACCAGGGCTAGGACAAATAGAAAGAATCAACTAGTGTTTTTTGTTTCTTAGAACTGCAAACTTGACCCACTGACTCATGGTTTTGTCCTTTGAAAACGAATCTCTTGTTAGAAGCAGTGTATCCACACCATTATGAGATCTATGATCACCTACTCTATACCATAATCTCTTGCATCTTAGCTACTTTAGAATAAACGGCCTCAAAGTCACCTGCCAAATTTGGTAAACTGTCATCCGAGTTTCATTGCATTACCATTCTGAATTCTTTTATTACTTCACCATAGTCTGTAACTTAATAGGCATTACTCTGAACTTCAAATTTCAAATATCACTTCTCAGATTAACATGACGAATCAGTGTTTCAGTGAGAAGTATTGATTTTGCATACAAAGGCTAAAATACTCCTTATCAAAATGAAAAATGAGGCCCACTTCTTTTAAGTTCTTCAGTATATCACTTGATAACATAAGATTACTTCAACAGCTAAATTGGACCCATTTCTTTTAAATTCTCAAAGCTATCAGAAATAAACATTTTAATCTTTTTCTTGGTATATTCGCTTTTAAGAATTAAAAAAATTGAAGTCCACATAATTCATTCTATGCCAATCAAACGAGATATAAATGGGAAGTTTATATTATAGTTTTATTAAGATATCTAACTAGTTTCAAAATCACAATCTTTTTTTTCCCAAATACTAGCACTACACAAATGATGCCAACTAAACTAGGATGCAGAGTAACGACAGTTTTGCTGTTGCACTGAGCAAGATAGGTGGGGTAGCCGTTTGGATGGGGCCTTTTGTTTTTTTTTTTTTTTTTTTTGGGGTGGGGGGATTTAGAATGATTTTCTTCCAAAATTCTGCCACTTATCAGATCAATAATATCTAAGACATGGAAGCAAAACCAAAGACTACATGTGGAGAGATGAGCTTAATGCAATTTTTTTTATAAGCAGTACTTATGAGCTTAATGCATTTTATATCAGATATAAATGTTAGTGAACTTTACCTCACCATGTGTCTTGGGGATCATTGTCGCTCTTGCAATTTTCTCCTCAATAAGATCCAAGGTTCCAGTTTTGTCTTCTGATGCACTTACAAACGTGCCAGAACTAAAGAAATTGACAAGATAATGTAAATCTCATGCACGGTATGTAGATTCTTGTCAAAGATACTAACACGTGAAGCACAAAGTTCTATCATATTTTATATTTTGGAGCAAATTACAAGATATTAGAGACAAGTCATTCAAACTTAAAAAAGAACAAATCACATGTGGTTTGAACATCGTGAATTCGCTCTGTCTTCCAAAACAAGATGATAAATGAACACACACCATATATTCAATGACCTAGTTTAGCAGAAATGGGAAGGAAAAGTCATGTTTGAATTGATTATCGTTTAGATCTTCTGACATTATCAAATAAGTTTTGGAAAAAATTACCTAATTAATAAGAATCAGATCACTCTGAAATTAAGACAATGTAAAGACTTAAATAAAGGTCTCGGTGTTCATGTTCAACATTGATAGAAAGTTCGCTGATAGAAACTGATTGACAAAAATGAGGGTTATGGAGTCGTATATACCTCGTTCTAATTCCTTTGGTGGTCTCTTCTGTTTCTCCTTTGCGAAGAGCCAATGATGATGGTTCCAAACTTGTCTTTGCTATCTTAATTATGCTCTGGCATTGTTCTATAGACGCAAAATTGGGAAAGTATAATGCACGAGGGAACCAGCTTAAAACCTACCCAAAGAATGTAAATATATTTACAGGGAAATTCAATATAAGAACTTAATAATAGTTAGACATAAAGAACCCTCATAGAGTTTATAAGTATAGAATGATTTAAATAATTACAAGTTTAGCAACATAGATTTAAGTTATAAAACAAGTTAATATGGTATCTTCCCAGCTATTGCAGAGATGTGACCTACGTACATACATGATGCGTTTGAGTCAGAGGCGAAAATCTCAGACCTCGTTAAGGGTGACTTATCAAACTGTATTAGAATGCACAATGAAACTCCTTGATCAAATCCAATGAAAAGTGAAAATTTAGGAGGATATATATCAAAGCAAGATTGCTCTGCACGTCTGATAAACATTTCCTAGATGCTTCAGAATTCAATTTACTAGCTAATAAGTTTGTAAACATGGAGAAAACCTGGGTTTACACTTGATGAAATAACATCTGAGCTCTTGCCTGGTATCTATCTCATAGCCTATCTTTACATCAGCATAAGAGTACAACTAGATTATTAACAAATTCTGCCCCTGAATAATGGAGCAAATGCAGTTTAAAACTTGATATATACTATAGTGCCAGTTTGAACATTTGTCATTACTCTACACATGTTACTTACTTCAAGCCCCTTTGTGCTAATTTGAGCTCAAAATTTAGGGGACAATATTAGAAAAACATCTTAGACAAATCTTCCTTATGGAAACTCTTCAAATAGAAATCTATTTTACGAATATTGCAATCAATTGACAACTGATTACACAGCAGAATATCTGGACACTTCAGTTCGCCCTGCTCAGAAACGAGAACTGAAATCCGAAACAAGGAGAATTGACAGTTTCGCAACTGAAACAAGAGAAACACACCTGAAAGGGGATGGAAGTGAAGGAATCATCTCCAGACAGACCGGTAGGCAAGGGATCAAAGTCCTTCTCCAGATCAACAGATTCAAGCACCCTCGACCTTACAGTAGGTACATCCTACCAATTACCATACCCAAAAGTTCAATCAGCACATATATACAAACAGCGAAGATCCAGATTTACAAAATTAGTAAGCACTACTAGCTATTCCTTCTACTTAGTGACAGCAATTGCAGACTTGGTACAAAATTACATGTTCAATTGCACCTACTAAACAAATAATGTACCAAAAAACATGTAATTAAGTATAAATAACGATTTGAAAATAGAAAGGACCTGCTGAGAGAAGAGAACAGAAGCAAATAATCCGAGGAGGAAGAAGAAGAGACATAATAGAAATACGGAAGGTAAGCCTAGGTTCCACCATCCTCCGATGACTGATTTCCCTCTGTTCTTCATTTTGATAGGAATCGCCGGGGAAAAGAAACTACTACTTGTGTTAGTTCACAAAGTCCGGCGATCAAATGCCGACGACCTTTGACTTCCGTCGGCGGGTGGAAAGTCCTCAATTCTGATTCAACGGAACGTCGTCTTCGTTTCCTAAAAGGGAAGCGCCTAGCACGTACAGTTTGAATATTATCAAATTACAATTTAACCCATAATGTTTTACGAATTTGAAGATCACCACTCAATTTTGAAGAAAAAAAATAGTACTAATAATTACTCCATCTGTAAATATACAGTCAGTTACACTTTTCCGTGTCTAAGGGCTCGTTGGATGAACTTAATAAAAGTATCTTTAAAAAAGTACTTTTGAAAGTGCTGAAACTTATTTTTAAAATAAGCAGTTATGCGTTTGGATAAAAGTGCTGAAGTTAAAAAAAAAGTTGTTGATGTGTTTGGCAAATAAGTGTTGATAAACAGCTTTTTAAATCAAAATGTCTGAAATACCCTTAAAAGCTGTTAACATAATAGAAGTTAATTAATTTATATTTTACAGCCATAAATAATTATATTTTGCTATCATTCACATATTTCTTTCTCATCACAAATTATTTATAAGAGGAATATAAACTTATTATAGATTTTAAAGATATATAATTTGAATAGATTAAAGAACGATTTAAGATTTTATTTTAGTTTCATCCATAGCTAATAATAATTGTCTATCATTCACATATTTCTTTATTATCACATATTATTTATAAGAGGAATATAAATTTTTATTTAAGTTATATATGCAACTTATTTTACATTTTAATAATATATAATTTGAATAGATCACTTGAAAGATTTAAGATTTATTTTATTTTCATTCATTAGTAATAGTAATTGTCTATCATCCACACGTGAAAAGGGAAAAATAGAAGAAAGAGATGTTAGGGTTATGTGGGTAATTTGGAGATTGTATAAAAATATTAAGGGCAAAAAGGTAAAAATGTGGTCAGCTTAAAACAGCTTATACGCTGGAAAAAAAAAGCACCCCTACCCCACCTTTTAACTTTTGGCTTAAAATAAGTTTTTTTTTAACTTAAAATAAGTTGTTTTGAGTATTGTCAACAGCTAAATAAGTCAAAACCAGCTTTTAAGTCAGTTTGACCAGCTTTTAAGCTGAGCCAAACAGGCTCTAAGTAAAAAGAGAATCGATTACACTTATTAGGAAAAACTTTTTTTTAATGGCTCGAACCTGTTTAATTAAGGATTGTTTGGTCAATCATAATACGATATTCTAATTTGAAATTATAAGATAAAATTAAAATTTATTTAGATATGCGATATAAAATTTTTATGTTGTATATTTTCTCATAAATATAAGAATCTTATAAGTTGTAAACTACTAAAATAAGGGGAAAGGGTAAAAAAAATGTCTTTAAAATATGTGAAAGGAACAAAGATGTTCTCTATTTATAGTTTGGTTCAAAAATTTTCTTATCGTTAATACTTTGGCTGAAAAATGCTCTAAACTATACGAAAGTAACAAAAATGCCCTCTGTTTGCTGTTTGGTCCAAAAATGTCGTCAACACTTTGATCCAAAAATGTTGTTATTGTTATATAATGGCTCAAAATGCTCATTTTTCAAACAAATATATTATTATTTTCTTTTTAACACATTCTTTTTCTAATACTATATTTTTTAAAAAATTAGCATATGTTAATCCTACTTCATATCAGAAAAAAAATATATTTCTTATTTTATTATCATTATTTTTTTATCGTTATATAAACATAAATTAATGACGGATATACTATAATTTTTTATATATATAAAATATATTATACGTCGAAAGGATACATGAAATTATTCTGTTTTAATTGATAAATGAAGTTAAAAAATTATTTTCTACATTTTTATTTGTTAAAGTGATTTTAGAAGAAATAAAACAAAAATAGCGTTCTTTAATAATATTTTAATTAAAAAGAAGATATGTTTAAAAAGAAAAAATATATTTTTTCGTATAAGGACATTTTTAACCCATTTTATAACTATAAGGACATTTCTGGACCAAAATATTGATTAAAAAGGCATTTTTGAGCTAAACTATAAGCAAATTATTCTTTTTCACACGGTTTAAGGACATTTCTGACTCTTTTCCCTTAAAATAACCATCATTATTGAGTCCGAAACTCAAAGGGTAGAAATTTTTACCAAAAATTCCAAAACGGTATATAAAATTTTATATGTTACCAAAACGGTAAAATCGCTGCAGGAGCAGCGATTTACAAAGTAAAATCGCTGCTCCGGCAGCGATTTAGCAAAAAAAATTTTTTTTTTAATAAAAAAATGAAATCGCTGCCCGAGCAGCGATTTAAAAAAAAAAAAAAAAATTAAATAAATCGCTGCCGGGGCAGCGATTTATAAATTTTTTTTTTTTTTTAAATCGCTGCCCGAGCAGCGATTTATTAAAAAAAAAAAATTATACATAAATCGCTGCTACGGGCAGCGATTTATTTTTAAAAAAATTTTTTTTTTATTAAAACGCTGCTAGGGCCACGATTTATTTAAGAAAAAAAAATTTCCTTATTAAATCGCTGCACGAAGTTTTTTTTTTAAAAAAAATATTAAATTTTTTTAATACAGCGATTTTATATTAAAAAAAATTATAATATTTTTTAAAATTTAAATATATAACTTATAAGAAAAATTTTATTAAATCGCAAAAATGTTAATACCGTTTTGATTAATATAAAATTAAAAAAAAATTATTAAATCGCAAAAATGTTAATACAGCGATTTTATATATATAAAAAAAATTATAATATTTTTTAAAATTATAATAATTTTTCTTATAAGTTATTTATTTCTTATAATTTTTAAATTTTAAAAAATATTATAATTTTTTTATATATATAAAGTCGCTGTATTAACATTTTTGCGATTAATAATTTTTTTTTAATTTTATATTAATCAAAACGGTACTAACATTTTTGCGATTTAATAAAATTTTTCTTATAAGTTATATATTTAAATTTTAAAAAATATTATAATTTTTTTAAATATAAAATCGCTGTATTAAAAAATTTTAATATTTTTTTTAAAAAAAAAGCTTCGTGCAGCGATTTAATAAGAAATTTTTTTCTTTAAATAAATCGTGGCCCTAGCAGCGTTTTAATAAAAAAAAAAATTTTAAAAATAAATCGCTGCCCGTAGCAGCGATTTATGTATTTTTTTTATTATTTTTTTTTTAATAAATCGCTGCCCCGGCAGCGATTTATTTAAAAAAAAAAAAAAATTTGAAATCGCTGCTCGGGCAGCGATTTCATTTTTTTATTAAAAAAAAAAATTTTTGCTAAATCGCTGCCGGTAAAATCGCTGCTCCTGCAGCGATTTTACCGTTTTGGTAACATATAAAATTTATATACCGTTTTGAAATTTTTGTAAAAATTTCTACCCTTTGAGTTTCGGACTCCATTATTATTTCTCATAAACATATAAATCTCATTGTATATTACACACATCGTTAAAGTGTGCTTCTCAAACTAATAAGTGATAGTTTAAAATTGAAATTCACACTTTCAATAATTTAGATATGAAATTTAAAAAACAACAATAATTTAACTACTTATCTCAAGTAATCTGATAATGTCAAACGAAAAATATTTAGTTAACAACTTTCAAAAAGCAAGACAAGGTAACTAATGAATGTAACTAATTAGAGGTGTTATCCTATGATAAATTCACATATTTGATACATTAATTAGACGTGACAAACAAAGATATGCACCAACTATAAATTACACTCACATTTCTCTCAAAATTCTCCAGGCTTAATTATTTAGCCAAAACATTTGCTTAATTTCTTCTTTCAAGTATTTGTTCTTTTCAATGGAGGAAGAACAAGGGTAAGGGTAAGCAAAATATGATAAGACCCACTTATAAAATGATAAGAAAACCACTGTAGAACTGTTTACAAGATTTGTGTAATTGAACTCAACTATACTAAACCAGTAACTAACTACTGTGTTATTTTTCATAGAGAACTCTTTGATGTTCTAAACTGTATAACAAGCAAAAAAGTTCAAGAATCATAAATAGTATATAGCAAGTGCGCATCAATCATCTGACCAAAAATCTACCTGCAATGCAAGCCAGCACACGAGAATTATAATTCTTGTCATCTGTGCTAACACCATTGCCTCTCTCCGAAATCTCAATGCTTCACTCCTTTGGCTTGAGGTGTTACTTGGTTTCCACATAAGGCATCAAATGCCTTTTCAGGGACATAATGTTATGATCCAAATATGGCTTTCAAGATATGAGGATCAGCATAGTTTAGCATTATGTTGTGTCACCGAAGACCAAGCCAAAGGCAGTACGCATGTAGTTCTTCACACTAACGGAGTATCATTCTTGATGGTGCTTCAGCAATTCAATCTACTCCATCTAGTAACCAATATAGGTCGTGGCACCAAAAATAAGAGACCAGGAAATGCAGCAGGACAGCAATCTCATTGGCAGTTAAAAGAGTTTAAGCTGCATCAATGTGCTTGGTGAATCAATGGCAGCATATAAGAAAAAAAATCGGTTGTATCCAAGCCTCATGGTGTTTGCTCATCAATCCACGAGCCATCCTAATCGACGCCCTAGCTTATATGAGGATTCTTTAACAAGAGTTTCACCTGTTCATCAGCTCTTTTTGAGAATTGTAAATATGGCTTTTAACACTGCCTTTGTGCTAATGGAATATAGATTTGTTACCTTTATCAAAAACAAGTACAGTTCCCTAATAACTTCTGGGGCTGAACAAGGATATGATGATAGAGCTGAATGTCACTAGGCATTAGCGTACTAGTCTCTTGCACCAGCTGAAAATTCTAGATAAGTTCAACTCCATCAGATCCTTCATTCTTTGTTTATTTCTCCTTGAATGTTCAATATCTAGAGTCCTGTAGGCAAGACCAAGCAAGTACATTGCTGGATGTAATCTCCTGCACAGTCAAGAGTATATCCGCACATTAAATGTTACTGCTTTCAAGCTAATGGGACATTCCTACAAAATTTCAAATGGCAATTCGTTTCTGCAACATCAAAACTTTCATATTACAATTGGAGATATTCCATATTCATGGGACATAATGAGAACGATAACCGATTCTAGCCAAGTGGCTTCGGCTAGGCTCATAAGAAATAAAGAAAGATTTCACATTAATCTTTTCAAGCAGGGTGCAAACACATCCTGCATTGTGAAATTAGATTAATTTATCAAGATGCAAAACATCAAAGCATAGTTAACATATTACAATTGGACATATTCCATATTCCTGGGACATAATGAGAACGATAACAGATTCTAGCCAAGTGGCTTCGGCTAGGCTCACAAGAAATAAAGAAAGATTTCACATTAATCTTTTCAAGCAGGGTGCAAACACATCCTGTATAGTAAAGTTAGATCAATTTATCAAGATGCAGAACATCAAAGCATAGTTAACAGCACAATTCATAATATACCTTAAAAAAATCTGCCACAGTGCCACATAGATTTATCATTAAATGGGTGGAGAATTTCAATTCATATGTTTCAGGCTTCTACACCAGATACTTACTTCTCAAAGTGATCATTTGCCTCCAAGCCATCCCAATACCTCTGAGATGGTACATTTCGGCCTTTCTTATCTCTGCCAAACGTCTCCACATACCAACCTCCAATGTCATGCATGCCACATCGAGGTTCAAATAGCCAGAATCTGTTGGAGAGAAAAATCATTACTAATAACATCAATAAGCAAAAAACCTGAGAGACCTATATCTCATATTACTAACAAGAAAAAAAGTGTTCGACTAGAAAACATTCTGATATGAATACTTTAAGCCCAATGTTCTATGCATTTCCTGCTTTTAAGTTATGAATGACAAAGAAAATTCACAATCCAATGGCATCATTTTCAGGTCAACTTATATGGCCCACTTGTGTCTCTAGGAGACGGAAATTCATTTAACTACTAACGAATCCAATCTAAAGAAAATCTAACAAAATTGATCAGCTTGATATATGGACACTGAAGTCGGAAGTTCACACACTTTCAACAAACAAGCACCAAAGCTACCAACATAGGATGAGCAGAGCCTTGTGATATGAAATGGAAAGGAGACCAACTATGACTTTTCGTGACATTGAAATGCAATAAACCATTATTACTAGCATAAGATCAGCTATTAGCTCTCTAACCTTTTGTCTTCTAATAGTTAACCATAAGCTTATTTTTTTTTTAAGATTACATGTGTTCGCCATAAGCTTTCATAATTCCACCTTCTGAGAAAAGAGTAACAAAAAATGAAAAGAGAGGGAGAACAGGAAGAGAAACAACAGTAATAGAAGTAGAACGAGAGGATATCAACCATGACCCACAATTTTTCTCAAAGTTAAATATGGATGACTAGACATCAATAAATGCGTAAACCATGACTTCCGTTAACAAAGTCATTCCTTTTCCATTATTCTTTTCCATCCAACAAAAAGCAGATAGACTTAATCCAGTTCAATAATAAGATTCTCTCTAGGCCCACCTATTCACCTTACATTGAAGCTAGACAATAGGCACTAACGTCATGATAGTTTGGCGAAAATCTAGGAAGAGAATAGTTAGCAGTCTTAATGAGATGAGCATTGACTCAAAAGGTTATGTTATGGACTTTACTTGCTCGGAGGTAGCTTAGCTTTGCTGCATCTGCACTCACAGGTTAATACTTCATCTCCTAATTGATACCAGTGCATGTGTCTTACCTGAAAAAAGAGAATTTGACGCAAGTTAAAGTGGAAGATTATGAATATGATACTTTAAGCCAAACAGACATCCATTCCAAGAAAAAATTTCCATAGTTGCAAGTCAAATATACTTCAAGACCAACCAACAACTTGAAGTCCAAATGCAAAAAATCATAGTGAGAGCAATCTGAGGACTGCTTATAAAAAAGTACTAATAAACAACTAGTATGCCTCAGTCCCAAGCAAGTTGGAGACAGCTATTTGAATCCTCACTAACCACGTTCCTGTTTAAATTCATCTCAAGTTAACAATAAAATTGGAAGGTATTAGAAGTTCTCTATATTTCCTACTGGCATAAAAACCGTTAATAAGGCTAAAGACTCTTAAAAAGAGTAGCACTAAAAGTAAATATATTAACATAACTAAGACATATTCAATAACCATAAGAATTCTAAGCTTGCTTATCAAAAAGCACGCCCATAATTTTTTTTTATTGCATTCAGACAGTGACATTAGAACGACACTTCCAACCTTATGAAAATATTTACAGCTACTTCTCATAAGCACCTGCCAATTGGCATATAGGAAAAGAGAACTCTGCACCAACTCTCCCTTCCGCTCCCTTTTTTATCTAATGAAGGATATTTGACAGGAAAAAAGCTATAGAGAACAGTAGACAATATTACACTCACCAGCAATGTTCGATGCTTCATAATCTCATGGGTTTTCACACCGTTGTTGTCGTAAACATCGCAAGAACCTTCTTCAGGACTGGTCCCCAACCCTTTTATCATTCCCAGTGGAATGACAGACTTCAATCCGAAGTCCATTAAGTTACTTTTGGGGACGTCATGTGAGCTGAGGTAAATATGAATGCAGTCATCAATACCTTCATTCTGTATCCCATTATATCTACTCCTAGGTGGAACTCTTGTTGCCATAGCGACAAGCCTCCCTCCAACATGCAATTCTAAGTCTCTGTATGCATCTGATGTATAGTACTTGAAACTTCTCAATTGCTTTTGATCAGAACCAGCAGCTGCCGTCTCTGAATGCATTTTAATGGGGATGTTTTCAAGGGAATGACATAGGTCTGCTTCTAAGGATGCCAGTCTCTCCATAGAAGCATGTGACAGTTCAGGGACATTTTTTGCTAAACAGACCATCCCGAAAAGATCTCGCCCATAAACCAGGTGTAGAACCTCAGCTGTTTCATATACTGATCGCTCCTCAGCTTCAAAAAACTCAGGAAGGAGATCTGACTCAATCTCAGGGCCGTAGAATGCTAAATGTAATGCTGAGTAAAAATCTCTTTCCAGTGCATCCAAATAGCCTGATCCAGATACTACCCTTTTTTCAGCCAATATGTCGTTTATTGTTTGTCTATACCACTTTAACCATTCAACAACTTCCATTTCCTTGATTGCCGTGCTATATGATTCATACATGCACATTTTAGAACCTTGTCTAGAATGCATATGAACAGTGCTTTCCGAAATGAGAGATACTCGTCATAATGCGCTCTCCTCTCAGAATCGGATAGAATCTGCATTCCATTGGTTATCCAAGTAAATACTGTACGTCTCTAGTACATTAAAAATTATCACTCTTTACCATGTATATGTGTGACATAACATTTTGTACTAATTCAGAAATTCAAGAGGACGTCTATGATATTAATTTATTGAACTAAGTCACCAACTAAGAATGATAAGCCTGCCACAAAGCATGTGCTTATATTTCTCTAAGTTCAATTGAACTCTCAATCAAAATTAAAATTGCGGCTCTTTCATATCCCAATTATTTTTACTCCTCAATCCTAAATTGAACTAGTTCAGGTCAATTATATGACTCGTCTGCATCCACTCCGCTCTGTTTGCGAATTTAATGTTCAGATGAATCATCATAATTGGACTAATTTTTACTCAACCCCTCCACAACTCGCCTACTCTATCCAAACTTGGAACCAACTACACTTCGCAAAAATAGGTAGAGCTAAACATCCAATGTTCTACTATACAAAATTTTAAATCCTCACTTTGTGCTAATAACAAATGTTCCATATGATGAATTGAACTAAGAACAATTCAACAAACATATTTATCCGAATAAGAAAGCACTCCATCCATCTCATTTTACTTGGCCCTGTACCACCATTTTAGCACATCAAGAGGTTTTTATTACTTTTTCCCAATATTAAACAACTATGTGAAATAGTAGTAGTTCCAAAGCATCGGTAATAAGTTTAGTTTAAAGATATACCTCTAACAAAAACTTCCTACAGCTTTCTTAAGAATATGATAACTGTGAAAAATGAAAATTGTATGGCAGAAAACGCATAACCTCATATGCAGCAAGTATTTCAACGAATCGCTTGGAGGAATTGTGCGTGGAATGAGCAAGGTCAGGATGAGTCTCCTTAGCCAATTTACGAAAAGAATTTTTGATTTCATCATAGGAGCTTGTTTCTGATACACCTAGAAGCTCGTAAGCGTTAGGTCCAGCAAATTCTGAACGAATTGGTTCGGCTCCTGTAGTAAGCCACCGGTTTGTGATAAATCGGGGATGACATTTGTGTAGCAGCAGAGAGAAAGCCATGTAATTCGATAAACGTGAAATTGTAAGAACCTGAAATTGATGATTATGACGGTAGAGAGAGTGAAGAAGAGAGGTTTTGCCGATGGAGAACTTCGTTTCTAAGATTAGGAGCCTATTGTTGAAGACGGTGGCATTTTTTATTTTATTTTTAATTAGAGAAAGTATTAAAAAATGGTGAATTGATATAAATTATTCCTTCCGTTTGAAAAAGAATGACTTATTTTAAGTTGGAATGGATTTAAGAAAAGAAACAAAGAAAGTTATGTTAAATATATCGAAATGTCTTTTATTTTGTGGTCTTAAATATGTCATCCGTGGCGGAGCTAGAAATTAAACAAAGGGTGTTCAAGTAATTTGTTATGTAATGTGTTCAAAATATGTTATTTAATCATTTCGTATATCATACTTATATTTAAGTAGTCACTGTATGTCACCTCAAAAGTTAAAATTAAAGTGTTATAAAAAAAAAGAATCGTTCTTTTTTAAACAGACAAAAAAAAAATAGGATCATTTTCAAATGGAAAGAGTATTAATTTCGTTCTGAAATATTGACCGTCTTAAACGTGCTTATATTTTCCATTTATAATGTGACATAACAAATAACCTCAAACTCTTATTGAAATATCAGAATTTTAATTAAAAATTTAAGAAAAACAATGAAAATAGTATTAATTTTGGTAAAAATTTAAAAATACTCGAGTTGCAAAATAAAGTATATTTAAATTGAGTCAATCAAATAAAATAATATCTTTAAAATTGATAATAACTTGAAAATAAAATCAATAATTCATACTAAATTTAGTTAAACACTTTTTTTTCGTTCATATTTTACCAATGGTTCAGTTGTATCGACAATTATTTCCCCTCGCTTTTGGAAAAAATGCAACTAGGGAGTTTTTTTTTTCCGCTTGCAACGTCTTTTTCTTGATCTTTTAACATTTCTTTTAACTTGTCAGTGCTAAGCCACGAACTAAAAGGTAAATATAGCAAGTAAGCATTACTTTTTACTTAAAAATTATAAGAAAAATATTAAGTTAATGTTATAAAATCAAGCTCATGACAATATAAATATAAAGAGATGAAGACAAGAGAAGTAAGATGGAAGATAAGACTTTCTTCTTATTCAAGTGTGTTCATCTCTTTATATTTATATTGTCATGAGCTTGATTTTATAACACGTTATCAGCACGAAATTGCTACTTGCAAAGAAATCCCCAGTTGTCAGTTGGATTCAAGATGAGTAATGGAGATGTATGCCTTCTTGATAGTGTCACAACGCATACAATATTAAAAGAAAAGAAATACTTTTCTAATTTGGTTATGAAAATGGCATATGTCAACACAATATCAGGTAGTACAAAATTAATTGAGGGCTCTGGAAAAGCGACCTTATTACTACCTGGAGGGACAATATTAAGCATTGATAATGCATTATATTGTAGTAAGTCTCAAAGAAACTTATTAAGTTTCAAAGTTATTCGCCAAAATGGCTATCATGTTGAGACGGCTAATGAAGGAAAGGTTGAATACCTTTACATTACTACAATTAATGTAGAGAAGAAAATTGTGCATGAAAAATTACCTGCATTTTCTTCTGGGTTGTACTATACAAGTATAAGTACAGTTGAATCACATGCCGTAGTAAACAAAAGGTTTACTAATTTTAATGATTTTATCATTTGGCATGACCGGTTGGGCCACCCCGGATTTAATATGATGCGCAAAATCATTGAGAATTTACATGGGCACACCTTAAAGAGCCCAAATATCATTCAATCAAAGGAAATCTCTTGTGCTGCTTGTTCTCAAGGAAAGTTGATCATTAAACCATCAACAGTTAAGGTTGGAATTGAATCCCCTGCGTTTCTGGAACGTATACAGGGTGATATATGTGGACCAATTCAACCTGCATGTGGACCCTTTAAATATTATATGGTCTTGATAGATGCTTCTACAAGATGGTCACATGTGTTTTTATTATCAACTCGCAACATGGCTTTTGCGAGATTGCTGGCTCAAATAATAAGACTGAAAGCACAATTTCCAGACTATACAATAAAGACAATCCGTCTAGATAATGCTGGTGAGTTTACATCTCAAGCATTTAATGATTATTGTATGTCTACTGGTATAACAGTTGAACATCCAGTTGCTCATGTTCACACTCAAAACGGTCTAGCAGAATCATTGATTAAACGTCTGCAATTGATAGCTAGACCATTACTAATGAGAACAAAGTTATCTGTGTCTATGTGGGGGCATGCTATTTTGCATGCAGCAGCACTTGTGCGCATAAGGCCGACCAATTATCATGAATTCTCCCCATTACAATTGACTTTTGGTCAAGAACCAAACATTTCTCATCTTAGAGTTTTTGGATGTGGGTGTATGTCCCAATTGCTCCACCACAACGCACAAAGATGGGGCCCCAAAAAAGCTTGGGGATATATGTTGGGTATGAATCTCCTTCAATCATAAAATATTTGGAGCCTATGACTGGAGATTTATTTAAGGCAAGATTTGCTGATTGTCATTTTGATGAATCAGTATACCCAACATTAGGGGGAGAACATAAGTCATTGGGAAAAGAGATAGATTGGAATTCATCATCTCTATCTCATTTGGATCCTCGAACAAACCAATGTGAGCAAGAAGTTCAAAGAATAATTTATTTGCAGAACATTGCAAATCAGCTACCAGATGCATTTACTAATCTTCCAAGGATTACTAAATCGCATATTCCAGCTGTTAATGCTCCAGTTCAAGTTGATATCCCGACAGGACAAATTGTTAAGGCAAATGAGTCTAGACCACATTTGAAGCGTGGTAGACCAATTGGTTCCAAAGATAAAAATCCTCGAAAAATAAAAGGAATAAATGATCAAGATGATCATGGGTTGAAAGAAATTTCTCTAGATGAGACCCAAGTCATAACACATGATGATGAGGAGATTCAAACTTCTGAAAATAATGAAATTTCAATGAATTATGTCTCGACGAGAAAGTTGTGGAACCGAAATAATGTTGTGATTGACAACATATTTGCCTATAATGTTGCTATTGAAATAATGCAACAAGATGAAGATTTTGAGCCAAAATCTGTTCACGAATGTAGACAGAGAAATGATTGGCCAAAATGGAAGGATGCAATTCAAGCTGAATTGGCTTCACTAGAAAAACATGAAGTTTTTGGACCGATAATCCGAACACCTGAAGGTATCAAGCCAGTGGGGTACAAATGGGTTTTTGTACGGAAAAGAAATGAGAAAGGTGAAGTCATGAGATATAAGGCCCGACTCGTTGCTCAAGGTTTTTCTCAAAGACCTGGCATTGATATATGGAGACATATTCTCCAGTGGTAGATGCAATCACCTTCAGATATCTCATAAATCTGGCAGTTCATGAAAAACTTGAAATGCGTCTAATGGACGTTGTCACAGCCTATCTATATGGCTCATTGGACCACAACATTTTCATGAAAATTCCTGAAGCATTCAAAGTTCCTGAAGCATACAAAGATTCAGAGAAACTTGTTCAATAAAACTTCAGAAATCTCTGTATGGATTGAAACAATCAGGAAGGATGTGATACAATCGTCTGAGTGAATATTTGTTAAAGAAAGGGTACAAAATGACCCGATTTGTCCCTGCATTTTTATTAAACGGTCGGGGTCTGAATTTGTAATAATAGCTGTGTATGTTAATGATTTGAACATCATTGGCACTGGTAAAGAGCTTTTAGAAGCTATTGAGTGTCTGAAAAAAGAATTTGAAATGAAAGATCTCGGCAAGACAAAATTTTGTCTTGGCCTAGAGATTGAAAATTTGTCAAATGGAATACTTGTTCATCAATCAACGTACACAGAAAAGATACTAAAGCGTTTTTACATGGATAACTCACATCCATTGAGTACTCCAATGGTGGTAAGATCGCTTGACATCAATACAGATCCATTTCGACCTCAAGAGAATGATGAAGAGCTTCTTGGTGATGAAACTCCTTATCTTAGTGCGATCGGGGCACTAATGTACCTTGCTAACAATACTCGACTAGATATCTGTTTTGCAGTAAGTCTACTGGCAAGATTCAGTTCCTCCCCAACAAAAAGACATTGGAATGGTGTTAAACACATACTTCGATATCTTCGAGGGACCATGGACATGGGTTTATTCTATTCCAATGAATCCAAATCAGAACTGATTGGTTACGCAGATGCAGGGTATTTATTAGATCCGCATAAAGCTCGATCACAAACAGGCTATTTGTTTACATGTGGAGACACGGCAATATCTTGGCGATCAATGAAGCAAACGTTGGTAGCCACTTCTTCAAATCATGCAGAAATAATAGTCATCCATGAAGCAAGTCGAGAGTGCGTCTGGTTGAGATCAATGACCCATCATATTCAGGAAATGTGTGGTTTTTCTTTGAAAAAGAATATACCAACCACAATGTACGAAGATAATGCTGCATGTATAGCTCAATTGAAAGGAGGATACATCAAAGGAGACCGGACAAAGCATATCTCACCAAAGTTCTTTTTCACGCATGATCTTCAACAAAATGGTGAGATAGAAGTTCAACAAATTCGTTCAAGTGATAATCTTGCTGATTTATTCACTAAGGCATTGCCAACATCAACGTTTGAGAAGTTGAGATACAAGATTGGAATGCGCCGTCTCCAAGATATCAAGTAAAGTTTTCATCAGGGGGGGCGAAATACGCGTTGTACTCTTTTCCTTAACTATGGTTTTGTTCCAAGTTGGGTTTTCCTGGTAAGGTTTTTAACGAGGCAACATTCAAATCGTATTATGAGATATGTGTACTCTTTTTCCTTCACTAGGCTTTTTCCCACTGGGTTTTTTCTAGTAAGGTTTTAACGAGGCACATAATCTATGGATATCCAAGGGGGAGTGTTGTAAATCCATTGTATATGTGGATGATCCATTAGAGTTATCCAACAATTAATTGGATTCATGTATAGTGTTTCCAATGTGATAAGATATCAAGGTGATATGAACCTTGATGATAACTATGTAAGATTTCAAGGTGACCTTTGACTATGATATCTCAACACTATAAATAGAGATATCATTCACCATTGTATGACATACTTGAATAAGAAAATTATCTCCTCTATCTTATACTTCTTGTCTTTTTCATCTTATATTCTGAGCTTTCTTTACAACAGTTAACATAATTAGAAGTATTTTAAAATATTGATTCATACAATTTAGGGGAAATTAAGTAAACACCTCGTAAAATAAAATAATTACAAACATACACTCATTTATATTCATATTTCCACTAAATAATTATATTATATACCTTCGACTAATTTCACTTAATTAATATTAAATAAGTATTATATATTGTATTGATATCATTAATAACTTTACGACTTTGAAAATTTTATGTTTATGAAAAAATATATAATATAAAAAATTAAAATCATATATTTAAACAAAACATTAATTTTATATCATAATTTCATATCGTAAAACAAATTATTTGAACGTAGTCTTCGTAGATTGCTTGAGCCAGAAGAAAAGATCGATTTTCTAGTCTTTCGTTTAGTGGTAAGAAAGAAAAGAGTATTATCCAAAATAATGAGAGTGTATATTAATAATTAACAGCACATAAATCCCATTCAACTTAAAAATTGCACGCATAGAAAGGAGCCCTGGCATTCCCCGCCACGCTTTAGCGCCGAATTAGAAAGGAGCCCTAGGGTTTTTCTCTTTCCGACCTCTGAGTCTCAGGCAAATCATGGGTGGAGGCAACGGTCAGAAAGCGAAGATGGCTCGGGAGAGGAATCTGGAGAAGCTGAAGGGTGCTAAAGGTATTTTCTGTTTTTCCATCTACACGATCAAAATCTATTTATCTGTAATCCAGATCTTAGTTGTATTACTTTTTGGTAAAAATTAAGTCTAATTTATCCTTGAATTATCCCGATTTGATCTCAGTGTAGGTAGAAAACCTCTTAGATAAATAATTTAGCTCTATTTTGTATTAATTTGTTAAATCATCTCATATACGCAGGAAGTCAGCTCGATACGAACAAAAAGGCCATGAATATCCAGGTAATGTTTTCAATTTCATTTTTTTGCTGTAAAATATTGCAGTATTTTTTGCAAATTTAAGTTTTGATAGGAAGTATATCACATACTAATTATAATTATAAGTAATTGAACGAATTTGAATTCATGAAATTTGCGGAAGTTGTACATAAATTGACTTGGTATCAGCCATTTGTAGACTGAATGACCAACACTTTCCCGTCCAACTAAACCTGGATAGTAATGAAGTTGCAAATATCTTCAGTTTTGAAAAAGTTTCCCGTTTTTAAGCTATAAATATTATTAATAATAATAATAGGATAAAAATTTTCCGAGGGGGGTGTTTTAGTGGTTGAGGAGTTGTGTGACAGCCTTGAATGTCAAGATTTGTATCCAACAGAGGTGATGTGACGTGAGTTAATCCCCTATAACTCTATGGGAGAAGGTGAAAAATTGTCTGTTGCCTAAGCCTTAGTGGACATAGTTACCTGTGTAGCTGTGTAAATAGCATATACGTGGAGCATTACTCTTGTATGAGTGGTTGATAATTGTCTCTAATATGCATCAATGAATGATAATCTTTTGATCCGTCGAACTTCTCTAATGCGCAAATTAAAATATCAAAGCTCCCTAGTCCCTATTTACATTTAGTATTTCTTCCTAGTTCTTTTCACTGTTTTCTTTTGCTCCTTTATGTGGGATGTAAGGGAACTCTCCTCAATTTGTAGTTAATGTTTCTATTGGATTACTTCTCAAAAAAAGTTTCTTTTTGAAGTAAAACGCACTGCATTGATGTCTGCATAGTAGTGATGTTTTTTGAAATAAAAAGTGAAAGAGTTAGCTACCTTGTGTGTTTCCATTAACTTTTGTATGTCCTCCCCCCCTCTTGAATTGTCCTATAGAACACTCTATGTATAGCTGCAACTTGGACTTCTTCTTTTTCCCTTTGTTAGAACTTGGTCTAGGTCTAATTTTGAGACCCCATTTTGTTGTTACAGTTACTTCTGAAGCTTAAAGTTCTGGGTTTTAGATTTATTTGAAGGGGCAATGTTTATTAGCTGTTTTTTTGAAAGAGATGTATTATGTTGAATTATCTAAAAAATGAATAACTTAATTTTTGTTTGTACCTAGGTGGAGATACTAGTTTCTGAAAATTTGAAACTAAAAACTACTGGCAAAAAGAGATTTGCAATTGAAAACCAGTGCTAACTAGGAAAAGTTGCACTTAATGGAGATGCAATCATTGTTAAGAAACTTATGTAACTACGGAAGTGAGAATAGATACATAAAGGAGGATAACAAGACTGTTGGTAGGACATTGAAGGGAGTTCTGAACTTTTTAGTTTATGAGGAATTTGATTGAATACATAATTTAATGTGTTAAGTTGACTGACATATCTTATTAGATCTGAAAGAAAATATTATTGTAATGCTAGCAAATTTAAGCTTAATATAAAAAGCATCATGTCAAAATTGAAAGTATAAATAGCCTAATGAATTTGAATTTATGAAATTTGCGAATTATATCAAACTTTTCTTCTTTCATTTTTTTTTTTTTTGAATGAATTAAGAGGTTGTATGAAAAAAGCATCTAGAAGATGCAAGAATTTACAGAGAGAAATAGGTGATTACTCCTGTACAACAAAAAATAGCAGGGTCTGAGTTATAGCCTATAGCAAAAACTCAAGGCTGTTAAACCATTGAGCGGGAGCTAATGAAATCTAAAAGGGGAATTACATCATTTACAGAGGACGGTTGCTCCAACTAAAATGATTAGGAGCTAAGACTAGGATAACTATTGTGACATTTGACTCCAAATTGAATTCTACAGAATATCTCTCAAATTTAGACAATTTTTATAAATCAATTTTTATAATGTTAAATTTTTTAGCCGAATCCCCTTACCCGTGTTTATTCGGATTTGTACCCCGGAATCTTAAAATTTATATTTGCCTAATCCGACGCTCGGGTCCACACCCGTCTTGGATACCCGCACATGAGTCCAAGCAACATAGCAGCCTAGTCTTGGTAGGCAGGGCTATATGGTGTTTCCATACCTGTGCCAGTTGCACGTACTAAGTGGATTTGTCGAGGTGCTTGCAAGAAAATGAGTCCAGATATTAATGCAATAAAAAGGAATAAAAAAATAGGTAGAAGTGTCATATAAATAGAATAACTGGGGGTATGGACCCCAGTTAGTGATAAAATCAGAATAGGGAGGCATATATGGTGAATGTTGTATCCTGTTAGTCGTGTATTTTTGCATTTTCCTGTTCTACCTTTTGTGTTTGCGATTTGGGAATGTCAAGCATATTGTTCGGGAATGAGTAGTTGAGGATTGATTGATTGCTGATTGACAAATATCTTTTGTCTGCCCAATAGTGGCACTAGCATATACAATAGCACCCAAGGGAGTGACCTAGTGGTTAATAACCCTAAGGTCTTAGGTTCAAAACTCAGCAGAGATTAAATAACATTAGGTGATTCTTCCCATATGTTCTAGCCTTTGTGGATAGAGTTACCTAGTACCTGATGTTGGTGGGAGGTGGGAGGTATCCCGTGAAAATAGTCGAGGTGCGCGAAAGCTGTCTCAAGACACCACGATCAGAAAAAAAAGAAGGAGTCTAACAATCTAATGCCCCCTCAGCATTGAGATATGTGCCCATTGATTTATTTGTATTCCACAGTGAGTTTTTTCATAACTATGCGCTAACATATACCTGATTTAAGAGAAAACAAACATTAGTTCCTTCCATTGTTTTTGGCTGAATATTGGGAGATATAATTTGAAGTGATCTAGTTTGTGAGTTTGCTTTGGCCTATATAGAGTCAAGTGATACCTATATTACTTTCTCCAGTTATGTCATTTCATTTTATTATAATTTCTTTTGAAGGTTCTTACTTTTTAAGAATCTTTCAGGAAGCTTATGTTTTGTCAAATTGTGAACTACTCCTTGCCTAAACTTATTTGAGAGGGCTTATTTGAATATATTCAAAGAATTTACAGTTTACTGTTAAATAGGCCAATTTGTTTTGGCTAGTTCAGCTTTCTTATTGGTTTTGCTTAACTGTTTTGGCCTCTTGGTTTTAAAAGAGTCTGCGGAGTCTGTAATACCATCAGAATATTTCTAACTTGATATAGCTCAATTTCAGTGGAGCATTTTGATTATGTTTTATGATGTCATAGTGACTAAAATTCTTGATGTACTACTACTGTCTCTGTATATTCATTAAGCAAAATATCACATGAACCACCTATATACTCTCTTCTTTTTTTGGCATATTTACCTCAACAGTAGGAGGTAGCGATATCATTTCTGTTGTCCAACTGTTGACAGATGAGGGACTAGTTGCATGAGTATATTGTTCTTGTAACTGAATTTCCCTAGTTGGATATAGAGTGGATTAGGAAGTAATATTTTCATGATTCTCAGTTATTAGCCAGCAGGCTTGTTTATTCAATTTTTTATAGCTTATGGCTAATGTTAGAAATTTTTTCTTAGCCATCAGTTAAGTTGGTTTGAGGCCTGCAAATTCATACATAAAACTTTGCTTTGGTTTATTGGTTAACTCGTCTGTTTTGTAAATGATGGCAGTGCAAGGTATGTATGCAGACATTTATGTGTACAACATCAGAGGTGAAGTGTAAGGAACATGCTGAAGCAAAGCACCCAAAATCTGATCTCTATGCTTGTTTTCCTCATCTCAAAAGTTGAAGTCCTTTTATGTGTCAAACATCCTTGCAGAAAAAAAAAAGTTGGTATGATTAATGATCTACCAGTCACTAAATGCAACAGTCAGCCCAATCAAGCTGCGAACTGTTTGTAGTTATTGTGTGTGTTTGTGAGACTTGCAAGTTGTGTTCGTCTTAATAATGAAGCTTCCTGTCGACAAGACGATGTCATATGACATGAAATTAAAACCTATATGTTAAGAAATTAGAAACCATTTGAGAACATCTAAATTCCAGTTTTCTTACTACTATAGTAATTAACCACCAAACCAATGAAGCCTCCATTACTATATCTTAAATCACTATGTTAAACGAACCTCGAAGATTGTGAATGGAGCTCTAGAATGTTCTCAACTCCTGAACATCGGGACAATTAAAATTGAGGGAGTTATCAGTTCACAGCTCCATTTTTCAAATATCATTTTTTAAGCTTATTGTTTTAGTTCGTCTTTTTCAAATTTAAGAAAGATCAATGTCCAAATTAATGCCTAGTAAGGAAAAACTAATTTTGTTTCCATGAGAGTTCAGCTCAAATAGTAGTGCTGTAGTTTGATGACCCGTTACGTCCTTATGCTATTTAAGGACGTGAACTGTCTATCTGGAAGCTTACTTGATAAAGTATATCAGCATTTGCTTCTCGATTTATGGATAGTTTCTTGGAAAAATTTTAAAATATTATTTCTAAATATGTAGGATTTGTGTAATGATATTTGCTTATTAGTTCTATAAAATTATAAATAGAAGGACATTCATTTGTAAAATCGTTAAGCAATTCAATTAAAATTCTCTACAACACAATTCTTCCTACCAATTCTATGACTTGGCATAGCAAGATTATGAACAAGTAGTGCAAAAACAGATGCAAGTTATCTAGTACTGTAAGTGTACTTAGTTGAAGATTGATAACGTGACATTTAACTGTATTTGGTTGTTTTCATGGACTCATTAGTTCACACTCCAAAGAAACCAGCTGTATATTGGACCTACCATGCAATTATTTTTTTCAATTAATTGTGCCTTGTGTGTGTGTTTTCCGCTTTCTGTTTTCTTGCCCAAAACTTTATGCTGTTTTGAACTTGCTAAAATATATGCCCAATAGTGGAGATCAAGGGTTGTGGGATCGGCCAGGGGGTCGGGTCTTGAGTCGAGGTCGGGGCAGGGGTTCGGGTTTTGCATAGGGGCTAGAGTCAGGTCTCGGGTCTGGGGTCAGGATCGGTCTTGGCTAGGATGTCAAAAATGAATTCAAACATAGGTAACCCGCCCAATTCACCCAGAATTTTAAGGGTTGAGTTCAAAATAATTTGAATTGGTTTCAATTTCAATTCATTCAAGCTTAACCCATTTGAAGAGAATTCTTAATCGAGCCCAATTCAATCTCCGATTTATGTTCCTATAATGAAGGTATAAATTATTATCTATTTAACATCTTTTAGGATTTATCTATCCATTTGTTACTTTTTTACAAAATATTCTCGAGTGAAAATTCAAATTGTGATTATAAAAGTTAAATATCAATATGTTAAATTATTGAGAGTAATCGAGTTAAATTGGCCGGGTCTTTTTAGCCCATTTGAGCCCAAAGTGAACTTGGACGGGTCAAGACCCAATTCGATTTCTTTTTAATTCATTTTAATATTTTCAATTTCAATCCAACCCGCTCATTTGACACCCCTAGTCTTGGCCTACACTTGTTGAAGAGAGGGGCAAAATGTGTCCACGGATATTGGCATGGTTTTTCGTATTTAAGTGAACGGACAAGGGCCTAAAATACCCTTAAAGTATTGAAAATAGTACAAAATTACCCTTCATCCACCTATTGGCTCCAAAATGTCCTTTTCATCCAGCTATTGGCTCCAAAATACCCTTATCATCCACCTTTGTGTTCAAAATTGATCACTTTTTAATTGTTTTAAAATTAAACTCTTTAAATATTTTTTAAAATACTTGGCGTTCAATTATTGATTATAATTATAATTTATTAATATAATTTATAAATCAAACCACTACACACTCATTACTAACTAAACCTCACCCAATTAATAATCCAATTATAATATCAAAATCGTCATAAACACAACTAAAACACGATGAAATTATAGATTTCTGAAAATGACATTCAAAATTATTCGAGTCCGAATCGGAGCCCCAATTAAATTTAGGTTGAGCCGCTTATTTAGGAGGACACTTTCTTTCAAAATAGAATTAAAAATTTATGATTAAAAGGTAAAGAAGTAATGCATCCCGAATTGATTCATGTACTTTTTTAAAGATAATTTTATAAATATTTATGATTTGTTTTAAAACTTTAATATATTATTTTGAAAAAAAGTTACCTATGAAGTAACATCACATAATTGAGACGTAAGAATAATTAAGATAAACATAGTCAGACTTTTAAGTTTATTGATGATTTTTATTTAGCCACTTGAATGTATGATAATTTACTTCTATAATTTGAAAAAACAATCAATTGACAGTAGCTTGCATTAATAATGTGACGGGTTCATTAATTTAGAGGGATTTAATTATTAATGGGGTGGGTAGTGGATTGATTTATAAATTATACTAATGAGTTAAATTATAACATATAGTTGAGCACCACGTATTTTAAAAAATATTTAAATAGTTTAAATATAAAATCGTTAAATAAGTGGTCAATTTTGAACCAAAAGGTGGATGACAAGGGAATTTTGGACCCAATAGGTGGGTGGGAAGGGTATTTTGGAGCCAATAGGTGGATGAAGGGTAATTTTGTACCATTTCCAATACTTTGAGGGTATTTTAGGCCCTTTTCCATTAAGTGAATGGAACACCGACTTTTATTACTCATTTGTGTACGAACAATATATATAATACACTTCTTTTTCGATCATTAAATTTCTAAGATAAGTCATTATCACAAAACCAGGGTCACATAGCTCTGGCTTACTTATCTATGATTGTGTGAGTCATTTTTAATTAATATGAATCGAGGTGGATTCAGAATATGAAGACAACAAAAATCGAGGTGAATTCAGGATATGAAGACAACGCAGACATTTATCGAAGATGAATGTATGTTAGTTAGAGCGAGACAACACTATCTCGTCTAAAAATTTAGAGAATTAAGTTATGCACTGCCGGTATAAATATAAAATTAAATGTAATTAAATTTGATGACGTGAAACAACATGATTCCTTTTAAGAGCTATTACTAAAACAAAGTACTGTTTCCTTTTGTTAGGTATTGAGTGGTACTTGGTGGCTAATAAATTGCGGTAGCCTCTGTCACATCTATCACAATTACAGCTCAAAATTATGAGTATCGATCAGATACTGACCACTATTCCCCTTGTTAGGTATCATTTGGGACATTTAATTATCATTTATATGTCAATGACTTGTCATATAAACCTAACGTACACCTCAAGTTACAGTACTTGTCGAGTTATCATAATAGTAGTAGTAATAATTTCTATAGAACTTCCTCAAATTGAGTTCACTAAGCTATTTAACAAATAATTCTATTCGGTCAAATATCATCGTATAAATTGGATGAAGCTATGAAGCATTAAAAAGAATTTATTAGGATTTTAAACTTGCTCAACCCAATTCCCTTAGCAGAGTGAAAGATAGCACCATGCAACATCCAAAGAACGTAAGTTTCAATTGTTCGGGAAAAAAAAGCCGTGTTTTCGATTCAAGACTATATTATTTCATCAATCATGAAAAAAGATTTTTATATCATGTACGTATTTCACACAATTGATATTAATTATATGAGATTTCTTTTTGTTTAATCGCGATGTAGTGGAATAAAAGTTTGTGGAGTACACAAATCAGTTGAGATATTCCAATAAATGAAGCCTCTGATGCTTTCATTGTGCTCCATATATTAATAATTACTAATGGTTGTTTAAGTATCAAATTTATCCATGTCACTAAATTCTATAGTCCCCCTTTATGCTTGGCCACATTTAGCCTGACACAAATTAAATCCCACTTCTCAAATCTCACTGTCTGAATTTCGTCTTATTTGCGCATGCAACATGTAGTGATCTCAGGATTTAAAGACTTTTAATGCATTTTTGAGTATGTTGAAAGAATTCAATAAAAAATGGAGAGAAGATGAAAAGAGAGCAACTTGAAGAGTTCTGAACTTGAAAAATCTTCTTATACTTTAATGAAAAAGTACTTGTCCCTTATCGATGGTAAAAATAAAAATAGGGGAGTTTAAATATAGAAACTTTCCTATTAATTATTAAAAGGATTGAAAAGAGGGATATCCATGCGCTGTCGTGTTCATCTCCCTTATTGATGAGGTCCAAGTAAACTTAAAATAAAAACAGGCTTTTAGCTTCTACTGTTAAATATATTTTAATTTCTATTAATTTTTCAATATAGATATACATATATACATTTTTATGATTTTTATGGGTGCACGTGTTAAATATATTTTAATTTCTACTGATTTTTTCAATATAGCTATACATATATACATCTTTATGATTTTATGGGTGCACATGTTAAATATATTTTAATTTCTACCGAGTTTTTTAAAATAGATATACATATATACATATGATTTTTTTAAAAGTTAGCGGATGCACGTGCACCCTTTCATGTAATGTAGTCTACCCCTGCATGTAGTACGGGATAATCAATATAGATGTATTATGATATAATGATAAAACTGTTTCACATTTAATTAATCAAAGATTTCGAGTCCGACTCCATATATAAATTTTTTTTTATTGAGAGCGTCCCTTGAAATGGACCAGCCACGTGCGGAGCATTTTTTCCAAGACTTTACTACCTCCAGCCACTACATTGTTCAGGTTTTATTTTGAAATTAACTATTTTTATTCTGCCCACGTGGACTACCTAACTAGCAGACACAACTTAAATATAAATACTCAATTGGAACATGAACGTTAAACCTATTCCTTAGTTATTAAAATGACCAAAGTTCTATCCTATTCCTTATCCATATCAGAATAATTGAATTACTAGGGTGTTTTTTGCCCGTTAAGAAAAAAAATTAAGATATAAATTAGATGTTATATTCAATTTTTACCTTTGTTAATTATTATTGTTAAATTAATCTTTAAAATAACTAAACATTTATCATAATAATTAATTCCATTCAAAAATGTCTTGAACTCATCACATAGAGTTTAATTCAAAGCAATTTATTTTTCTTAAATTCATTACATTGTTCGTATGTAATTCAACGTATGTTATTGCTGATCAATCTTAAGTACTACTAATTCTTTTTGATAATTCAAGTTAAGGGTGGTAATTGGACGAGTCAAGACAAACCAGTGCAGACGAAGTAACACGAATATCTCCGGTAGTCAGTCTATTTTCATCAGCCGAACGATGGGAACGAGAAGTTTGGGACATGTTTGGTGTTTCTTCGGTCATATGACTTAACCCGTTAACTAATTGACCATAACTCAATTTATTCACTTTTTATTAAGATTTAATTGATATTTTTAAAAATATTGGTACCGAATAAATAAAAATTATTTATATGACTATATATAACCACAAAATTTATCATCAATCAATATAAATTATACAATAATCTAATTTTTAACAAATATAAATAAGCAAATTAATAATCCGATCGACACAAAGAAAGCAATAGCATTATTGAGGATGAAAATGATCCTCATATAGAAACTTGTTTTCTTTTGGCACCATCCTCTAGGGCATCTCTGCATGGCCTACGTCCAACACACACTCAATTAAATCATTTACTACTCATTTTAACCCCACTGCTGTCACATATATAGACCTGTAACGTTCACTAGTGAGTCTACTAGAGGCTCACTCTCATACACAGTCTACTATTTTTCTGTTCTATTTTATGTGATATATTTTGCTTTTAAATTAGTTTCAGAAAAAATGTTATAGTTCAATATTTATTAATAATTAAAAAAAACTGCAATATATCTAAATTTTAATCGAAATTTTAGTAACAATTTCAAACTTTGGACGAAACTTATTATCTTTGCACTACTTAATTAATAGTATATTTTATAAGTATATAGGTATCCACGTGGACATCATAAATATTGCATCATTTTATAATAACTTATCGGTACTTATATATCTTTAAAATACAATATTAAATAGTGTAGGGGTAATAAGTCCTACCCAAAGTTTGAGATTGTTACAACAATTTCGTTCAAAGTTTTGATATATATTTAAACCTTTTTTCCTTAATAATTTAACTTTCAACTTCTAAAATTATCCTTAATGAGATACCCTCTCTTACAATTTATTTATCTGGTGTTAATTTGACAAAAAAGATTTAAAATTTTTAAACTAAAGATCTGTAGAATATATCAAAAATGCATGTTTTTCAAAATGAATGAAATATAACGGATTCAAAAGGAAAATAAGACGAATAAATTAAAACAAAGGTGTAATTTACAGTCACTCAAATATTTATGACTTGTTTACGGCCAAAAGTTTCAAAAGTACTCCTCTAATTTTAAAACTGAGTGTCCAATCAAACACTTCCATATAAATTGAAACGATTGGGAATAATTTCCATAGTACTATCTATGATTGGGGCCTATAGTGGGAATTCTGCCAACCTTATTGATTGTACCTTGTGTCTGATGATATGATATATACTAAAGGCACTTGAATCAAAAGATGCAGGCAAGGACATAGTAGTACTGGTTTTTGCTTCATCAAGAATTATACTTACCAAGTTTTTTTTAATATAATAGACATCAAGGTACTTTATAATATTGGCCATGATGGATCTTGGTTCAGAGCAAACTACACAACCCTCTACTCATGTTAACAGAAAAGTGCTTCTTTCCAATGTTATGAAAAGGACTTCTGAATGGTATTCTATCTTCACTTATAATTTTTCCTTTTCTTTTGTTTTTTCCATCTACTATTTATGCAGTTTTTTCTATGAATTAAGAGTGACCTTTGTATAATATTTACAGGATTTTATCCCAGGATATCCCAAGTGATATAACTATTCATGTTGGAAGAACTTCTTTTGCTCTGCACAAGGTACATTAGAACAAGTTTCAAATTTTTACAACTACTCCATCAAGATTGCACTTTTCAGTAACTAGTTATACTTATCATGATCAGTTCTTATAGTTATCTTTTGGAAGACTTAATAGTGGAACGAATTATTTAGGTATGATACATAAACTTACACTGAAACTTGACCTCAACTGACAAGTAAACACTTCAACTTGTCACTACTAAGTCAGTTGAACATTTCAACTTACAAAACGACCATCTAGACACCTCCAAAATTTATGTATCATGTTAGTATCAGGTTTCCACGAGGCACAGTGGGGACGAGTTGGAGTGTTAGCTGCCATTAGAGACTTTAAGTTGAGGTGTCTAAATGTGCACTCTCAAAGTTGAGTGCTTACGCTTAGTTGCCAGCTGATGCCAAGTTTCAAATATGTTTTGTTTATGTATTATGTCTCTTTATTTATATTGTCGGTGTATAGAAGTTAAACGTTCAAATAAAGGTGCAATCTTTGATGTGTACATGCAGTTCCCACTAGTCTCAAAGTGTGGATACATAAGGAAGTTGGTCTCAAAATCCAATGATGCTAAGCTTTCTACAATTGAAATCCCTGACATTCCTGGTGGACCAGAAGCATTTGAACTTGCAGCAAAATTTTGTTATGAAATAAACTTTGAGATAAGCCCAGAAAACATTGCATTGATTAGATGTGTGGCAGAATATCTTGAGATGACAGATGAATATGCAGTTGGAAATTTGGTAGGATTAACAGAGACCTACTTAACTGAAGTAGGACTTAAGAGTATTGCAAGTTCAGTTTCCATATTACACTCTTCAGAGAAGCTTCTTCCCATTGCAGAAGATATAAAATTAGTGAACAGAAGCATAGACACAATTGCATATGTAGTCTGCAAGGACAGTCAATATGGCTTGAATTCCTCCACATTTGATTGGTGGGCTGATGATTTAACTGTCCTAAGAATTGAGTTTTTTCAAAGGGTTCTGGTTGCTATGATGGCAAGGGGATTCAAACAGTATGCACTTGGACCAATATTAATGCTCTACGCGCAGAAATCACTTGGAGGTTTGGTGAGGTCTCATCCCTTGAATAGTCCTGTATGCTGGAATGATTGGGCTAATACATTCCTTTAAACATATACATGAGCAACTTTAGTTCTTTACGTTAACAAAAACTAAGCACATTTGGCTTCTGTTATATTTAAAACACACGGCAGTAATAAGGTCGTGTGTTCCAAGTATAACAGAAACTAAAAGTGCACAGTTTTAATAAACGCAAAGGACTAAAACTGCTAAGCTGTATGTCTGAAGGATTATTTTAGACCAACCACCAAACATAAGGAAGTAATTTTCTTTGTTAAGTGAAATATTTGTTAATATGGTTATCTTTTCATTCCAGGATATATCAGGAAAAGGGAGGAAACAGATTGAGGCAAGAATAGAACATGAAAAGAGGGTTGTTTTAGAAACTATTGTTAGTCTTTTGCCAAGGGAGAAAAATGCCTTATCAGTTAGCTTTCTCTCATTGCTTCTCCGAGCTGCAATATATCTAGAAACCACAGTTTCTTGCAGGGTTGATTTGGAGAGGAGAATGTCATTGCAACTTGGACAGGCCGTATTAGATGATGTATTATTTCCTTCATATTCATTGACAGGGGATACATTCTTTGATGTTGAAACTGTGAAACATATTATGATGAATTTCCTGGAGTATGAAATGGTGGGAAATCGATTAGGCTTCAACGATGAAGAGAATATGTTTCCATCAGCAAGTGACATGGAGAAAGTAGGGAAACTAATGCAAGATTACCTTGCTGAAATAGCCTCCGACAGTAATCTATCTGTTTCAGAGTTTATTAGCGTTGCTCAAGTCATTCCAGACCAATTAAGGATCACAGAAGATATGATGTACAAGGCCATTGACATGTATTTGAAGGTATGCACGTTGAATATTCGATACCAACTACCAAATAATACTTCCTCCGTTTCAATATGTTTGTCTTGTTTTGACTACTTGACACTGAGTTTAAGAAAGTAGTGTAGACTTTTGAATCTTTTGTAGTGTTAAACTAAATATACGTATAATGTACCAAAATGTCCATTAATCGTGTAGTCGGAACTCTTAAACATATCAGGTGAAAAGTTGAAAATAAGGAGTTGTCAAAAAGCACAAGAGACGTCCTTTTTGAAAGAGAAGAAAAAAGGAAAATAAGACAAACAAATTGAAATGGAAGGAGTTGCTCCTTATAATCAACTGATTTAGTACCTTGATAGGCATATGTTCTTTAATGACATGAATGATTTATAGATTGCACCCGAAAATGTTGTTTGGGATGTGAAGTAGTATTTGAATCATTATGATTTCTTGTATAAATCCATTAAGGGCCTAAAACAGTTGAGTCACAAAATATTTTTGCAGTATACAAATGATACTAAGGGAGATTACATGTTTCTGCCAAGGCATTTGCAAGATCTTAAACATGTTCATGTTCTGCATTGACATGTTTCTGCCTAGGCATTTACAAGATCTTAAACATGTTCATGTTCTGCATTGATGTTATTTAAGTGTGTCATTTGTAGATCAAAAGTACTGTTCAACATTCAGTTTCATTTGATAAGGTTTATAGTCTAGCTGCAGAAAGAAAAGGGTTTTGAAACTTCAAATCATGCTATAGTATGTTATTCTATACCTATGTTGCTATATCAGATTAGCTACGAAGAATATTATCTACTGTGGTATGTCACTTTAACATGATAGTGTAAGAAAAATTATATATATTGTGAACTCATAAAACAAAAAATCCAAAGTAAATAACCCTGTCAGAGATACCTGTCGCTAATTTTCTAGCTTTTGCATAATTTGAAGGCACATCCAGCTCTAAGTGATGTTGAGAGGAAAAAAGTTTGCAGTGTTATGAATTGTCAAAAGCTAACTCGAGAAGCTTGTGCTCATGCTGCTCAGAATGAGAGGCTCCCTGTTCAGATTGTTGTGCAAGTGCTCTACTATGAGCAACAACGCCTTCGCCAAGTAATGGATGTTAGTTTAGTAGGGGCAGATCCTCCTCCTCCTCCTCCTCGTCCATCTAAATTCAACTGGTTCTCCAGTGGCATTTCTCCTGTTACAGACGAAATCTCAAGTCTAAAAAGAGAAAATCAGGATCTCAAATTTGAGCTAATGAAATTGAAAATGAAATGCAGAGAAATTGAAAAATGTGATGACAAATCAGCAGCTAGTACCCCTTTGGGGATCACTACTCCACTTTCTGATAAGCCTCGTTTGCCACGAAAATCTTTCATAACTGCCGTATCCAGAAAGCTTGGGAAACTGTATCCATCATTTGGAGCTGACGAAGTCACTATTCCATCGCCCAGCAAAAGGAAAAACAAACCAAGAAGAGATAGGCGTAATTCCATATCATGATGCAACTATATTTTCCATTAGGCTGTTTGTTCGTCTTTGTTTTAATGTTTCTGCGAGTCATGTTGTTATATAAGTATATAACTTCTGCTTTAATCATAGGTCCTGTGATATTTCTTGCTAGGCTATTCTGATTGTAATGGCTATTGTTCTAATCTAATGTTGCCATTATAGAAGCCACAAACTTTATCTGATATATTTCAGGTAAGAACAGAAGGATTTTATCGTTTATATTATACTCTATGAAAGAATTCCATCCCAGCTATCTCACCAACACATTACAAGTCTAATTCTTATCATCGGCCTTTTCAGAAAGAAAACACCAGTGCATGATGAGAGACCGTATTCCAGATCCATAATGAGACATTAAGGTACTAATTTAGAAAACAAGACACAAGAGGTTTAATATAGTATACGTTAAATAAATAACTCCATTTACAAAGATCAAAGCAGACAGTTAAGCAACCTGATGGGAAAGAAGGAAAAGACTAGTCTCTGAAAGTGGATAGACCGTCCACTCAGTGCTTCCATCCACTTCTAGTAAGACGGGGCTTAACTGGAGCAAGAGACTTGAAGGCAGCAACTAGAACGAAATATCAACTAATCGTGGAAATGCTGATGTCAGGCTCACCTATCAGAATCGGAACATACCAATTACTAAGGGCACCTAGCAATACTTGTCATTGCTTTATAACCATAAAAAAAGATGTATTAAAATTGTTAAACTTACCAAAGGCAGTCTGCGCATTTCTTTAGCCCTCAGCTTAAATCTCTATCTTTTCATATCAACTCGACTCCTAGCCATACGCCACTCCGGAACTTGTGAGCTTACTTTAAGAGTAGGGGGATCAAATGTACAGATCTCCCAAAAAGGGCTACAAGTGTAAATGATCCTTCTACCTGAAGATTCCACTTTATAACCAACTTTACAAAAATGGCACAGCTTTTTTCTCCACCTCTCTTTTCCCTTTTGAAGGAAGGGACAAAAGAAGAGAATATAAGATCCCATTTGGCTATAGATTTTGGGAATATATTTCCAGGAATATTGAAACATTGTGTGTTCATGAAATTTGGTCAGTTTTTGAAAATTTATCTTCAAAAAAATTTCAAGTTCCAAAAATTGTCCCAGACCAGTTTCTGGGTGAATTTCACTTCCACTCACAAAACTTAAAAAAATTCTTAGTAAAATGCATGTCCTAACACAACTTCGAGTTCCACTTTTTTTTCAAGTTTCAACTAAATCTTTGACCAAACGCTAGCTAAGGAAATAATGGTACACAGAGGCTAAAAATTAAACTTTATTAACAAACAACAATCAGTTACATGGAATACTATAACTATTAGTTAGAGAAGCCTACTAAACTCTATTTGTAATGGCTACAATCTTATAAGTATTGATATCTTGCTACTTTATGAGGTAATAATAACTCCCAATTTAGAAATAATCAGCTCTTAGAGTATACACAACCTAACCTTGATCCAAAATTTTGCATAGCTCTAAACGACGTTGAAGCTTAACTACTGCTTGTATAAACTGCATCAACATCACTGTTTGACAAACTTTTAAAATCACAACTCAAGTCATCACTTTCAGATGGACTTGGAATTGCAACGACACCAATATCAACGCACTAATTGATCGATGGTTCTTCATATGCATGCAAGGAAATTTTCTCAAGCTGTATTTGGCTATCTTCCCCCAGTATCCTGGGATTCAACTCCATTGCAGAGCGAAAATCCAGCATTGAAACAGAAAAGAGATCACTCGGTTTCTGAATGTACTTCATGGGCCTTGTTTTATTTGAAACTGAAACAGCTTGGTCATGGATGTGCTTGTGTTGTGATTTAGACCCTGCTAAGTCCAAACAAGGTTTTATTAATCTCTTTAGAAAAACATCAAGCCCATTATTCAACACATTTATGGCATCTGTTGATATCTGTACACCTTCTGTTTCCGACTTCTGTTCCAGCCATTTCTTTAGAGAGTTGGAGTCTGGCAACTCACGAGTACTATTACAAGTTTCAGTACCGTGTAAAGGGCCTGATCTGTGACATGCTACTTTCCTTCTTCCCATACCACTCAGGGAGATGCCAAGGGGAGCAGTTACATGGCTTCTACCCAATGGTAGCAACTCAGTAGCACTTTGATGCTCTCGTGCTTTTGGTGCATTATCTTCACAAGCAGCAGAATGGGTTTTCCAATGAGGCTGTGGAGGACATGCCCGGTCCTTGAATCGACGATCACGAAGAGTAGGAGTTCTCCCCTTTCTAGGAGACTGAGGAAACACATCCCTGCATAGTGACTGGAGAGTGCCTCCTTGATATCCATTTGGAACTTTGACATTAAATGAAGGCTGCATTGTGCCATTCTTCGGTGGAGGTGTCTTAGCTACACAAGCATTTCTTATAATTGCTCGCATAAGTGCATTATGAAGGCAGATATTATCTCTACCCAACAAACCAATGCAGAACTTCTCAAAATCTGATTTGTTAAGCTTTAGACTCAAGTATTTGCTTAATGCAGTAAAATACTTCTCCGCCTTTTGTTGACCAATCTTCCTTTCAAGCCGAAGCTTCAGCTGATAAGTGTCAATTCGGGGGCAATGCCGATTTGTGGGCATTGTCACTCCCGTATTCACTTTGAACACTGAACAGAAACAGTTAAATAACCAGGGAAAGTACCATGAAATCAATAGGATGAAGAGCACCTCTGCTCAATCAATTAACAAAGCCGATCACAGCAGCAAAAATCCACTGTATGTCTTCCATATATCCTGTGTAATCAAATTCTGCAAGAAAATTTGTAAACAAAAGAAGAAAAATGAATCTCAATATGTATTTCCAATTGCAACAATGATTTATAATCTTCTAAATTCCATATTTTCAACTGAAAGAAAGTAAAGAGTTCATAACTTCGGTAAGAAGTCGCTACTGTACTCTCAATCCAAATATCCAATGAAGAAGCACATATAAGAAAGACAAATCTTTCTCTTTTTCTATACACAAATTTGGAAGGCTCCATGTGATAGTACTCCACCTCATGGCGAATTTAAGTAAAACTATGTTTTAGTGCCACCTTACGCGCACCTCAACTAATTCCATGGGATACCTAATACCTCTCACCTCCCACCACCTATAGGTACTACGTAACTCTGTGCACCGAAGCTAGAACAGATTAAAAAAATCACCTAGTGTTTTATTTCCATTGGAATTTGAACCTGAGATCTCGTGAAGCTCAAACCACTCATTGACCACTAGGTTGCACCCTTGATGAAAAACTGTAGCTATAGAAATCAAAAGCACAGAGGATCGACGATTCATCATCCACTACTTAATCTTTTCACTCCTTAATACTCATTCTCAAGAAATCCCTCATTCCATATACTGATCATTCAGTCACATTACATAGACTTTAATTTCAATATACGAGAAACAAAAAGATAAATCATATAAATTTAAAAAAAAACTTTTTTTAGTTATTGTAAGGAGCAGCCATAGTAAAACAGATAAACTCATAATTAAACACATTGTAATACAAACAGGGTTTATGCATATTCCAAAATTGACACTAAAATTTGCAAGAAACAGTAAAATAAGTAACAAAAACAGAAAAGAAACGAACTTTACTACACCCCAAGTGAAATTATGGAGTTCAAATTCAAACCCATTAAGAGTAATCACGATCAAACCCTCAATGGAACTCAAAACAGTAAAAAAAAAAAAACATATTAAATAGCAAAAAGAAGAGAGAAAAAAAAGTTACCTGAGCTAATGAAGTAGTAATGTAATGGAGAAAAGTGGGGTTCAGAGTTCAATTTTGGAGCTTGGATGGAAGATTAGGGCTTGTAAGCTGAATTTTTCGAAGCTTCTGCGCCGGAAGTCAAAGGAAAGTCAAAGACACGTGCGGGTTTACAGGTGCGGTGTAGTGAATGAGTCGTATGTTGTTTTTTTTATTTGGATTGGTTTTTTTTAAGGATTTTAAGTCATTAGGCACTGTTTGGAAGTTGGAACTTGCCAGTATGTAAAATTGAGTTTGACAAAGTACGCATAAGTCAGCTAGTTGCTGGAGTGGTCGGTTCTAAAAACTAGAAGTGAGTAGCAAGCAAGTATAGGACCAAGAGTCTGTGGGGGTGGGGGTGGGGGAGGAGGAATATATTAGTATGACTAAATTATTTTAATTTATTTTGTGATTGTAATTTAATATTGTATGATTTATATTGACTTAATACCATCCTTAAGAAATAATTTATTAGGAGTGTGTTTTAATTTATTTTATATTTTTATTTGTTTATTTATAACTTTGTCAGCTTTCTTGAGAAGCAATAATTAATGTGGGTATTTTACTTAGAAAAAGTCATAAACCTAAAGTTATCGTGAAAAATCAGTTACGCGCTTAAACTATTATGACAATTCATTGCATACCTTTACTACTTAAAAGGGGATTTAATACCACCCTAAGAGGTGTAACACCACTCTCAAAGTATAAGGTGTATTACACTCGTTATCTCAGCGATAGGTCAACGTCATGTCAGAAAGTATAAAAAAAATTTATAAGTATCTTTCATGTTTCTTTCTTTAATATTAATTAACTTTTCTTTTATTAGCTATATTTACATTAATTAGTTTCTAATCAATTGGCAAAAATCTCTAATAATTATATCTTCTTCATAACAATATTGCAAAGAAGGAGCTTTTGACAACGGCTGCCAAGAAAACTTTTCAAAATTCGAAGTTAATTTATGTAGTGAAAGAATTTCTTCTGTTCCAAAATGAACCACAAGAAGACTGCTTCAGATTCTTCCATTGATTGATCATGAATATCGAGCTTCAATTGCAAATAATTTTCAGATCCAAACACATTTAGTTTTCTTTTGTCTATGTTCTTTATGGTGGTTTCTTAAAAGATATGAAGGAAAATTTCGTTCACTCATCTGGTTTATTAGAAAAAGTCTCACCATAGCTCCACGATTGAGAAACTCTTAAAATTTTACCCCGTCGATAAAAGAACAAACACAAATTAAAATCCACAAATCTTGAGTCACCCAGTACTGTTTTGAATTTTTTGCAGGGAGGTTATGAGTAAAAAATGGTGTTTTTGAAGTAACTTGTTACTACATTGATTCTCGTTATTGATTGATCTAAGCTTATTTGAATGTGAAAAAGATGAGAAGGGTAGAGTATGAAGAAAAAGAGATGTGGGGATTGGATATAAGGAGAATTCTAATTTTCTTAATTTTTTTATTTTAATAATTATCTAGCGCGCATGATTTATTTTTAGTTTATTTTATTTTGCCATGTCAGTTTTAGGGGGTAAATAAATTCACTTTTAATAGTATAAGTGTGCAATAATCATCATGATAGTTTGAGTGTGTAACTGACTTTTCGGGACAAGTTCAGAAGAAAATTTATGTCTTTTCCCTATATTTTTCTATGAGATTATTATATATTCTACCTCACATTAAATGACTTCTTATTGAAATGATATATATTCACACAAATATTTAAAATTTGTTTTGAACCATAAATTTCTAAAGGCTTTTTTTCTTAAACACCATCCAAGTTATACAGCGCCACCTAAAAATGAAATCAACAGAGCAAAAAAGCAAAGTAACATGAATGTTATAGTAAAATGGGGGAAAAATATAAATTCCTCCTTAAACTTTTACCGAAAAATCAGTTACATGCTTAGACTATCATAGTGACCTATTATACACCTATACTATTCAAAAGTGAATTTTTTAACCCCCTAAAACTGACGTGCCGAATAGATAAAACAAAAATAAAAAATAGGCGCGTCAGTTTGAAAAAAAAATAAGTTATAATCCTCTTTTCTACCCCCACCCCCACACCTCTTCTTCATCACACCCCACCCATTGTCTTCTTTTTCTTCATTCTTTATTTTATCACACTTCTTTAATTTTTTTTTTATCACAATCTAAAAGCATATATTTTTTTATCCACAATTAGCTTAATTTTCATAGATATGTTAGTGAATAATTATTTTTATCTAGAAAAGTTTCGGTTGATTATTTCTATCTTTTTATTTTTTTGACTTTGTTAAAGAAATTTTGGTTGTTAATCAATTTTTTGGTTTGGTGATGATAGAAACTTTATAAATTTGGTGGTGATGGGTGGCGGGTGGTAATAATTAAAATAGGTAATTGAAGGCGGTGAAGAAGAAAAAACCTATATTGATAAAAGTGGTGATGATATTTGGCGTTGGGTGACAAAGAAGAAGAAGAATTGAAGGCGATACTGGTGGTGAAGAACATAACCAATAGTGAAGGTGGGTTCGGATATGATTTTCCGATGAAATGAGAATTGTAAAATGGGTGAGATTTAGTGATGAAGAAGTATAATTATTAAAGAATTAAAATAATCAATTTGGGATTAATTAGAGTAAAATATAGTTAAGAAAAGAAAAGTTAATTAATAGAGAAAATAAAATAAATATAATTTATGACATGGCGCTGACGTAGAGCTGATGTGGCAACGAGTGGAATATACCACATAATGTGAGAGTGGTGTTACACGTTTCAGAGTAGTAATAAATTCACTTTTGAATAGAATAGGTGTGTAATAGGTCACTATGATAATTTAAGTGTGTAACTGACTTTTCGGTATAAGCTCAAGGGAAAATTCATCTCTTTTCCCTAAAATATAAGATTATTTTGTTTTGCGTTTGGTTGAAGTCAGTAGATAGTCATGAAATTATTTATCTTATCAATTATACCATAGTGATGGTATAAATTATCTCATATACGTGATGATATTACTTATCCCAAGATAACTTATCTAGTTTATTCACAACCGAGGACCCCTAAGGGTGAAAGAAAAAAGTCAAGTCTTACATTATATCTAGGCATAATACATATATTAGACTCTAAACTTGACTTAAATTTTAACTTTGACCTCAAACTTTCATAATGCACAAACAGGCATTTTAACTATCCAACTTTTAAATAAATAAACACATGGGTCCTACATGGCACAATACACGTAGGACACCACGTAGGACAAAAAATGACATGTAGGATGACATGTAGTACATGTGTGTTTATTTGTTCAACTTTATACAAGGTTAAGTGTCTATTTGAGCACATCCAAAGTTGAAGGACATAAATGTAATTTGAAGCCAAATTAAAGGACATACTTATATATTATGCCTTATATCTAATTATATTAAGGTAACATTCTTTTTAGCCTTCAAATATGAATAATGAACTCTCAACTTTTTAATTTATTTTACCACTATTAACATCTTAGTTAAATGTCTTTTTTTCCTCATTACTTAATATTTTATCTTTTAAAGCTACTAATATTTTTGTATAATCATGTTAAGTGATACTACTATATTTACATCTTTTCTTTAAAATCATCTTTAAGAATAAAAACTTCAACAAATATTCATAAATATAACTCTCATACTAATTTTATGTGTCACTTATTTTCTTTTTATTTTTTTATAAATTTTTTTTCTTTTTATCGATGAAAGAATTAAAAAAGAATATCTTTTATTCATTTTTTAAGTAGCTAAAAGATCTTAATTTTTTTCCAGTCTGAATGCGAGAGAACTAGGCAGAGCCACGTGACACAATAAAAATATATAAGAATAAAACTATTTTATGATGCATTCGATAAAAAATATTGATTAGTTTTAAAATTATTCTATTTTGTATTTATATAAAATAGAGGAATTAACTAATCATATGTAAAAAGTGTGATAACTAATTTCATATAATACCCATTTATATATATATATATATATATTATATATATATATATATATATATATATATAATATAGACGGAATGGTCTCGTGGATCCTTATACTTGTATGCGTTTGTATTGTGAATCCTTCTACTTAACAATTTATCAACTAAACCCTTAAACTCAATAAAATACAACATATCAAAACCCCTAACCATTAACCGGACTTATTTGACATTAAGATGGTTGAGTTGACAAAAGAGTGTGACTACACGCAGGTAAAGGCGAGTGGACTTCATATTTAAATTATAAAAATATTTTAAAATAAAATTTTCAATTAAATAAACTAAAATTATAAATTAAAAATAAAAATAGGTCTTCTTCTTCCTTGAACTCTAGCCGCCATCCCCACCCCCTTTTTCCTTCTTCTATACACTTATTGTCTATCACCTTCATGCATTTGCCGTCACATTTCAAGTTATTATCACTCGAGAAAGAAAGTGTCGTTGATTTTATGGTGGTGCTTGTCAGAATCTACTAGTTCAAAATGGAGAAAGAGATGGAGTAAGAGAGACACAATGTTGATCCAATTTCACCAGAATGGGAGGCGGCGGCGAGATTAATTGGTAAGACGAAGGATGGAAAAAAGAAGGCGGTCCCTAGTGGGTCGCGCGGTGGTCTTTCGGTTTAGGGTTACTAATCTTATGGTGATTGAAGAAAGATGGAAGGAAAATAGTGAGGTTCGCAATGGAAATGGAGACCTGCAGGTCTTGCTGACAAGAAGAGCGGTGGTGGCGACGACTTTCGCCGGCGGATTTAAGTGTTACATTGGGGGGGGGAGGGGTTGTGGAGTCCCAAAATTATATAAATTTAAAATCTATTATTTTATATTTTATTCAATAAAACTTTGTTTAATAATTTTTAAAAATAAATAATAAAGATAATTATGACATGTAATTAATTTAACTGATGTGGATTTGACATGTCATCTATTCAAGGCGAGTGGACCACACACATGATAAGAGGGGTTTGAAAATATTCGTTTAATTCTGTTTGAAGGTTTACTTGGTAAATGGTTAAGTACAAGGATTCACAATACAAACGCATACAAGTATAAGTGTCTATCAGACCATTCCGCTTAAAATATATTATGGCTCGTTTGGTCATAGATTTTCCAAATAATATCCGGGGGGGGATTTGGCAAATAGTGTTTGTGCATATACTTTGTCATTATTTGGCAAATATCCCAAATTTTCAAATACTAATTTTTTCGAGTATTTCGATCAAATCTCATTATTTGGAATCTTTTAAAAATTAAAATTTTACCTCAAATTTTTATCTTTTACAAAAACACCTTCTTTTACCAAACGATCCGTATGTAGTCAACTTATTTAATTAGTATTATCACATATCCTCTGTTAGACTACCTAATTATTCTCTTTCATCAATTATTAATTATCATATTTTTTATTTTTAAAGTCAAATTACATAAATTTTGATTAATATTTTATAAAATATTTTTTTATATATTGATATACAAAAAATTATAATGTATAGTACTTTTTATATAATTTTTTAAATATTTAATTATTTTTTTAGAATATTAAACTAATATAATTTAATTTAACTTTAAAAATTAGTAAAATTAATTTTAAAAAATATAATATAACAAATAAAAATGAACAGAAAAAATAGTACTTAACCTCCTCTTCTTCTTTGGCGGCTGCGATGCCAAAGTTGTCTTAGGAATAATCAGGGTGTCCCATCAACTTTGCCCCTCATTTTTCTAGGAAAAAGGCACAAATATATTATTGAATTTTTTTAATAAAAATTTATTTATGATATCAGTTCAAAATTAAATTTATATGTTATTTTTATTTTCAAAAATGTCATTCATATTGTTATAAGTAAACTAAAAATATTTTCAATGTCAATTATGATTCGGTGTACTAATTATGATCAACTACCCCAAATAAGCTAATCATTTGCAAAAGCATTTTGTTTTTTTTAATTGAAAAAAGTAACCAAGGGTGACAAAAGAATTTTAAAATTAAGAGAAGCAAATAACACAAGTTTTAACCATTGAGTAAATATGATAATTTTAATGTTGATGCCACTAATTTTGTTATACACTAATTTTGTTATATAGAAAAGACATAAAATCATTACTAAAATTGTTATGTATTTTTATAAAGACATCTTAACTTTGAAAATGTCCTATCACCTCACAAACTTTTTAATATCTTTATAAATAGGTCATTTTGACTCATTCCTTCATATGGGTTAACGAGCGTGATGCTCACTCTTTTCAATCCGTTTAACCCGGTCTGATTTTTTACTAAAGTAGAAAAATCTTTTTTTCTTTGTTATTTTTCAACTTTCCAAATTCTTGATATTTTCTTCTCGCTGTGTCAAGATTCTTGGAGGAACAAGAAATTGAATTTGATATTTTCGATCAAAATCTAATCACAAGATTTACGAGGGTGTCCCACCCCAGTATGACAAGATTAAGAGGATGGTTATTCTTGATGCTTAAAAGGTATTGAGGCTCCAAGTTGCACACAAGTAAGAGGAAAGAAGAGAGCTAAACTTCTCTTGGGGAAGCTTTCATCAAAGGTTGGATGGAGCCATTTTCGATAAAGTCAAGGAACTTGAGAACAAGAGGAAGAGGAAGGAGAGAGCTCAGATAGCGTACGATAGGAGAAAGAAGATCAATGAATCATCTTAATCTCGACCTTTTTCTTTGTTATATTGTCTTTCTGAGTGGTGTATTTTCAGTTTTGCATTGTTTCTCCGACTCTTTTATCCTTCATTATTTTTTGTGACGAAATTGAATCTGAAACTTTAAGTGATCCAAAAGAAGAAGAAAAAATTCTACTAAAAATTAAAAGAGAAAATAAATTCTTATCATATTGCGTTTTGGGAAGATGATGAATTTGTCAAAGAGTACCAATGTTGATCTTGTTTTGGAAAAAATAAAGAATATGAGATCATGAAAAATGGGCTATCAATGGCTCTTTTGAGTTTTAATATGGCGAAGATGATATAAATTAATAAAACAATTAATGATAGAGAAATAAAGTGACATGTGACACTTTTAAACTGGTTAATGACATTTAAAACATTACATCACGCTCCTCATGTGCGTGGTCACAACGCAGAATAGAGAATGGGTCAAATGTGGCTCATTTACAAAGATATTAAAAAGTTTTATTGGGGTGATAGGACACTTTCAAAATTAAGGTGTCGTTATGAAAATACGGGACAACTTCGGATGGTAAGTTTATGTCTTTTCTCTTTGCTATACAAAGACTTTATCTTTCCTATCGCTCTTCTCATCCTTCTGCCACCGTCATTATCACCATCACCTCCTTCTCCTCCTCTTTTATCGCCATCATTTTTTTCATCACCGCGATAGAAAATAGTTAATGACGATAGATAATTGCAGCGAAAGATGACAAAGAACAAGAAGACGGAGGAAGAGAGAAAGAAAGAACAAGGTTGAGGGGGATTGAAAAGAAAAAAGAAGAGGGGAAAATTCAAATTTTTAAAATTTAAAAGAGGCGGGGGGTTGAGACTTTTTAAAGATTAGTATACACCCCAAAGTTTTTCATTAATTACATTTGATCAAGTCAATGTCACCGGCTTTGATTTAAAGACTTTAATGACATCTTTTTCCAGGTCTACTTACTGGACATATAACTTAATGGTTTTAATTGATTATCAATTTTTAAATTTACTAATCTGATAGCCAATTAATAAGACATTAATGGATTTGATAACGAACTTGTAATTATCAAACAATTTTTGATGATGTATAGAATTAGCAATCAAGCTTGAAATTTGAGTAGTTGAGTCGCTAAAACATAGAGCTAAACTGAGCAAAAAGAATCGAATATTTGTTATAAATATAGTGAATGTCTATCTTATAAAGAAAATTTAGATACCCAACTTTGAGATCAAGTTAATTTTCCCCTATAAATAAAAGGATTCTCTTCATTATAAATCATCATTTCCAGAAGAATAATAAGTCTTACCTCTTCTGATTTCTATTTTATTTTCATTATAGTTTCATAACATAAATTAATATCATATTAAATTAATAGTTATAACAATAAGATAATAATATAAATAAAACAGAAAATTAGATATGCTTTCCAATTTTCAATAAATATATAACTATATAGTTATTTTAAAACATTTGAATATACATTAATTACAAAATATCTAACTTCCTTGTAAAACTACAAATATCTCATAGATACCCTTTTATCCTTGTGAAAAATTCTTTGCCCTATTATTAGGCATTGGAATTGCCCCATAATTGAGCAACTTAAACCCCATCTTAGCTTTACAAGCTGTGGAATGCTAATTAATCGTGATAAACAATACAAGAAGAACAAATACGTAATTTTTTATCATTATATATTGGATAAGTGATGATTAATAATCCTTTTAATTTTCTATTCCAACACTTTATTTTGTGTCCTCAAATATAATGTATAAAATATGTAGTAGATCACCTACAACCACTACTAAAAAAAGGCCAAAAAGAGACCTAGAAATGGAGACCTCAAAAATAGGTCAATAATAAGAGACCTCATGAGGTCGCTATTTAAATTAATATCTTTTAATTTTTTTTAATGTAGGAGAGACCTCGTGAGGTCAATTTAATGAATAAATTTTTTTTTGCCTGACTTATTTAAAAATTTTAAATTTTTAATCTAATTCTCATAAAATTGGAGACCTCATGAGGTCTCTAATTTTTTAACTATTAAATTAAATTAAATTATTATTTTTAATTTAACAAGTAGAGACCTCATGAGGGTAGATTAATAATAGTCCCATAAATATATAAACTTTGAGCATTTTTTATCTTTTAATTTACCAAATATCAGTATTTTGGTATCCGTCAAGTTTTAATAAATTGCAGTTCTTAAGTATTAGGAGAAATGTGAATTTTTTTCATTTAATTGAAAGGAATCGCAATTCAATAAATTGTACTATACATTAAAAAAAGTAAATTAAAATAGCACAAAAATAAAATTACAACCCCCAAATCTGAATCCAATTGATTATTTTTTTCACGTAGTTCCCTTTAAATCTAATAACCTTTTTTTAAAAAAAAATACTTACGGACACCAAATTCAAAAGGATTCACTTTTGGCAAAAGTTAAAGGACACATAGTTATCGAAATATTTAAATAAAATACATATTTTATATTAACGCAAATATAATAGCATCTCCAATCATATTTTGAAAAGTGAAATATAGAAGAAGAGTTGGAGAGGGTTGAAGAGTCCTTTTTTTATTTTATTCTCTAAAAATAAAAAATAAAAAGTAAAATTAAAATAAGTCGGAGATAATGCATATATGTCCTAATTTAGATTTTATTATATGATCAATATTATTTTAAAGGCAAAGAGGAAAACATAATACTTTGACAACCTGTTTATCATGATTGCTTGACTGTTCAAATATAAATTAGTAATGAATTACCATAGTAAGTAAAGTATGATCCTCGCATCTATGACATCTTTGTACTAACTAACAAACGATGTCTTTTCTTCAACTTCTTTTTTTTTTAATAAAAAAATCAATTAAAAAAAAGGAAGACTAATCTTTCTTTTTAAAATTTTAACTCGTATTCAATATTTATTTTAAAGTTCACCATATTCAAATTTCTATAGAATAAACTCATTTTGAAAGGCAAACACTTTAAAATTATAAACGTACAATTCATATTTAAATTTAAACTCGTAATATTTGGCTAAATAATAAATGGAAAAGAATCAAAATTGCATTTGAACTATGTGAAATAAATTACTTATACTTTTTTTGCATTTTGGGATACAAGTGTCTCCGTTGTTATTCTAAGAGACCACAAATACCCTCAAGAGTTAACTCCCTACATTTTTAGAGACGCAACAATCCATGAGGGACTAATCATTCTATCTAAGCGTTGCAACTAGGATTTACTTAAAAAACTAGACTTTATCGCCGCAAAAGCCCATAATATCGCCATTACATGTTTTAATTGATTTTTAGCAATAAATTCTCATTTTTAATTTTTTTCTTCATTGTTTTAAAAAAATCACAAATGATATCGATCAAGGAGCTTGAAGACATTATATGTTTTATTTCTATGTTATATGTAAATGCATAAAACGTACAATGATTACTACGAGGTTTGAATCGAGAGATAATTTTGATGATTAACGTAATAATATTGGATGTTTTAAATATTGATAGTGCATGTTATTTATTTTAGAAAATTTAATTTGCAACTGAAAATTAATTATCATATTTTTTTGTTCGAATAATAGGTTTTACTAGCAAGTGACTATTACAACTTTAGTTGCCACTAAAATCACTCAACACCTGGCAATATTTTGGAATTCTGTAACGACTTTTTTCATCGTTAAAGGTGTAGTTCTTCTTGTAGTGAATCCTTGTTGGCAACACTCAAGTTGAGGAATAAGTCCCATGTGGACTGTAACATCACTAAGAATTTGAATAGTAACTTTTGAGGGTATTTGCGGTCTCTTGGGATAACGTCGAGGGTAATTTATTATCCCAAAATATAGTGAAGGTTATAAGTGGTCTATTTTGCATAATTTAGGAGTATTTTTAACCCTTTTCCAAATAATAAATTTAAGATATACTATATACATAATAAATTAAAGAGGTTGTTTGTCATGTGTATAAGAAAAATACTACATAATAAGTAATGTTGGATTAGTGATACTTGACTTATTTCTTCTTTATTGTTTGATTTGATATGTTTAAGGACAATTTCGTCTTTAACCAGACTTATTCATGTAATACTCATTAATTATAAATATTGTGATACTAAATATGATGTGTCTATTTACTTGTCTACTTTTTATTTTATAGTTATTCCTAATTATTTATCCATTTTAACAAATAAAAAAAAGACAATTTTTTTATTTTTGCTATAATACCCTCAATTAATTATTGAGAAAGGTAGAACTTTTTGAAAATATAATTTCTTAATTCATTTACATAATTGACACGGTGAAATGATAAACTCAGTGTGCCAATAATTATTTTCTTAATAAGTGTGTCAATTTAAAAGTGGACAAGTAATGAGAGACAAGGAGGAGTACATATATATTTGAGAACACTATCAAACAAAGTACAACCTCCAACCCACATTAGATGACACCTTATTAAAAGTATTTGTCTTAAATTTTTATTACTTACTAAATTATAATGAAGACTAGATTTTCTCATTTTACTCCTCTCAATAGATATGACATTGAAAGTTCAAATAAATTTTAAAAATTCAAATTTCATTTTACAAAACGCTAATTAATATATAATAAAGGGCAAAATAATAATGTTGATCAATCTATTAATAATTTCTTTATAGCCGTGTAAAATATAAAATGCACATCTAATATGAGAAGCATACAATATTAAATAATACCAAGACTATATATTGCATGTATTGTTTTCTTTAATACATGTACAAGTAAAGGTGTTCACATGCTGGTTTTATTGGTTATTGGTCAAATCAAAATCAATCTAACTTAATCAATTTCAAAATTATCAAAACCAATATTGATTTGGTAGTTATCGATTTCAGTTTGATTTGATTTGGTTATTCGGTGATTAATTATACACAAAAAATTTTAAAAAAATCATTCAAAATGTAAAAATGAGACAACAATCCATTCAAAAATTTTTTAGTTAGAATGACTGAATTTTTGTTAAACTTTTGACCACTAAAATTTATAATGATTAAAGTTTTAAAATGCAGTATATTAGCTTAGAAGGAAGAAACTAACATTTTCAACCCCACAAAGAAATATATATACATGAAATCAATACAAGAAATGTTTTAACCTTGGACATTTTGCTTTTAATAAGTAATTATAATGAAAACATATAGATCTTTAAAGATGTTTATAAAAATAATATATTAAGTATGTATATTAATAAAATATATGTATATAATTCATCGATTTGATTATGTTATTTCTACAAAAAAAAATTCGAATAAAATCATAACCAAATCAAATACTACTGATTTGTAAAAATCTAAAACCAAATCCAAATAAAATCAATTTAGTTCAATTTTTTTATTTGAATCGATTTATATCTAAATCGTGAACACCCCTAGCTACAAGGGGTTGTTTGGTTCATGAGATAAAGACGAATATTCAAAATTAGATTTGGACAAAAGATACAATGCATATCCATTAAGAAAAAAAAAGTTTTGAACATAAATTAAAATCATTTTTCACTTTTGTCCTTTTATTAGTCTTAAAATTAGTGATTCAAAGTAAAATCATAAATATGAATAAATAACTTTCTTGAAAATGTGAACTAGGAGCAAAAATTAGAAGATTTTTTTAATAAATCTCTTAAACTTTGAGCAAATAACTTATTTTAAATATGGAAAAAGGTCTATCTATCCCTTATTTTGATATAGAGAAAATACTTTATTTGATTGAAGATATAAATTTATTTGGTTGAACTATAAGATAAATTTATTGCTTCAACCAAATAAGTCTTAATTTGATATTATACTTAGAAGTTGTTTGGTTGGAACCAAATTGTTCTAGGACTAATTATCTAAAGTAAATTATATTCCATCATGTGTATTGATCATTAAGCAATAAATGATAGGATAAATAATCTTAAGACTACTGAACACCTCCAACTAAATACAAGATAAAATAATTCTCTATTTATCTCTAGATTTATTATACCTTATAACTCACAACAAATGACGCTCTAATCTTAAATATCCGACACAATAATATCGAAGTAACTTGATATTCAAATAAAAGGAAACAAAAATAACTTAGTTTGTGAACCAAATGAAATGAAAAATTAATCCCTTTGTTCTTCTTTACTCCAATGTACTGAAATAATTGTTCAGTTTGAAAATTCAAGAGATAATTTAGAATATTTACTATCTAATATATTTCCCAAAACATTACATTCAATATTTTCATGCTATTAAATACTATTTAACATCTAATAAATTTCCCAAACATTACGTTTAATGTATTCAAATGGTACATAGTAATATTAATGTTATTACTTACTTTCTCCGTCCGAAATTGTTTGTCATGTTGTGCTTTTTGAAAATCAATTTGACTAATTTTAAAGTTAAATTAGATCACATTAATTTAATATTTTTTTAAAAAAAATTGGATATTCTAAAACTATATGAAAAGTACTATAAATTGCAATATTTTGCATATTAATATGACGAATAAATACATCTTAAAATGTTAGTCAAACTTTTTATAGTTTGACTCTAAAAATATAAACCATGATAAATAATATCGGACGAAGAGAGTATTATTTAGAGCCTGTTTGACACTGAATGACTTGTTTTTAGAAGCATTATTTTAAATAGATTTTGAAAAAATGCTTTTTGAAAAAAATAAATAAATTTGTATTTGATTAATTTATTTGAAAAATATTTTTCATAAGTAAATTGTGTTTGATTGATCTTTTTTGAAAAGTGTTTTTGCTTGTCAAATTACAGAAAAATGACAATTATTAATATAATTTTAATATTAAGATTATTTTATAGAAAAATTATTTTAAATATCTACTATAAAATAATTAATCAAACATATATTTTTATTAAATTAAAATGACTTATTTAAATTTTCAACCTTACAAAGTATTGTTGTTATCTTTTTCCTAATTCTATAAAATCATACTTAAAATAATATGTAAAATACAAAGTAATTATATATATAAATTATAAAATTTATTATATAAAATGAATTTTAATCAAACTTATGAGATATGTTAATAATTAATAAAAGATATATTGAAAAATATATATACATGAAAGTTTTGATAAGAGTAATTTTTTTGTTTCTATTTAAAACTGTTTATGCTTCTATATAGTTTTGCCAGATACATAATTATTCAACAAAGTTTTGTTTCTGCTTCTATATAGTTTTGCCAGATACATAATTATTCAACAAAGTTTTTTTCTCAAAATAATTGTTTGGGTCTTTCAATAGCAATACCAAACACGGTTTTAGTGGAAGTACTCGATTCGATTTTAATCGTGAGTTCAATGTGGGCTAGGACACCTAGTTAAAATAAAGAAAAGAATATGCTAGTATACGACGCCGTTGGATTGAATTAGGTGTAGACAAACGCATGAGATGCAAAGACGAAGAAACCAATGAGGAGGGTTCCACTTGAAGCATAATCCCATTTTACCCAAATATATAACCCCCCTCCGTTTCATGGCCCTACGGCCTTCTCATTTCTTCATTGTTTCATTCCACCACCGCCTCCTCTCTCATTCTCCGGCGACCTCACTTCTTCTCTTCCCATCTCTGCTCCGTCGTTTTTCCTCCAACACTTCGGTATCTCTCACGCGACACAAACACAAATCATCTTCTCTACCTCCTCCTCCTCCTCCGCCGCCGTCGTCTTCTTCTTCTCTTCTCCGACCGTCGGCGACTCTATCCGAAGCCCTGGCGCAGAAAATTGGAAAATCTATTCGCCGTCCCGGCGCGCCTTCAAAGGCCCGGGTTTATACGGATATCAATGTGATCCGACCTAAAGAGTATTGGGATTATGAATCCCTAACTGTTCAATGGGGGTAATTTGTTGATTTATTTTTGTTTTTGTTTATTTTATGTGTTTTCGAGGCTGTTTAGATGGAATTGATGTTTTCTGTGTTTGTTGATTGGAATATAGGGAGCAGGATGATTACGAGGTGGTAAGGAAAGTTGGGAGAGGGAAGTATAGCGAGGTGTTTGAGGGAATTCACACTACTAATAATGAAAAATGCATCATCAAAATCCTTAAGCCAGTGAAGAAGAAAAAGGTTGGTTGTTTTCCTTCTTTGCTTCTTTATATACATATATTCAAAGCTACTTAATTAGGTTCTATATATTCTTCTAATTTATGCTTTATAGAAATTTAAGGATTTTCGTTGTGAGGTGCTGAATTCTATTGTTGGACGATTACTATTGCAGCTTGAGGGATGAGAACATTTCATTTGCTTGTGCGTTATATGAGTGTAAACTAGAGTAGACTCTTTCTTTTGGGTAAGTAATGAAATATAATACTAACCTATGATGTTGGAATCAGCTTATATGAGAAAGAAAGACATGATTGAGTTTTGAAAGACGTGGTCTACCACTCAAACTTGGAAACCAAACAGAAGGTGCAGTGGAAAAATTAGAAAGGAATTTTGAGGGTTCTTTTTCTGCATGCAGGTAGATCTTTTAGTTGCTTCTCAAAGCTGTAGTCCTTTCCCTAAGTTAGCTTTGGTGAACTTACTGCAGTCTTAACTTTTTTTCCTTGTAGTTGCACGAACTAATTAGGTAATATCTTCTTAGAGACATCCCCTTTTACTCAACATGATATACATCATCCACCACTTACATCTAGAAGTATTATCATTACTAAGTCACATGTTTCTGCTAAGATTTGGAAAGGCACCCTCTTTTAGTCTTTTACACCGTAATAGATGTCGAACACAAGTAGTTAAAGGATTAATCTATTCTCATGTTGTATTTTGGTTTACAGGTTTTAGTTTCTGTTTTGTTCCATATGTGAAGTAAGTTTGGTTTAATACAGAAAGTGTAGGAGATAACAATTTATTTTCTTTGTTATCAGTTTTTGTGCTGGTGGGAGGTAGGGCTGGTGGGAGGTAGGAGATACCCCTGGAATTATCAAGGTGCACACAAGCTAGCCTAAGTAGCTTTGTGATAAAGAAGAACTTGATCCAACTGGATAAGAGAAGCATCAAAGATCTTAACAGAAGCTCGTAAACCTCATTTTCTAAGATGAAAAAAACCAGAACTAACAACAATATCAGTTTATGATATTCTAATTGGACATTGATATACCACAACACACTACTACACCTCAGTCCCGAGCAAGTTGGGGCTGAGTATAGGAATTCCAAGACCTTATAAATCTTTCAAGGGAACTTCCTTCAATGTTATTTTAGGTCTCCACTCACTATGATTTCACACCTAGAGACTGGCGCCTATTGAGGTTGATTGAATGCATAAAGTCTAAACAGTCTCATGCGACCTCTAATTTTAACCTCAATGGGTGCTACTGGCGCCTATTGAGGTTGATTGAATGCATAAACAGTCTCATGCGACCTCTAATTTTAACCTCAATGGGTGCTACTTGCACCTCCTGGAGCTTAATTTACCACATTCCACATTCTGTGTTGCAGTATCCTTGATGTCGTATTTCTACATCCCTAAATATTTTTTTTGTTTTTCTTCCGCCAAACTTGTTAAACGTACAGAGGCCTTGTTTTGATGTTCTTCAAATTTGGAAGTCCTTGTGTCTATTGTCCTGAGCAGTTTCTTAGAATGTTCAAGTTTTTAGAAGGGTTTGTGATTTCGTAGTTCTATGTTTTTTGAGCTACGTAATGTATTATTGATATTATTCAAGCTGATCAGATATCTCCAGGTTTTGACTTTCTTTATCTTTCATTCTTTAGCAAAATGAGTTTTTTCATGTGTATATCTCTTAACTGTTCTGTTCTGTCAACTTACTGTAGTAACTCTTGATTACTTATGAGTGATGGACATATATCTGCAAGTTCTATGTGCATTTGCCTTTTTGTTGGCACTCTGAATCACGCTCTTTTGTTTATTACAGCATATCTTCGCACCTTTATTTAGCTCTGGTACTTATCTGTTATTGTCACTTACTGCAGATCAAGCGTGAGATTAAGATACTGCAGAATCTTTGTGGTGGACCTAATATTGTGAAGTTACTTGATATTGTCAGAGATCAGCAGTCGAAGACTCCAAGTCTTATATTTGAATATGTGAATAACACAGATTTTAAAGTGCTCTATCCAACTCTTTCTGACTTTGACGTTAGATATTACATCTATGAGCTGTTGAAGGCAAGTTTTCTGTTGATGTGGATTTTTAAGTCCTCTCAGTATATGTTTTTTTGTGTATCTCCAATATTTTTCTGATTGATTATGGGCAGTTGCTATTAATTACTGTATTAACTATTAGATTATTTCTATACAGGATGCTGCTCCCTTTGAATCTCCTTTAAGATGTAACCTGAAGATGATCTGTGCAAAGTGTTAGAGATAATATTCTATTTTTGATGAGGAATTTCACTATTTTTGAACAAATTTCACAGAACGATTATGTGCATAATGGTTGATCTATTTTTGTTTTGAATTTGACATCTTCCTCAAGTTTGAATTCTTCCCTTAGGTGGGAAAAACTGATTTCCCGACTTTTGAACTATTCTCATTAACTGAACTCTCCTTTCTTCACATCTGAAGCTGTTCTGTGAATTATGTCTTCCATATTCAAATAATAATGTAGCTAGACGTGGTAAGGTCTGCGTACGCGCTACACGCCACTTGTGGGAATACATTGGATATGTTGTTGTATGATCTAGACATGGATGGGCAAGTTGACCTGGACATCTGTTATCAGGAAAAAAATGTATCTAAATATGATTTATCAAAACCAAAAATCTGCAATTACATATTTTATTTTCTATCTCCATGAAAGTTAAAGTAGACTAAGTTCCTTGAGAAGGGAGGGAGTACAACTGAAAGCTCCTTGTTTTCTGTTTGAAAGCTCCTTGTTTTCTGTTATGAGTGGAAAGGACACTTTCCTTAGATTTCTGTTGACTGGTGAGGTTTGGGAGTATAATAGGTAATAATATCAGCTGAGGTTCGTATTGTTCTGGTCTGCTGGGTAATTTGATGAGATTTCCAGAGTACAAGGAAAAAAACATGTTGCAGAATTGAAAGACAAATTATTGGGCCTATGAATGAGACATGTTATAATGGAGCAAAATGTTTATTGGCAATTACTAGTCTGGGATCATGACATAGTTGTTTGTGGTGCTGCTGTTGTTACAGACTTGACTATTAAAATCTTAGATATATTCTTTGTTATGCTGTTTATTATTTGTATCAGGTGTCATGGCCAGAATTATCTCATATTTCTCGTTCTTCTCATTTTCGAGATGATGCATGTTTCCATATTATGCTGTGCAGTTTGATTTTTTCTTGAGGTGTCATTTGTCAGAAAATTCAAGTATTACTGTATCCTTTGCAGGCATTAGATTATTGTCATTCTCAAGGTATTATGCACCGGGATGTGAAGCCCCATAATGTGATGATTGATCATGAGCAGCGGAAACTTCGACTAATAGATTGGGGGCTTGCAGAATTTTATCATCCCGGGAAGGAATATAACGTTCGTGTGGCTTCTAGGTTCGCTTTTTCTTTGCTGTTTGTATCATTTGTCTTCTGAAATTTGAAGTCAAATAAATTAACGTTTGAACTAGACTGGTTCTCTCTTGTTCAGTGGTTTTATTAATTTAGTGAAGGCATAACCTCAATTTTCTTGTAGTCTTTAGCATTTCCTTTTTGGGGGTACGTAATAGAAAATTCTGCATATTGGATATATAAAGGAAGACTAAAGTTCCTTTAGCTTTGTAAGGAGTCCATGAACTCCATCAAGTGTCAAAATCAATCATATTGGTCATTCTACCCCAAAGTACCAAATTTTGTAAAACATATTTTGGATTGTTTACAGCATCAAATTTAAATATTATTTTAGAACACCTGTGTTTATGTCCTTGCCTACATTCCAAAGCATCATAATAAAGGGATATATTGTTTTGAGTCGTTTATTGGGGTTACCCATCCCGTGTCCTTCTAAGCACACAGAGCGCTTGTCACTGCTTTTGGCATCACCAATTGAACACCATTCTCTCGAAATCCTTTTGCACTTGGTGATGAACAAAAGCAAATGATCCCTCTGGTGTTGGAGAAATGAACATCTTTTTAATTGTTTTGGATGAACTGAGAATCTAATTCATCTTAATTCCAATTATTGAGCTTTGAAATGACACTGGTTTACAGAATGAAACTGATATTGAGGGTTTAAATGGCGCAGAGTTCAGAAGCTATTATGTTTTGAATAGTTTGCTGTAAATTTGGATGATAACACAAGAAAGATTATACTTTAGAACTGCTAGGGGTAATTCATGTACTTATTGTGTCATTATGCTCTAGAATCTAAGTGGATAACTTTGGTGGGAGCTGGAGGATGTATAGTTAGAAAACTATACTGAAAAAAAGTGCATATGTAGAAAATTGTACTCCCAGTTCTTTCATAGTGGGGCTAAATTGTTGACTCATACTTATGTGCTGGATTTATTGTCAGTCTAAGAGTAAGATTTCATTGTGATAGGAATGGATTGTTGAGAGACAGAGATAAGGATAATCAAGAAATGGATCTTGAAGTGCATTTCTTTATGAGTTTTGTGGATCAGAAACCCAGCTGGGGTAAGAATTTGGGTTGTGTTAGCCTGTTAGGAAGAGAAGGGAGGTTTTTGAGCTTTGAAGAATAAGAGCTTAAGGGTTCTGTCTGACAGCTATTTATGAATCTTATTCAACGGGTACTACCTTTGTTACAGTTATGGGCATTCCCTCATCCGCTAAATGTTACACTTACACTTCCATGAGATTTTATAATTAAGTGACACCTCACTTAAGTGATTATAGAATCCTAGTTTTTTTGCTTGCTTTTGTCAGAAAAGAGATAGTATCTTTTCTTCTCAACATCCATAATCTAATAATTTAGGGAGGGCTTATTTTCTTTTGCCTTGTAGTTTTAAACAGACTTTCCGCCTCCTCTCTTTGTGGTTGCAGATATTTTAAAGGTCCTGAACTACTTGTTGATTTGCAAGACTACGATTACTCGTTGGACTTGTGGAGTCTTGGTTGTATGTTTGCAGGAATGGTGAGCAACTTTCTTTCTTGCACCTTTATTTTTTTCGCCACACTTGAGCTATCATACAGGTGCCCATGTGAGACTTTATCTTGCATGGGTTATGGTTTCTACTTTTTTTTAAACTTGGTCCATGACTTGGTACTTACATAATGCCATTCATGACTTTTCGTCTTCTGGTAAATCGTGCATGAATGGCAGATACTGAGGCCCAAAAGTCAGAACTTACTTGTGTGTTAAGGTGTCCTCTTCCTCTCACTTTGATGCTTACTTCTAAGGAATTGTGCTGTATAGATATTCCGGAAGGAGCCTTTCTTCTATGGACATGACAATTATGATCAACTTGTGAAGATTGGGAAGGTATGTAGAATATCCTCCATGAAGTTGATTATCGTACCCTTTTGATGTTCAGACATTCATAAAGCCTACAGTTGTTTTAAGTATACAGTATGCATGATTTGGGAATTAAGTTACATCTTTTATCTATTTATTTTTTGGTAATATGGTAAGTCACATGCAAATCTAAGTCAGAAGGAATAAGTTTATTCATCCAAATCAAAGGGTTTTGCAGGCAATATGAAATTGTATATTAGTGATTATGATAATCACCTACATAGAATGATAGTCTCGGATTGTCCAAGTCAAGCTACATGAATGTGCAAGTACATTATGGTTTACACGTAAAACTTCCACTTAACTGTGTCAGTGAAGCATGAGCCCATTTTTCTCAGTCCACAACCCATCATATGAAGTTTAACAGGGTCCACTATAAAAATGAGACCAAACAGTGAATAAAGGGAATAAGCTTTAACTGGAAGGGAGGGTGGGGAGAGCAGGAATGTCAAAGCAAGAACGATAAGACAGCATGAAAATTGGTGGGCTCATCTGTCCACGTGCCAGCCTCACCAATGTATCACTATCAGTTTTCTCCCAAGACAAAATGTCCCGAAACCTGATGGCCTTTACAGTCCTATTAAGCACGAGATATTGTTGCTTTGCCCCTTTAGTCCTGTACATGCTTACTGTCCCATAGATTTTCTATCACTTGTTAACATCATCAACTCCCTGCTTTTTCTGTTTCTGGAAATTAGTAAGCAAAAGTATTTTACTACTGCAAATTACCAGTTGATTGAATAGTGTTTGGGCTGTACGAAGATATTTACGTTGCCTCTTTTTTTTTGCAAGCAACTATGAAATCTGTCATTTTTTCCTTTTTTATGTCCATGCGATTAATTAGACCAGAAAGCTACTGCATGAACATTCCTACTACAACATACATATGAATGAATTTTCCCCTCAAAACACCTCTGGCTCTCTCTAAATTGTCCAACAGACGCATGTGGGAATTATTCTCCTGATCTTCTTGAACTCTCTGTACCTTCCATCTGTTCCTTCCATCTGCTGAGAATTTCTGTAATGGTTGATGTCATCACCCATTTACCCCAAAAATATTCAAAGTTAGGCTCCTTAATTCAGATAGGGAAAATAGACGCTCTATCTTTTATCTTACAACAGCAACAACTTACCCAGTGTAATCCCACAAGTGTACACTAGTGAGGTCTGAGGAGGGTAGTGAGGTAGAGAAGCTGTTTTCTGTAGACCCTCTCGCAAGAAAAAAAAGAATAAAGCAGGTCAGGAAAAGAAATGCCACAAGTGAATAAGCAATGACAAAATACTAAAGAACGCATGACAAAGCTTAAAATGTTAAAGAGGGCGGCGCTAAATACATCACATGACATGCAGGCCAGGGATCTTTTATTTGCGTTGAGGGTCAGCTGTGACATCATTATAAGTGTCTTGTGGGGATAATGCAAATTGCTCTATAAATAATTAGCAAAAGGGCTGCATGTACTGTAGTTGCCTTTCTAAAGAAAGGCTGCATGTATCACTAATACCGATATTTGATGTGTACCATTGAATTAGTCTAACCATAAGCTTGACTAAGCAACTGAAATATTTTGTTGGTGGGTTGCTCTTGAACTCAGACCTGTCTGCTGTCTAAAGAATAAGGTAGATTAAAAGTAAGTTCGTGATGCATATGATGAGCTAACTCTGATCTATCCTCATTGGAGTGCCACTTTGTGTTTATGTTGAACTCTCATGTCAGTATTCTGATAAAAATAATCCCACTTGTCTCACCTAACCCAGTGGCGGACGCAAGATTTTCATGAAGGGGGTGTCAATGGTTATAGTTAAAAAATTATAAATAGGCTAGTAGGGCTTGAACACACGACCTTATATAGTGTTTGGAAGGCCGTAACCACAGTTTCAAAAAAAAGGCCGTAACCAATAGATTAAGCCTTCAACTTGTTTCAAGTGGTGTCAATTTATGAATTTGTATTTATATTTATAAAACTAAAATTTAACCACTATATACAACGTAATTTTTTGACCAAGGGGTGTCGCTCGACACCCCTTGGACCAAGGTAGGTCCGCCACTGACCTAATTCCTAGTAAGGATGTGATTTATCGGCAAAATGGAAGTATAACTCAACTATTTGTTCGGTCGTTTCTTATTCACTTTTCATCATCCTTGCTGCACTGGGATTTAAAATAATTCTTAATTATTTTATTTTGGACGGTGCCAAATATTTTACAAGATTACCAGGCTAATAACATACATGAGCTGTATATATGCATTTTGAGAAGAGACCCCTTAAAAATTCCAATGTTATGGTCTTCAGGTTCTGGGGACTGATGAATTGAACTCTTATCTAAACAAGTATAGATTGGAATTAGATCCTCATCTTGCAGCTCTTGTTGGACGGTTAGTATCATCAGCTCTAAAACTATCCTTTGTGATGGACCATTTTCAGCATATAATTAAATATCTTCAATGTTACGTTCAGACACAGCAGGAAACCATGGGCAAAGTTTATTAATTCTGAAAATCAACATCTCGCAGTGCCTGAGGTAAGAAAACTAGTCTCATTAGATCTCATACAATAAAATAAGGTGAAATCTATTGACCCAAAAATGTGCAATGCTTAATCTTTTTAGGCGGTTGATTTTGTTGACAAACTGCTCCGTTACGATCATCAGGAAAGACCGACTGCAAAAGAAGCAATGGTAAATATTCACTGCCTTTCCTCTCTACCAATATGTTACGTCACTTGTATATCAGGCAGGTGTAACTATGAAAAGTTTTTCTTTTGGACTTACTAATAATAAATAATAAATGAATGAAATTTTCTGCTGATCAATCAAGTATAAATTTGATAACAAAAATTTTCACTTTCTCCTCTAGTCTTTGATTGGTTCAAGATTCTTGGAAACATTGCATACTGTAATTGTAATCTACATTGCAGGCTCATCCGTATTTTTATCCTGTACGAAATGCTGAGAGCAGTAGAACCCGTGCTCACTAAAACTAAAAGTTCTAGCAGGCAATGGATCGAATCTCCTGTTCTTCTTTTGCAGTCTTTATGTGATGCTCTGTACTGATTCATATATGTTCTCTAGTGACGGGCGATTATTATGAACCACTCCTGGTGGATTTGCTGGTTTTATCAGATATAACTCATCTGCACCAGTTTTGGGTTTAATTGTATTGTTTCTTTTAGCTGTTTGTGTGACATAGGTCAAAAATAAGCAAAAAATTCAATTGGTTTTCTCATTTCCTGGTTTAGTCAACGTCTAGTTTGTTTTCTTTTCTTAATTACTTTTTGTGCTTCCGTAAGGTATAACTGTATGAATTCATTCAGAGTGTATTTTGTGTTCTTGAAACTTTTGAACAAATGGATGCCTTCCCTTGTATCTCAAATTAGTCTTAGACTCTAAGAACATTTACATTCCCATAAATTTGTGCCAACAAAGGACCATGTATTCATATCTAACGATGTGTTTTTGTTAAAGATGCCATGTCGACCTTTAACACAATACTACAGACCTTGATATAGTTCCATATGTTCACATTTTACTCGTATCAGCTATTAATATTGTTAAGTGAGTTGCAACTTTGTTATCGTTGAATAATTTCGTAGAACTGCTTCTGCTATCCTGTTATTAGGATTATTGTTTCATAACTTTCGTGAGAGTAGCAATACAAGAGTATAAGTAACTGTTTTTTTTTTTTATTTTCCCTATATATTAGGAAGTAGAAACATTAAAAAACTGCCGGCATTTAACTTTTACTTGATTTTTTTTTCAAAATTGATATTTCATGTAATAATTTCAATGAATAAGCGTCATATATTTTTTCTTAGTAGTCATCTAATAATAAGAAAGGGAAAGACCACTTAGTGCAGTGGAATACGATAGAGAGGTCAAACACCCCCCCTTCCCTTCTCCCACTTAGCTCATTGGGGCCTGCTAAAATGTTAACTTCATTTAGAATGAGACATAAGAATGATATATACAATTCACTAGCTAAATGGTTAATAATGAATGGGGACCAAAATAATAGGGGAGAGACAGCTTAAGGACATAGTAATTCATATTTGTCAATACAAATAAAATTAGATATTTGGTAGTATTAAAATGAGATTATAGTCTTCTTCTCTTTTTGGTCCCATTGTTCTGGACCAAATCTGTATAAATTAACCCAAAAGGACTACATTTATAGTCCATTGAGCTTTCATTTGACACATGCCTATTTGGCATCTTTCTTTTCACTCACTTCTGTCAGCTTATGTTCTTTTCAACTAAAAAAGAGGGACCTCAAATCACATATTATGATTTATCAGGAATCTCAACTTTTGTGGGATTATCATACTTTCTCCATCTTGACTTAAAAGTTCCAACAATAGTAGTTTCACCATACACTTTTCTTCTTAATCTGTCTAAAATAAATCATTTTTTTTTTAAAAATAAAATGATTTACTGTTGCATAAATGGTTAATAAGTATGTTAGATCATATATTTGAGAAGTCTTCATTTTTTCTTAATATTTATGTTAAATCAAATGATATTACATAAATTGAAACGGAGCTGAGTAGTTAGTATTATGCACCACTTTGGTAGACCATGCAAGTCTAATCAGCATATCACAATAAGAAGGAATAATGCACGAGAGAATGTAAAATCTTTCTTCATTATAACAGGTTGTCTGCTTGGTTTATCTTTTAAGTAATAATTGATTCTAACTATTATTTGCTATTATCAGTAATTATTCTTTTTAGGCAGTTTCATCGTATAAGAATTTTTTTTTTAAAAAAACACTGTATATTGAGGTTGAACTCTACATGTATGGAGAAGATGGACTTTAATATATGAGTTCAATTTTATTATAATTCACTTATCAATATTCTTAGGTTGCTGTTTTAAAATTTAAAATTTATAAAATTAAAATTCTGAATTTATGGGTTTGAAAATGACAAGTTACTATATATTGTGCGGATCCCTTGTCATGTCTGGGGATTCAAGATAAACTTGAGCGATTCGAACGCTATTTATCTGCCACGTTCCACTATGGCCCATTTATTCCCTTTTACATTTACAATATGCCAAAGTATATACAATTGTGGTGGGCTCATGTCCTTTCGTCTTCCACGTGTCATTATGACCCATTTGATCCCTTTTATGTTCATAAAAATGAGAAGTACTGGGTCATCTATAAATTTAACGTAAATTATTAGTTTCGTCGATAGTTGCATGACATTTTTAATAAAAAACCTGAAAGAAGTATTTAAAATAAAAAAATAAAAAAAATTGTTAATCTTGGCGAGAATGTAGAGTTGTATTTCACTTGTGTTGCAAGATTGAAGTATACTTAAACTTACTTAATCAAGTAGAAGAATATTTTTAAAACAATTAATAGTTCAAGAATGAAACTAATAATTTACGTCAAATATATATAAATATTTTCAAATACTTTTCTCTCTACACTATAATAAAAAAATATATAATTATGTATGCCACGTGGCATTATGGCCCACCACAATACTTTTTTGATTTTGTAATTAAAAAAGAAAAATAAAATATAACATAAATTAAAAAGGAATAAGACGAGCAACACAAAATATATATTTTGAAAAATGCTTAACGAGGTAAGGACAACACAAATCAAATGAAAATTTAGCATGTCAAAACTTGCTCCATCCTAACTCAACCTATAATCATTTACAAATATAAAACAAGTTATTGCACGTTTAATTAAAATATTAATTTGAACATATTATATATATATATTATATATATATATATATATAATATATATATATATATATATATATATATATATATATATATATATATATATATAACATCACCATCATCTAAATTTCAATAACTTTAGATCTTGACACACTTATTTAAGTAAATCCATTGATATCCACTCACTTGAAATCATAAAATCCACCTTTCTTAATTGACAATACAGAAGACAAAAGTATGCACACATGACATGGATGAATAAAAGTGTTTGGATAAAGGGATGGGATAAAAAGACTTGTCAATTCAATTTCGAAGTGTATTCAATAATTGTTCGAAAATAATTTTTAATTTTCTTATATTTGAATGATCTTTAAAGTTATTGTTTTAAACACATAAAAATAAAAAAGTAATCTACTGAAAATTTAAAAAAGATCAAGTTTTATAAAAAATATTTTATAATAATTGTGTTTTAGATCTCCTTTTAACACCTAACATCTTTCACATCACCTTACCCCGCTTTATTTATTGTTAAAATTATATAGTTTATCACTATTCTTACTTACATATCAAACATAAAATAAATTATTTTTAAGGAAAATATATTTTCAATCATACTGAACACACCCTTACTCTTGTCCTTTTCAAAACATGGAAGCTTTTAGCATTTTTAGAGGGCTCCGATCCCCTAAACTAAAATCGAATAAAAGCCCCATACAACAATGTTTTTAGTTCCAGAAACAATTTGTCTTTTGCACTACATTATCTCCCCACCCCAATCTAATTATAATAATAATATTTTTTACACTTAACAACACCTTTATGGACTATGATGTGAAGCATTAGCTGAGAAGGGGTAGGAAACTGGTTGGTTGGGCGTGAAATATCGAAAATTAAATCATCAAATTAAATTAAAATTTTTTGTTATTCTGTATTAATTGAGATCCGGTATGATATTTGGACTTAAGATTTTAAAATTAGGATTCTTGGAGACTATTGATCAATCAATTTTTTTCATCAATTTTCACCTAAGTTTTCTATTTTGTTGTTACATAAAGTTGTTTCTATTTATATTATTCTAATTGGATTGATAATATTGCTATCATTTAACTCTTTTGAGATCATTAATACATAATCAGAGTAAACTTATTTGCCAAAAAATAGAGAGGAGAGAGTCAATCTTTTAGTTATTTAGGCCTTATTTGTTTGCACTTAATGAAGGTCCGAATCTCAATCATTCAGATTCAGTCTATTAAGTACGTTTGGTTTTAAGACTGAATCTGAATCATTCAGATTCAGCCCATTAAGTTCATTTGTTTTATTTTTAAAAAAACCTCTTTATGGGTCTGAAGAGGTCTGAATGAATTAGATCTCTAGGAGACTATTAACAACATTCAGACTCATTTAGAGCCTGTTTGGCTCAGCTTAAAAGCTGGTCAAACTGACTTAAAAGCTGGTTTTTGATTATTTTACTGTTTGGCAATACTCAAAACAGCTTATTTTAAGTTAAAAAAAACTTATTTTAAGCCAAAAGTAAAAGCTGGGGTAGGGGTGCTTTTTTTTTTAGCTTATAAGCTGTTTTAAGTTGACCACATTTTTATGTTTTTTCCCTTAAATTTTTATACAATCTCCAAATTATCCATATAACCCTAACATCTCTTTCTTCTATTTTTCCCTTTTCACGTTTGGCATAACAACTTCAGCACTTTTATCCAAACGCATAACTGCTTATTTTAAAAATAAGTTTCAGCACTTTCAAAAGTACTTTTTTAAAGCTGCTTTTATTAAGCCCTCCAAACGGGCCCTTAATAAGTTATCAAATAATATCGCTTCTCTGCTTTAAGCGTGCTTTTTTATTTCATAACTAAAAACTTTATTTCTCTCTTTTCTCAATCAAATACCATTTTTCCCTCTTGAATTGGTAAGTTTTCAAAAACCCCTTCAAGTTTTTTTTTATATTAAATTTTCGTGTATGACTGTGGCAAGAACACTGTTAGTGTATTGGTATTTATCCAGGTTTTTGAATGAAAAAAATTGTAATTCCATCATGATTATTAGAACTTTTTAATTCAAAAGTGATATATTTTATTGAAATGAAACTTTTATGATATTTTATTAATTTAATCTTAATTTCACATGCACATTCAGATATTGAAAACAAACAACATTAATTATTTGTCACTATGTTTGGATCATTGTTATCCATTGTATTGTATTGTATCGTTACTATACATACGATGTTAGTTTTGATTGTTACTTAAAATGTATTGTATTGTATTGTTAAATTTCGTGGTTACGTAACAATGGAAATCCCTATTTTATGGAACAACCAATTTGATGTGTTCCTATTGTTACTTAATTTCTTTTTCCAATTATATATTTACATAATATTTCAAAATACTATTTTACCCTTTATCTTAATTATTTTAATCTAGTCAAACCTCCTACCCTAGAATAACAATCAAACCAAACAATTAAAATGCTATTAAACAACAACAAACAATAGAGACTAGCCAAACATTGTATCTATCATACAAAACAATATAATAGAGTACAATACAATACAATACATTATGAAATAATGGATAAATATGATCAAAACAAAGTGCTAAAGTTCAGATTTAAAGACCACATCTTTATAGTCAGATGTGTATTCATATCAAAACACCTGAATTTTAATGCAAATTTTAATATTCAGATGTGTATTCAGATTCAGATCTCTTAATCTTAATGAAAAATGAGGCCCTAATTAGAACGAAAATTGGATCTTCATTTTTTTAGATTTTAAGTCAGCCCCATAAGTTTTAAGAATTCTAAATAAGCTCCTGCCTCAGTTATCACGTGTTTACGTCAACATTAAAATGTCTGAATATGAATACACACCCATATTAATTAAAATATTGTTTGTAAATCTAAATTCTAGTAATTAAAATTGATTGTATTTTCGCATATGAATGTGCATAATTTATTTTTTTATAAACATATAAGTATAAATTCAAATAAAAAAATAATTAAATATTAAAAATACAAATAATGACGGTGGTGGAGTTATAGTGTGGAGACGATTGATGATGTAGTAACTAACGTGATATTGATGGTTGAGAGTAGTAGTTACGATGATAAAGTTGATTGATATGAATATTTGTCAGTTGTTACCGTTGATAGAGATGATTGAAAAATATGTGGTGAATGACGATGTTTTGGTGATAGTTGATGACGATGATAGTAATGTTGGTGAAGGTGATTGACAATTAGATATATCCTAGTAATTGTTGATAATAATAGTGAAGACGACGACCGTTATTGATAATAGTGTTGGATTTTCAAGGTGTGAACAAGAAATGAAGGGTTGTGACTCTCCTGAAGGATTGCCACTTCGCCAGAGGGTTGTAACCTTTCTGAAAGGTTGCCTTCTTTACTAAGGTTGTGACCTTTACCCTTTGTTGGTTATAAATAGAGAGGCTGTCTCTCATTTTTCAGCATAGAATTACATTTCTTACAAAACAAAACCGATCGATCGTGTCTGTGTGTGTGATTCGTTGCTGTCATTTTGAGTTCATTGAAATTATTGAAGTTTGAGGTACCGCTACGTCTTTAATGGTTAATTCATTTTATCTTAGGAGGAATTAATCTGCAACCTTGGATACTTGAGGGGATTAAATTTCTTAAAGACACAGTGAAATCTGTGAACTCCAATTTTTCTTTGTGTTTTTCTTTCATCTTCTATTATTTTTTCTGGTTTGCTAATCTGAATACAAGAGATAACAAATGTTCCTCATATATGTAAAGTGGCTAAGCTAGGGTATTTAAGAAGGGGATTCAAAATCTGAAAAAATAAACTACGAAGTAATCAAAAGAACTCAATATCTATTATACATACATAAAAATATGTTAACCATGTCTAAATAGTACTCATATTTTTCACCAAACTTTATGCTAGCTCCGCCCCTATGTAACTTATTTCTAAACCAAACAATCCCTTATTTACATATCTTTTCTTTTTCTTTTTGGCATAAAGGCTGTGATTGAGCTTCATGTTTCTATGCACTAATCACATCAACTAAAATCTTGCAACATATCTTACTGCGTTCCAATTCGAAAATCTACCACATTTCAACCATAAAATATGGAACATGTGACAAACAGATTGAAAATTTAAACATATTTAGCACAGACATAAAATACTTATTTATATTATAAATATAATAAGAATATAAAAGTGTAAACATTGCTAAAAGATATTAAAATTAGGATATGACTTTTGAGTGCAGAGGTAATGAATGGTCCAGCTGGTCCCTCGACAATATGTAATGTAAAAATCATAAACTTGTAAAAAGAAATTCGACCATATGCACAAATTACTCCAGGTGTAATGGTAAGTACAAATGTATCAAGGGCGGGCATAACATTATATTATCTGATTCATATGAATTCAGTATTTTTAATATAGAATATGATTAAAATTCATATATAAAAATTCACTAAAACTTTAACTAAGATTGAATTTATAAAATTTTAATACGTTTAACATAAAAAATTATTATAAATTAAATTTATAAAATTTAAATCTTAAATTCATCTGTACGAACATATATGTGATGGCTATTAAAGGTCATTTGAGTGGATGTGTGGGATAAAGGAATGGCCCAAGCCGCTGAAAGTGGCTGATGGATAGCTGCTGTTGGTGATGGAGCATGCATGCATCTCATCAAAGAAAGGACAAAGAATCACTAACTTATATGCTTTTCCATATCTATTAATTTTTAAGGATTGATTTAATTAATTTTTAAAGTTAAAATATATTAAAATAATTTAATATTTTAAAATTAAAATTTAGTTTATTTAAAAATTATATATTAATTTCAATAAGATATAATTTTTCTCATATTAATATAATATAAAGTCATGTTTTAAAATATTAGCTAAATTTCAATTATTCTAACTATTTCAAAAAAAAAATCATAACAAGTGAAATAAAGAAAATACATTAGTAGTGCTTTCACTGTTTCAGTTTTTATAACAATATTTGAGGAACCTAAAACTTAAAAATTATATTATAAAAAACACTTTATTTTTTATTTTTAACTAAAGAAACTTATATCATAAGATAATTCATAAAAATTCAAGTTAAAATTATCACATTAAGGTGAGTATAAATATGTATCTTTTTTTTAAAATTCATTTAAATTTAAAATTATAAAATTACCGTACACTTTAGACGGTTGGACGGATTAAATTATGACCAATTATTTGACTCTTATTTAGACCCAACACACTTTAGGCGCGGCTAACTCACAACTCATTTCTTTAGTTGATCCGTCTAGGTTGATATGAATTCAATCTAATTTCCATCATGAGTAATAATAAAGAAAATAATGTTAAAGTTTTTTATGTTAATATTTTAGTAATGGTTAGATCGATTTTGTTGTATTAGGTAAAATGGTGGCTAGTAAAAAATACTCTCATTTTTTAGAAGATGTTGATTGCAAAAATGATGATGTCAGATGGGTGCGTAGATATACTAAAAGCAACGGGATTATCAATGAGGATATCTCGAGCAAAGTGGAAATGCCTCTATACTGACATGATAATGAGAATGAAGTTTAGATTGTTTGGGCATATGATAAGATGAAATGCAAAGGCTATAGTGAAGAAGTATGAGAGGCTGGATGTAGTGGATATGTACAAGGAGAGGTATAAGTATGTTGATAAAGTATTGTGGAGAGGTGATTAGACAAGTGATAATCTACACAGCCTAGTAATTTACTCTAGATTCGTCCATGAATGATACAAGTTTCCTAACGTGTTTCAATATAACAGTAAGAACAATAAGAACATACTCACTCCCTCCTTAAAAAAAAAATGACTTCCTATCCTTTTTAGTTTGTTTAAAAAAGAATGACCTCTTTTTTTTTTTAGCATTTCAATTTCAGCTTTCCACGTGACATGTTCAAGGCCACAAGATCAATGGACAATTTTGTACATTTAATCTAACTTTAATTTAGGACGACAAGATATAAAAGTCTTCTTTATACTCTTAAACTCCGTGCCAAGTCAAACCAGATCATTTTTTGTGAAACGGAGGGAGTAATATTTTACTTGGAAAATACCCGGCTCGAAAGGTGTAAAAAATCACAACCTATACCCTACGAAATTTAACTCCAACTTGACTAAATCAGTGAGACTGGACAGAAAATAGATTACAAACTTTGCAACCTACGAGACTAACTCTAATTCCTTAACTTCAAGCTATGGATTTAGATTACAACTCTTGCAATCGTAGGAACTAATTCTAATTCCTAAACTTCAAGTCATGGATTTGTAAACACACAAATTTAATAGAATTTATTTCATACAAAATTTGGATCAAATCCATGTTTATTTGGGTTGAATAATTAATTTGGGGGGATAATGCACAACTACCCCCTCAACCTATGCCCGAAATTTTAGAGCCACACTTTTACTATACTAAGGTCCTATTACTCCCCTGAACTTATTTTATTAATAATTTTCTATCCTTTTTTAGCCTACGTGGCACTATCTTGTGGGGCTAACGTTGATTGACTTTTTCTTTCAACCAAAACGTCCATGACGTCCGAAAATTAGTTCAAGGAGGTACTAGTGTACCTTAGCCTATTTGACTAGCTTTTAGAAGTAGGAAAATGATGAAAATTGGTGGAAGGGTGTCTAACATGTGTTTAAGTTGATTCATGGTCGAAACGTCCTAGGACGACTCCCCAAGGACCAACCAAGGGATAGAAAATTACGTATAAAATAAGTTCGTGTGTGTGAGGGGGGGAGGGGAGGGGGTAATAGGACCTTAGTATAGTATAAATGTGTCTCGGGGATTTCGGGCATAAGTTGAGGGGGTACTTGTGCATTTCCCCTTAATTTGGGCTTTACAAATAAATAAGTTCATTTTTATTAAATTCAAGTCCAAGGTCCATTTTACCTTGAAGCCCAAAACTCATGTCACGTGTCACAGTGACTAGACATTTCACCGACAAGGTGACGCCACATGTCCAAATAAGGTGATAGTCCCAGTCAAATGCAAGAACAAATCACAATCCACCAAGTGTCAAAATAACATTCTTTGGCCAATCACAAGCAACCTTGTCCACCCCTTACAACTATAAATAGGGGATTGACATGACATTTAAAGGGGGCATGGAGAAAACTCTTCAACAAACATTCAGCAAATTGGAGAAAGCTACAACATCAATCTCACAACTCTTCGAAAGAGTGGTCAATTGAGTTCTTCCCGGAGATTGACCTGAAATGACGAAGCGCTTTCCGACGTCCCGGAGATTGACAACATCTCAAGGAGGTCTACATCATCCAAAAATTCGAGAAATACGCTATTGAGGGCCCTCGAATCACGGAGAAACTTAGGAGAGAGTATCAAGATAACAACGGAATTGTACTCATAACAATTCATTAATAAAAATCACATTTTTCTTTTATGTTGCTCGCAGTTAATTTTTCGCGCTTACTAAAATTTGTTGCAAACAAGATTCAGATTACAACTCTTGTAATCCTAGGATCTAACTCTAAATCCTAAACTTTAACACAACCTCCCAAGGTATGTTTTTTTCCAACTCTTCGAGTTATCACAACCTAAAGACAACACTCTTAATTAAGTTTATAATTCATTGAACTAAGACTACATCAAGACTCAATAAAAAAAATCCTAACACATAAACCCAGCAAAAGGACCAGGTTCTTCGATATGTTCCTTCAGCTTGTTGGTAGCACTTGTGAAGTCAAGTTTTTATATTATCCTTTTTGCTTTGTAAGTGCACACTTATTTTGGAAAACTTCAACTTTATTTATAGAGCGTTCCTTGTCGATTTTTATTTCACTCGGGCTTCTAGAATCCTATTTATCCTAGGTTACTTCTTGTATTTTTTGAATTCTACTTTGACTTGGACTCCTCCTGCCGCTTTCCTTTCTTTATGATTTTTTTGTGATTTTAGACTCATTCTTCAAATCAAACTTCTTAATTCTTTTGTGTTTGTAGTTGAACTCCAACAATTTTATTCACAAGTCACTTGAAGAGTTTTACTTCAAGTGAGATTCCTTCTTTAATTCAAACTCGATGATTCTTTTACTTTCATTCACCCGATGTTAATTTACTTGAGATTTATCACAAAACTAACTTCATCCATTCCTTGATTTTTCAATTCACTTGTCTTTATTCATTATAAGAGTTTGCCCCAAATTTAACTGCAATGTATTTTTGGACCGTACTGACTGATGTACTTCATCTTTTTTTCTCAATCATCAAAACTGCATAAATCCCGTTAATAAGCCATAACAATTACAATTTATTAAAGACATAATTATAGATATGAGAGTGTGGAGGTTGCAGATTAAGATATCAGACAGTGAATTGTTATTTGTAATAGTAATTGTCTTATTCTTGTTATATATTTGAGCTCGAAGCCTAAAGGGCAAAAAAAAAGTCAAAAATTCCAAAGGAGTACACAATTTTTTTTAAAACCAAAATCGCTAAATCGCTACATCAGAAACGATTTTGTTTTTAATTAAAAGCCCAAAATCGCTGGCCTACCAGCGATATCGACTAAATTTTTTTTTCCAAAGAAAATTGTTGCATGGGTAGCGTTTTTGGCAAAAAAATTTTATAAAAATAAAATCGCTTTGACTGTAGCGTTTTTATTTTAAAAAATTATTTTTTTAATATCGCTGCCTAAGCAGCGATTTAAGCGGGAAATTATTATATTTGTTGCATTTTTTTTCTTTCTTTCTTTTTAGAAATCTTGGCAGCTATTAATAACTTTTATTAAAATATTGCTGCCAATTTTTTTTAAAAAATTTGTATTAAATGTTGGTGAATCAATTTTAAAAATTAATTATACAATTTTTTTTAAAAAAATTAGCACTGATTTATTTTTTTTTAAAAAAATTCCACCAAGCAGCGATTTTTTAGTTTAAAAAATCAGGAAAATAGCTGCCAAGAAATCTTTTTCACTAAAATGCTGTTTTTTTATTTTTTTTAGGGATAATGCCCAAGTACCCCCTCAACCTATGCCCGAAATCTCAGAGACACACTTATACTATACTAAGGTCCTATTACCCCCCTGAACTTATTTTATTAATAATTTTTTACCCCTTTTTAGCTTACGTGCACTATCTTGTGGGCCCAACGATGGTTGACTTTTTTTTTCGAACTAGTGCCACGTAGCTAAAAGGGGGTAGAAAATTACATATAAAATAAGTTCAGGGGGGTAATAGGACCTTAGTATAGTATAAGTACGTCTCTGGAATTTCGGGCATAGGTTGAGGGGGTACTTGGGTATTTTCCTTTTTTTTTAATATATAAATGTTGCAATTGCAGTGATTTGAAAATTGTAATGCGATTTTTAGTTTGATCAAAATTAAAAAAGAAAAATCACCAACATTTAATACGATTTTTTTTAAAAATAATTGGCAACGATATTCTTAAAAAGGAAAATTTACTAGAAGCGATTTTTTTAATTAAAAAAGAAAAAAACTTTTTTATATAAAAATGCTGATTTTAATTATTTTTAAAAAAATTCACCAACATTAAATTAATTTTTAAAAAATAATTGGTAGCTATATTTTTTTAAAAAATATTATACTTTAATAGCTGCCAAGGCAGTGATGACAATGATCTTAAAAGAAAAAAAAAGTTCCATAGAAATTGATGTCGCAGTAGCGATTTTCCATAAAAAAAAAATCTAACAAAATCGCTGCTCAAGCAGCAATTTTTTTTAAAAAAAAAGATAAAAAATTTGAACAAAATCGCTGCGTTAGTAACGATTTTGTCCTTTTAATTAAAAAAAATTGATGTACCCTTTTAAAATTTTTGATTTATTCTTTTACCCTTTGGGCTTCAAATACTTATATATTTCTAACATGTGTTTCTTGTGCTTAGTTATTACAGTATATTGTTATTGCTCTTTTAATTAGCTGTTATATTTTTCTCCACTAACGTTCTTTACCCTCTTCTAGACTTAATTTAATTAGTTGTATTCGAGACAAAGGTCTCTTTAATTTAATTAGTTGTATTTGAGACAAATATAAAACAATCTCTTTTATCTTATTCTTCTCAAAATTCACTTTACTTGTGAAATTTTTGAGAAAAGTTGTATATTATGAGGTTACATATATTATAAGTTAAATTTGGCACATATATAAACTTAAACTAAAGTAGAGGAATTTGGGTAAGGCAAGACCATATCCAAGTGTTCGACACATGGCATACATGAGGGCAGAAGTAGTAAAGAAAAGGCCAAAATTAGAAAAGACAGGTCCATGTATATATTGTCTCCTCAATTATATAGTACAAAACATATCCTTACTATATCTATCCATCTTATGTTTCTCTCTTTAAATTTTCTTTCTTCTGCCACTCAAAACCTGTACGTTATGGACATTTGCCTAGTCATTTTTGTGTTACAAATTAACTTTTTTTTTTTTTGGGGTGAAGAATTAAATGAAAAGATTATCTTTGTCTACCTGCAAAATGATTAAAACTCTTCTTTCATTAACTTTTGTGTTGTCCAAAGGTCACGTCTGTTATTCTACGGGTTCCCTAATGTAATATGGTGTGTAATTATTGAGCTAATGTTAGGTCGGAGGTTCGAAAATAGATTTTGGAGTCAAAAGATTTCGAAAAAGATCAAAAAAAATTGTATTACTTAGAGTGTAAGTTCAATTATGGATGAAGTGAAGACTCACATTCAAGTGTTCTGCGTGATAAAAATGTGATGACGAAAATATAATCTCAATTACTGAATAGAATTAGTTTTTTTTAAAATCCATATAACTAAGACATAATTCATAAATATGTCCTTTAACTTGGCTTCAAATCACATTAATGCCCTTCAACTTTGGGTTTGCACAAGTAGACACTTAAACTTTTATAAAATTGAGCAAATAGACACACATGTCCTACATGTCATTTTTTGTCCTACGTGTATTTTGCCATGTAGGATTCATTTGTTTATTTATTTAAAAGTTGGATCGTTAAAGTGTTTGTTTGTGCATTATGAAAGTTGGAGTTCAAAGTTGAAATTTGAAGCCAAGTTTATGGTCCAATATATGTATTATGCCTATAGTTAATATAACATTTGGAAGTTAAACAAATTTTGAAGATTCAATTTTTTTTTTTTAAGTAGCTAACTAATTAATATGAATAGAGGATAAAAAAGTAAAATTAATTAATTTATTAATAATTTCTTAATTCTTATATAAAATAGAAAGTGTCCATCTAATATTGAACGGAGGAAATATTAAGCTCTCTTATTGTACTTTGGGGTTCTCAAATACCCATTTGACCAGACAGATCTAGCAGTGTTTGCGTAGATGGATCAATGGAAGGATTCAGTGACAAAAGACTGACTACATAATAGTCCAAAAACTCAATGGTCAACATCTATATATGTGTTCCACCAAGTTATGTATATAATATATTCATATTGTTATTATATTATTAGTAGTACAATTTAAATGTTATGGTATGTTATGTTATTTAATACTTACAGTAAAGATCAATACATTCATCTATAATAGTTAAATCTTGTAACCAGTATATACAAGTAAATAATATCACCTAGCTAGTTATATAAACTTGTTCGGACCTTGATTTAATCATTTTTGGTTCGTGGTACGAATTTTGCTATGATATAAAACTTTTGGAAAAATTATCAAATTATATTTGAAATGTTGATTAAATTAGATAATATCTGTATTAAAATTTGATGAACAATCTGTTTTATAAGTTTTTTAATTGATAAAAACAAAATTTAGTTAGTTATAGTTTGACATGAACAATATAATTTCCATATTATTTACCAATAATTGAAATATACATTTTCAGCACAAAAAAATAGTAAGTACTGTAATTGTGAATATGTTGCCTATATTCTCTTTTATATAAAAGTAAAGTTTTTTTAATTACTATTATAAATGGTGATGCTAATTAATGATGATTAGGTGGCCCTGGTTTGCTTAAATTACGACAACAGCTATTAGACACATAATCTAACATTTTGTTTTTTGGGTATATGATAATTCGATCCGTTGTCGGCATAACCTTTTTTATTTCAAAATTTGTTAGGATATTAAACCAAAATAATCATATGTTTAATGGTATTTATCATACATTAACACCATTTCGATAATTTCATCATTATTTGATCCTGGCATGCTCATCTTTCATAATAATTAATCCTTGACTAATAGGAGCACTACCTCCATACAAAACTTTGTTGTACTCCTCCTGTCCATATATTATATATTATTTTTAGGCTTTGTCTAGTTATAAAATGTTTATTTATTTATTTGAATTATTTTTTATTTTATTCGAAAATTGGCGTTGGACTGTAAAAAATAAAATTCTAACTTGAAGTTATGTTTCAAAGTAAGATAATAATGCCTAGCCTCCTAGCTTTTACGTATTTTTATTAAGATTCTTTTATTTTTAATAAAAGACCGCTAGACACTCTATTTAGTAGTTAATTTGCCTTCAAAAAATAAATTGGCTTCTAAAATTGTATTTAAGTATGTACATTATTTTAAATATTTTTCGTTAAAAAATTATACCCCAATATAACTCAATCTTCAACTCTAACTCCAATTCATCAATAATTCTAAATAAAATAAAGATTATTTAAAATCTATATATAGTCAAACGTCTGTTTAATTTATATTTGATTTTAAAATAAATGATTATTTACATGACTAACAAGGTATCAATTGTTTTTAAAATTAATTTATCGAAAATACATTTTACTTTTGAAGAAAGAATATTTTTTTAAAAAAAATGCTCAAAATATGAACTGAAAAAGTATTTATTTCCCATCGCCTTATGTCAAGAGAAAAAAGAATAAATATTTGGTTTGACTATTTAATTTAATATATCTTCGTATGTCTGCGGTGACACCAAATCTTCATTGTGGTCCATGTCCCCAGACAAAAGAATAACATAACAAAGATCAATAATTGTGCTTAGGTATTTTTATCATCTACTAATTGACTTGATAATAGCACATTGATGATTCAGAAAGATTTTAAAATAGTCTATTAAATATATTTTGGTAGTCAAAATTTACAAGATAATAAAAATACAAGATTTTAACTGAATTGAAATGAAGAAATAAAATATCTTCAGGTTAAGACGCGAATATTTCGCTCACTACACTAACATAATTTTTATCAAAATTTTTACAAATTTTATCAGCTAAATTTGAGAGAAAATCTGAAAAGAAAGAAGAAGAAGATTTAACGAAAATCACTAAAAGGTTTCATCAAATTCGAACGGATCATAACACAAAAAATTATATCAGACACAAATAATAGATTGAAAATAGCATAACTAGCAATTTAAAAAAGTTAGCGTCAAACTCTAAAAATAGATCAACTACAAAAATATCAACCCCAAATGTGATTTCCTCCCGCTAATTTTTTATTTTGTTTAAAAATAATTTCTTTCAAAGCTAACAACAAATATATTAATATTTAACTAAAAAAAATGCTTACGTTTGATGAAATTAAAAAATTAGAACTGCTGAAAAATATATTCTAGAAATTACTCTTTAAAATTGCTTTAAAATATATTGAAGAAATTGCTTTGAACAAAAGGGAATATTTTTGTTATTTTCTCCCTAATTGAATATTGATAAGAAAAAATAGTTAAACCCAAAAAAAGGGAAGAAGAATATCACACGTCTCAAGATTAATTCATTATACTATAATGTTCAAATATGCAATTATTTTCTCTTCGATAAATTGGGAATATATTATAATGTCGTCGCATCTTTTTTGTCTCGACCAAAAAATTGAACATTTTTAAATTGTAGCTCATATATAGTAAGATTTCAGGTGAACTAATTTTCCAATTAATTAGTAGAACATTATATACTCTTAGAGTATAATTAAATGAAGATTAACTTAAAACTAATCAAGATGACATCACGTTAAGTGTAATGACATTAATAATATCATTTTCATGAACAATTAATTGTCGGATATATTCTTTAAAATATGGTACACTCATTGTCATCACCAATAAAATGTATAATCTTCACTTCTTTTCTTTTCTTTTCTAAGCATGTTTATATCTCGATAATTTTTGATACGGATTAGTTAACTTAGAAAGGTAAGAAAAAAGAAATAAAATAATGACATATTTGATTAATTTGGTGTTGGATCTTGTGACATATGAAACATTGACAATCTATACATACATACCAAAAATTTTTATGATGTTAATTAATTTATGAGCCTTAATTTCTAAGAACTTTCAAAGAAATGAAAAGCATAGAAAATGGTCAAACATGATTTGTATAGACACTGATCAAGTGGATTATGTGTAAATTAGAAGATGCCCTTTCAACTATATTTTGTTTCATGCACTTAAATATAAAAACATAGTCAAATGACTAGATGGAATGATTGTTGTAATTTTTTTTTATTTTTTAAAATTCATGTAACTATTTTTTATTTTAATATTTACTTTAGTTTATAAATTGAAATTAATGTAGTTAAATAAAGAGTTGTACCTTGTGCATGATGGGTCAACAGGGAATAAAATTAACAATTTAAGTTATACTTAAGTGTAGACGTTTATCAGTAGTTGAATCTTCTTTTTATTTGGCTTTAGATGAACATATTAAAAAAAATCTAACAGGCTTTGCAAAAATCGAACTATGTAAATAATGTAATATAATAGTGACTTGTGGCTGGGATGAAAGGACAATCAAAATCTAATATAATTAATTTTATGCAAAATCTATTTCCGATATCCAACCTAGGAATAACACTAAAGAATTTTCTTGGTTAAAAGCATGACATAGCATAGTAACAATGTTTGGTCCGCAGCTACAAGATTCACCTTCCCTTGAACATACGTTTTCATTATATCTACATAAGTTAACTTTTTAGTCTTTCGAAAACGCCCCTTTCCTTACAGTGAAGCGGATGAATGTTTATCTGCCTTGTCTGGAGTCTACACGATTTGTTCTTCGTTTGTTTGCGCACCAATCTAGGGGCTAAATCCAATCCTCAAGACTTATAGATGCAACAGTGTTTGATCTAGTCGAGATGGTATAATCACCCTCATGTAACTATTTTATTAGTTTGTGGGTTGATCAACGTGGACCTATCATTGTAGATGAGAGAATCTTTGGCTCTATCAAACATACAAGTGACGGAGATAACATTTAACTAACTAGTATCAAGTCATGGATTGATTACTTCAATCTTCTTTTTGTGTATTGGTATTCTATAAGAATAACATATAATTGTTAGATATTACGGAGGCTGAATGAGCACTCTATCCAATTACTGCACCATTTTCTTCTCTCTCATTTGGTCAATACAAGTTCACCTGATTCTAGTATCTTTACGAGAAATTTTATCATAGAAATTTTCAAAGAAATAGCTTAGCAACTACATTTACAGCTCTTTAAGATATTTTAAGCGGTTCAATTCATTCCTTTTAGCAATATAATCATGCGATTTATGAGAATTTAAAAGTATAAAAGAGAAGAACTTTATGTTAAAGTAAGATGATCTAATAAGTGTTTAATAGAGTTCTGACTCTTTTACTAACCTGAAATTGTTTGAGTCATACAATGATGTTAAACTGTTGTATACTAAGTAATAACTCAAGAGTTAAATTGATGGAGTAATGAAGATTATACCATAGTAGATTTTGAATTGTTATTCAAAGGAACAAGATACTTGTATCTCGGTCTAAATATTTGTTTATTCATTTTAATTCTTAACTATGATTTTTAATATATCCACCAACACTAATTAATCTTATATAATGTTTATCTAAATTAATTGGATCAGTTGGTTTTCGTCATGGAATCTAATGATTTTTAATCACCAGCACCCAATTCTTAAATATTTTGTAATTTACACGAAAGTTCTAGCACAGGAAAAAATACTATTCATTAGTACATGCTTGACAAAGCTTAAATTAATTTATTTTTTTCAAAACTCAATCATCATGTACTTTAGTGTTAATTTTTAATTTGCACAAATAGAAGTGGTACCAACCCTCTGATGTTAAATTTTGTCTTGGTCTAACACTAAGTCACTAACTGATATTTTGTAAACAATAATTGTCATTAGTTGATAATGGGCTAAAACTATGTCACCTAATTAGTGTATGAGGTCTATAGAAAAGTTTTATTACAAAGTTTTAGAGTATTTAATTAGCTCTAAGTTTGAAAGTACAATAATTTACACAAAAATGATATAAGAATGATGCTATCTACACATACAAATACACTTGAGTATTTGTGATGGAACTTACTTGGAAAATCGGATTTCGTTTTTATTATTTAAATTAACTAATTAATTAATCGAATTGAAAAAGAATAAAGGAAGAAGGTCAATTCACTAGTGAAATTGACTTGATTTGGCCTGAAAGGCCGCGAAAATTCTAATTAGTACTTTCTCTATTTCATATTAGTTGTCAAACATCCGAGTTAAGTATTAACAATTTTAAAAAAAAAATTAATAAGTTTTTATTTTAATTTTGCTCGTAATATTAATTACAATAACTAATATTATTACATTGAAAAAGCTAGAGCTTTAATTAGTAGAAAATACTTTTTATTTATCTTAAAAAACATGAAAAAGAAAAAACGTGACATGAGGAACTGGAAAATTACAACTTCGTTCTCAATTTTTTCCTTTCACTTCTCTTAAAATTAAATAAGTTTTTAAATATAGACTCAATTATTTTGTTGTCATTATCAAGCAGAGTACAATTTTAATTAGGGTCTAATTGAAAATATCGTAACCTATAGTATAATATAATAATAAAAGAAGTTGCATCGAAATATATTGGAAGGGGTGCAATTCTTTATTAGCAATATTTATTGTGGATTTATTTTTTGGCCATGATCATGACATTTCCATTTAATATGCAATCATTGTCCAGACCGTTTTGTGCGTTGTAATATATAATTCAATTGTAATATTACTTTTTTTTTCTCAAAATAAATGTATAAAGATTGGGAGGGTCACTTTCTAAATATAAAATAAAATCAACAAATAAAAGCAAGTTGGACATAGTCTGCATTTTTGTTTTAATTAGGATTCTCTTTTTCTAATTCAAAGAATCTCAGGTTTGCTTAATGAGACGAATCTAGATCATGATATTTAGTTAAATCAAAATTAAAGGAGCGCTTATTATGGCCCAAAGAGATTTGGAAGAATCGTTTCTTGGGTGATTCGAAGAGATTTTAGCATTAATTTGAACATAATTATTTATAACTGAGCAGTTTACGAAACCTCAACCCAGGGCAAGCCATCCTATAACCTGGGATACTCTCATAATGACTATTGAGAAGATTAATAATCAATCTCGAGCCTTGCATCAATATGGTTTTAATCAGTCTCAAGTTCAATACTAGAATTTAGACATGTACTACTAAATAGCCTTTTCAGTTTTAAATGTATAGTCATTTTACATTTAACTGGCGATTCAACTTTTTGACCTAAAAATCATCCTCTCAAAAGAATAGAAGGAACACATTAGAAGAATCACTCAAGTCATCCTAATATCCTCATTATTTTCTATTCTTATAATATACTTCATATATCCGTGATTAGGGTCTGTTTGGCTGTAGATTTTTCAAATAATACTTGAAAAGAAATTTGGCAACTAGTGTTTTCCATATACTTTGTCATTATTTGACAAGTATTTTTGGCAAATATCCAAAATTCTCAAATATTAGTTTTTTCTAGTATTTGACCCAAATCTCATTATTGGGATATTTTATAAGTTGAAATTTTACTCCAAAATTTTATCTTTTACAAAAACACCTTTTATAATTGTTGCTTGCGTTATATTACATAATTTTTTACGTTAACACTAAAGTAGTGATGAAATATTCAGTGAATGTTAAATGATGATATGGTTATTTATGAAAATTATGAACAATCAACTAAGGATAAAAAAGTCATGTGCTTTGTCTACTTCATGATGTATGAAATGATACTTGTTGCACTCACTCCAAATTACCACACTGCTCCAGTGTTATGAACAATATTTGTTATTGTTATAACGAAGATCTAATTGATTTGTAATACAAACTTATGATTAGTTTTGATAGTTTTTAAAACTTATGGGTATAAATCATACTTTTCTAAAAAAGTGAAATATATTTACCAAATTGAAAAAGGGTACTATTAGAAATAGCTCAAATATATCCTTGAAGTATATTTCAGCTCAGATATATCCTTATCGTCAAACTATAAGATCAAAAATACCCTTCTCATTAACAGAATCGGTTAAATGCCACTTAGATGCCATGTGGATGTCACATGGCATGCCACATAAGTCAATAGAGTTCCACCCATGTCACGTAGACTAATAAACTTACCCCTAATTTCTCCCAATTTTCTCCATTTTTCGTAGAATTTAGAATAATTCAAGGGTATTTTTGACCATTTTCTGTTTACAATATACTATTGGCAAACACATGATGAAATTTCATCCAAATTTTCACACAAATAATATTTGCTAAAAATATTTAAAATTTTATGACCAACGCTAAATTACTTTTCCAATTTTGAGAAGTCATACGTATTAATTACCTCACATTAGTCTCATTACTTTTAGTGTTATGTCCTTTATTTCTACTATGCGAAAGATCTTGGTGTGTGTGGTTTGGAAGAGGACTTGAGAAGAATGGAAAGTGGAATCAGATAAAAGGAATGAAAATATTGTAGGACAAAAGATGGGTGAGAAAAAATCTCTCATATCACAAATTCACAGTTGCAAATGTTGCTCGCAAGCGCAAGCAAAATTAGAAATTTGCAATTCCTACTGTCAACTAGCTTAATCATCACAATCGGTATTATTATAAATCATCATTAACACGTTATCAATCAACTAGCTTAATCATCACAACCGATATTATTGTAAATCATCATTAACACGTTACCAATCACCACTTTTTTTCGATTATCACCATCATTACCACCACTAACATTAACAAAGTTCACCATCATTATCAATCGTTATCATCATTACCAGTTACTACAATATTAACTACTTACGTCTTAATTCTTATCACTACCATCGTTACCAACCTTAACACCAACAATTATTGCTATTACCACCATTATTAAACATAAATATTAACTTAAACAATATTTTTATTAAATTAATTTACAATTTTAATATTTGATTAATTTGTAATTTAAAATTGTATATATAGTTAGAGGTTAAAAATCAAATAATTAAAAATTAATTAACATTTATATTAAAAATAATATTATATATATATATATAGTATTAAGAATGAAAACATTTTTCTTTTTAAAAAAAACGAACTAGTACTATTAAACTTTATTGCGAAGGGCAATGATTACAAAATAGGGTCTATCATATTATGGATATTAAAAGTACAGGTGGAACGAAACTCCGCAGCCATTTCTTCCACTTTCTTGATGATCATTACTAAAATTAAATTCTACTTTTGTGAGAATTAATTGCATTAATTAATTCTTTCATTATCATTAGCAGGATCACCACTCACCACTTCCAATGAGAAAGTTGAAGAGTTGCACAAAAGGAATCGAAAGGGACTTGCCAAAAAAAAAAACTTATCTAAATTAAGGACTAAATTAATCACTGACAATAAGAAATTAAAGTCACTACACCATCCCATCTTAGATTTTTATTTCTAAAATAGTCGACTGAATAATTTTCAAGTATTTCACTAAAATTATATTAATGAAACTTAGTTTACTCTAATTTCATCTGTATTTGAAATTAATCTTAATTTACTCACCTGAAATGAAAGGCCTAAGTCATCCGCCATGTCATAGGAGTTGTTAAATGTGTTCCTAACTATATGCTTACAGTTATTTGTAAAATGAGAGACGTGCCGATAACTCAGGGATAGTAAGGAGGGAAAAAATTATTATTATTATTATTTAAAATTTATGACGATTATATTTTTAAACTTAAAACAATATATCAAATTTAGAATAGACAAATAAAAGTGAATTGAGAAAATAGATTTTACTTCTAGTTTGTACTGTTTTGGGATGACCAACAATACTTATCAATTTTTGATATGAATGAATAATTTTATATTTAGTTCATAATTTACCTTTATAATTAATTCTATTATATTTTTTAAGACATTATATTTATTATATTTAAATAATAATATAATAAAATTATTTTTTTATTTATAAATTTTTTAAAAATATATAAAATCTATTATAAATAAATATTGTTGGACGGAATAGATATTAAATTGTAAATTAGCCATCAATGAGTAGGAAAATTTATAGGGAATACGGAGAGAGAGAGAGAGTGAAGGGCCAAAATGAGTATAAAAGGGAGTGGGCAGCCAATTTATATCGAAAGAAGTAAGGTACTATCCTTGTGAAAAGTATTCAAATTTTGCAAATTATAACCAACTACTCTCTAACGAGACACCCAAAATTATAGAAATAAAGGTTTTTCCTTAACGGCCCCCTCCTCTCCTCTGCTACAACGTCACGTAAAATACACCAATCTATTTATCTTTTGTCAAAAGTAAGTAAAGCTGCATTTCTAATTAGTCTATTTTCAAATTTCAAAAGAAAAAGATGATGGCGGTTAATGAACAAGTGAGAATAGTAATCAGAGAATTCAACGCGAACAAAGATTGCAGACAAGTGGAAGAAGTTGAAAGAAGATGTGAAGTTGGTCCTAGTGGAAAATTGTCTCTTTTCACTGACCTTTTAGGTGATCCGGTTTGCAGAGTTCGCCATTCCCCTGCGTATCTCATGCTGGTAAAAATCATTTAGAATTTAAATTGGATGAATTTCAAGTTTTGAATTTTATTGTGAGTTTTGTTTTGGGTTTGATGATTAATAGGTGGCAGAGATAGTAGTGGGAGAAGAAAACAGGGGAATAGTAGGAATGATAAGAGGTTGTATCAAAAGCGTTACGTGTGGAAAGAGACTGTGGAGGAACAATCACGATTTCCCCAAATTGCCTCATCAACAACACCTCCCTGTTTTCACTAAACTTTCCTATATTTTAGGCCTTCGTGTCTCTCCTCATCACCGGTAACTAATTTTTCCTTCTATTCTAATTTTATATTTTTCATCATAACTAAGAAACTATTTTTTTCTTTATATTATATACATATAATAAATAATATAGAGTTGTTTATAATATATGATATAACAAGATTTTTATAATGGTTCAAATTATACCTCTAAAGTTTAATTATGTATCATAATTATTATGCAGAGTGTTAGAATATTAGCTAGTTTGATTTTCTTAAGTTGAATTAATCACATAATTCGAATAGTATGATTTAGTGTCGTTTAGAATAATGGACCTACACAAAAAATTGGTGCATATAATAGTTGTACCTAGTGCACGTGCATGCTGTATAGCTTGCTTTTAATTAATCTTTTAGCGTAATATATTTAAGATATTTGAAAATTTTTTGCAGGTTCTCTTTACTTTTGATATGATCACTAAATTTAAAAATTTTCTTTATTTTTTTTTGAAAATAAATTAAAACATAAAAATATTTGTGCATAATGAAACTCAACAAACAATAACAAATATGTGAATTTTTTCAGGAGAAAGGGAATAGGGTTGAAATTGGTACGGAAGATGGAAGAATGGTTCAGAGAAAATGGCGCTGAGTATTCATATATAGCAACTGAAAACGATAACCAAGCTTCTGTAAAACTCTTCACACACAAATGCGGTTACGCCAAGTTCCGTACTCCATCCATTCTGGTGCAACCCGTTTTCGCTCACCGGGTCAAAATCTCAAAATCCGTAACCATTTTCAAACTCACCCCGACTGAAGCCGAAACTCTGTATCGCCATAAATTCTCCACCACAGAGTTTTTCCCAAAAGACATGGATTCAATTCTCAACAATAAACTCAATTTAGGTACTTTTCTAGCAGTTCCAAAAGGTACATTTTCATGTCATTGGCCAGGTATCAACGAGTTCTTAACGAATCCGCCTGAGTCATGGGCTGTACTCAGTGTATGGAACTGTAAGGACGTGTTCAAGCTCGAAGTTCGAGGCGCATCGAGGATGACGAAGGGTTTAGCTAAAACGACCCGTTTAATGGACCGGGCTTTTCCATGGCTTAAGGTTCCATCTGTACCCGAAGTTTTCAGGCCTTTTGGGCTTCATTTTATGTATGGGCTTGGTGGGGAAGGCCCATTATCCGTTAAGCTAACTAAGGCACTTTGTGATTTGGCCCATAACTTAGCGGCTGAATCGGGTTGTGAAGTGGTGGTGACGGAAGTAGCAAGCTGCGAACCGCTTAAGTTAGGAATTCCTCACTGGAAAAAACTATCATGCGCCGAGGACTTATGGTGTATAAAACGATTAGGGGAAGACTATAGTGACGGGTCTGTGGGTGACTGGACTAAATCACGGCCTGGTCTTTCTATCTTTGTTGATCCCAGAGAATTTTAACTTTTTCGATATTCCATTAAGATTGATATCTATGATCTCTGTCCTATATAAAAAAAAATATGGCATACTTATGACTTGAACCTGAGATCGAAAAACAACCTTCATCCACTACTATTACATGTGTACAGAATTTTAACTTTCAATATATTATATATCTTGTCTTGTAGATTTGGGTAAATATAATTTAGAAGTCAACTTTTTCCTTTTTTTGGATAAACTTTTTTTTGTAGAAGATTTAAAGGTGAAAAGAAACAAAAAAGAGATGGGGTACAAAACTTTTTGATTGTTGTTGTAAAGGGGTTTGTAAATATCCGTTTGTTTCTAGATAATCTTCCTATGTTATATTTGGCCATTTGGGATTAGTTTGTTGTTGTAAAGGGGTTATTAATTATCCCTTTGTGTCTAGATATATAATCTTCATATGTTATATTTGGCTATTTGGGATTCTAATCTCTTGACTTTGCATTTACCTACTTCTAAATCTAAAAAAATAAGTACCGTAATCGATAGAAAGAACCATTTGTAAATCAATTTCTGAGAATATATATATATATATGCGACCACAAATAAAAACAAAAACAATTGTCTTTTATGTTACAATTTTTTTTAAATTTGTTATAAGCATTGATTCACACCCAATAAAGTAATCGGTTAATTTTTATAACACTAACTTGATAAAACTAACAAACTAATCGATTTTAAGCTTTTTTGTTTATTGATATGAATTGTAATCGAATGATTGAGATCTCCTCATTTATTATAGGATTTTAGTTTGAGGTTCGAAATGAAAAAGAATTTATTGCAAGCACAATTCCATGCTAGAAATAGTTCTTCAAAGCACTTTTAATGATTACTGAGCTCCACGACAGATACTAGTGAGTTAAGCCCATGCTTAGTCTAATTTGACGTGATAACAAAGCTAGATCCATTTATTGTGAACCCTAGAAATCATGGATAGTTAAGAATGAAATACCTTCATTCTATGAATATGCACATAATCAAGCGTAAAAAGAGATAATGAATGAAATAGACACTAATTGATTAAGAATAAAAAAATTTAAATTTCTTATTTTAACAATGGAACAAAAAAGATATTTAATGCACAAGAGACAATCATTTCATTATGTATACATTTATCATAATAGAAAACAAGGGGCGACTCTACTATGTGGGTTTTTTACTTTGTTCAAAAGAAGTTGGAACTGATATGTTTATCAAGTCTTCATTCAGATATGATATGTCTGTCTTAACTACTTTCATTTGTTTTATTTAGTTTTTCTCTTAAGCCACAGTAACACTTCCTGTTTTCTTGACACAAAAGGAAGTGGGGTATATGATCTTAAGAATGACACTTTTTATATACAATAATTTAAAAGTGACTATTTCTAAAATAATCATCACTACTTTTGTGGGTTAACCGTAACAAACAAATTTATTTTCGTCAGTCATCCTCAAAATAAAAAAGGAAATATTACATAAATTTTAAAGATCGTTTATCCGTTTTATTAACTTCTCAGGTGAATAAAAAGAAGAAGATGATAGAAATAATAGTTTGATACGAAGATGATATCTTAGAGAAATGATTACGTTGAAATCATTAAGGAAAGGTTGTTTCATTTAAGTTATTTTTAACAAAAAGTTAAATTGTGTTATATGTATTATAATGTTGAATTTTCTTTGACTTTTCATATGCTAAATTATATATTACATTAAAAATATTTAAATTTAGATGATGAACTCAATATTTACGTAATATAGCAATGGGAAGATGGTGATCAAAGATCTTTTGAAATTTCCACTAATTTATTTATTGTGGTCTCCACTTGCTTAGGAGTTTGTCCTTACATTTATGGAAAA